>JAQQTP010000057.1:10327500-10927500 GCA_029884605.1 Ormosia emarginata
TCTAATTCTGAATTGAAATTAAAATTCTCGTATTATCTATATAAATTCTATGTTGAAATTATAATTAGAAGTGAAGATTTCGATCATGAGACAGGAACTGTTTGAAGATTCAAAATTCAAATTCAAACCGGACGTAGTTTGAATTTAAATCAAAAGTTAACAGCAGTTAAGTATATAGTATCCAGACAATATGAGGATTGTTGTCAAGATTAGGTAGTTACTTTGGTCTTAGACATTTGTCAAAATTTTCTAAGAAATGTAATTACTTATGTTATCTATAAATACTAAGATGATAAAAACATTTAGGGGTTAAAAATTATTCACTTGTACATATTTCTAAACACACTCAAGTCACTCTGATGTACAAGAGTAAATTGAGATTAATCAAATATGTTTATATCCTCTCTTTTTTTTTTACGTAAACTTTACAATTTCAATGCAAGTTTAATTCAAGTCTATTTATTTCTTAAGTCATTTAAATTTCTGCAAATTTTCTTTTACTCCTGATCGCGTGATATCTTTAAAATCATTTGATTTCTTCTACTTGCTTTCATTTATCATTCTGCAATTTATTTTTCTATTAAGTTTACATTATCGTATTTTACTTTCCCGCACTTTACTTTTCGTGCAATTTAACTTTATTTATCATTCTACACTTTCTTTACTGTTTTATTGTACTTGTTAAATTCTCATTCGATAATCACGTTTCTTGTGTTTAATCGAAATTCATTATGACATTTTGATTAAAAAATAAGCCACCAAGAACTTGAGAATCCTTGTGAAGAAGAGATTTCATTCTCATATTGATACTTAGAATTGAATTTGTCTTTGACAAAAATATGATTAAACACTCAATGATTTGAAAATGGTGAACATTAAGGTTAACTACTCAGTGTATTATCTGTTTCACCAAAGGAAAAAAAAGCTACTTAGTGTATTTGTATTTTGTATATCAAAGTTCTTCTCAAATTGATAGTAACACAACATTCAATTCTTAAGACTTTGAAATATATTTACATTGGAAACAATGTCCAAAGAAGATACAATATTGGGAAGACCTACAATAAAATTTGCACGAGCCTCACACGTAACTGTAAGTATGTTAACCATAGTCATTGCGCTCACATAATTTTTCCAAAAGCTCTTAGTTTCTAGAAAAATTCCGAAAACTTTTAGTTTCATTTGGATTGACTTACCTAATCAACCTTTTATTCTTGACAATAGAATAAGTTGAGTTTGAATCCTTACAAAAGTTGGTGGTTTGTTTGACATTGAAATGGAAAGTGTCTCCCTTCACCCTATACTCTTCATTCTCAACCCAAAAAAAAAACAAAAGATCATTGAACAAAGTATCTCACTTTTGAATTTGTAATTCACTTCCATTGTGACCAACTACCGTTAGATAAGACAAAAAAAACTTTTAGTTTCAATATAGTATATTTCTAATATATAAAAATTGGAATAATTCTGAATTGGTAGCAATATATTAATTACGTTTGACTGGTGATGAGTTCTTTTCTTTTGTATTTTAATATTGTTCCTTATTTATTTATTTTTCTTAGTTTTTCAATGTATTACGGATAGATCCTCCTCATAAATGATGTTTTCGGAATTGAAACCTTTCTTATTCTGCCCCAAAGACGTGGTTCTCTTACCACTTCACCGAATCGCTTGTGGGTGATAATTTTCCCTTTTCCCCCCTCTTTTCATCTTAACCCTAGTAGTCTGATCATCAAAATCAGAATGCATGTTGTTGTTGAGTAGAATAAATTTTCATCTAGTGTCCATCAATTCACATTGCTAATTTTAGTCAAAATGTTTGCTAAGGTTGCGCACAAAATGATACTCGCATCTTGCCAAAAATAATAAACAAAGGAGATAGCTTACTAATTTGCTTACGACACTTAGATATTGTGCAGCAATAGTGATTTTCTTATGCTTGAATTGAAGCACGACAAATTTTACTCTAGAATTTAATACAATAAGGAGGATGACTCTGAGTAGTGGCTTTGCCGATTTCATATAATCTATGAATATGTATCAGCCCCTGCAAGATTATTTCAATTAGAATGACTAGAGTGTGAGATTCAGTCTATACTTGTCTTTTAGTTCGAGAAATGCAATTTTTCCTATGCTGCTGATCTTTTAATTCGAGAAATAATTTTGGATGGCTGGATGAACAGGTTATGTTTGTTTGAGTATATAGAAAATATAAAGACGATAAATAAATAAATAAATTGGAGAATGAAAATGCATTTGGATAAAAAAAAGGTTTTGATTTTCATTAATTCATTGTTACTACTTTGAGAGTGAAAATTCGCTTTCATCTTTGAGTAAGTACTTATTTTGATTTTCAAAGATATATCATCAATTTAATCCTTCAATAATATATACATTAAAATAGACTTTTAATGTTAAATTTTGATATCAAATTGGTCCCTTTAGATGACCAATTGATGTAAAAAAAAAATGGAATTAAATAACCAATTTGATATAAAAAGTTGATATTGAAGGAATATTTTGTTATATTTATTATTGAAAGACCACTAGTGTGAGAATACAAAGTGGGATTACAGAAGATTTTCCTATAATTATAGGATTGCACTAAAGGTCAACTTTTAGTCTATATCTTTTTAGCTTGATCTTGGATGTGCTTACTGCGCATATCCAAGAGCCGGTGCCACAATGCATGTTTTTTATAGATGATATAACCTTAGTTGGAAAGTCAAGAGAAGAAACAAATGGGAAGTTAGAGCTATGGAGACGAGCTTTGGAAGAATATGACTTTCGTCAAAGTAGGAGTAAGACGGAGTATATGAAATGTAAGATCAGTAAGATGTGTGCTAATACTAACTTAGCGGTGAAAATTGGAGACTACATCATACCACAAGTCACACGATTTAGGTATCTTGGATCTATCATACAAAATGACAGAGAGATAGAGGGAGATGTAAATCATAGGATTCAAGCTGGATGGATGAAATGGAAGAGCGTTTCAGGAGTGATTTGTGATAGAAAAGTACTTCTCAAGCTTAAGGGTAAATTTTACGGCACAGTTATAAGACACACGATGTTGTATAGTACTGAATGTTGGGCAGTAAAAAGCCAACAAGGGCATAAGATCAGTGTCGCAGTGATGAGGATGTTGCATAGAATGTATGGTCATACAAGACAAGATAGGATTAAGAATAAATGCATTATAGAGAAAGTAAGGGTAACACCTATTGTGAAAAAATGGTAGAATCTCACCTTAGGTAATTTGGACATGTAAGAAGAAGATATTTAGAAGTATCAGTAAGAAGAGTAGATCATTTGGAGGAAGTCCAATAGTTAGAGGTAGATGGAGACCATGAAAGATTATAGGTGAAATAATTAAAAAAGATTTAGATTTAAATGACATTTCTGAAAACTTGATTTATGATAAGATACAATGACATCGTTTGATCCATATAACCAATCCCACCTAATAGAAAAAGGCTTGATTGTTGTTTTTGTATTATTGAAGGACCATCTTCATTTACTATTAATTCACAGCCTCTTTTGGAGTTTTGGCAGAAAACATGCACAACCGTTAATTAGATTGGTTTATATTGGGATCTTTTCCTATGAATTTCATGGAGGAAGTGGTTAATGAGTGATAAATCTTATATCTTTGAAAAAGAATAAGAAGTAGAATGAAAATGAGGTGTAATTAATTTTATTTTCTATATTTATGTGATACAAATTAAATGTGAAAACTTTTATTTTAAATTTTCTATCTCTTCATATTTTCACTCGTTCAAACAAGTATAGTTTTAGGGTCTAGTTAATTGGATAGATGAAAAGTGAGAAAGTAAAATTTATAATAAAAACCTTACAAAAAATTATAATAAAAACAACTTTACAAGGTTTTTTTTTTTGTATTGCAAGTGTTTGGAATAATTACAAAAATATAAAAACATAAAGAATGAAATATAGCTAATTGTTAATGTAGGTCATAACTTTGATTTTAAAAAGAATCATTCTATATCTATATTTTATATTATCATTTTTCACATATTCGTATATTGAGTTGTCTTTCTAAACCTTTTGTCATTTATTTTGTCCAATGTTTTTTCTTCATTTAGATGAAGAGAAAACAATTGAAGTAAAGAATAGAGAATGTAATAAATTAAAAAATATTCTATTGTTGTTTAGAAGAGAAATCGAAAATATATATATATATATATATATATATATATATATATATATATATATATAGATAATAGAAGATAGGAAGATACATAGATAGATAGATAGATAGATAGATAGAAAATTTTATTACTAAGAATGAAATGGAAAACAAATTCCAAGATACAAGAACATGGGCGAATACTGAAATTACTTCCAACAGACCTGGAAGGATGGCTCAAAGCACCTCTAGCGCACCACTAATCAAAGAAAATGTGTTGTGCACATAACCAACAAAACATAATTTTTCTTTTTCTTTTTCTTTTTTTGACTTAAGTACAAATACTTAGTTTCTAGATCAAATCACTAACCTTAATAGAATTATTACGATAGCACAATTTTTCAAGACAAATTTTTCAAATTGTAGATCACACTATGTTATGATAATGTGGATTTGGTTGTTGTTGGCGTAAAGTGTCTCATTAAGGGTGGTCTTTGTTGTCTCGAGTTCTTCTTGTAGAGTTTCCTTTTTGAGGTACACAACGTTTTTGTTATCTTGGTTATTGTTACCACAGTCACCCTCATTGTTGCCATCCCCACCACTATCATCACTATTGTTGCAGCAATCGTCATCATTGTCATCAGTTGGTAAGGCCACTTGAAATACGGTTGCTATAGCTACAAAGGGTGTAGAAGATCTAAATTGGTGTAGAAATAAGTTTGTCCCAATGGTTTAATATGTCAAGTTTTGATGATGATAAATATACGACAAAATGAATGATGTTTATGCTACATAGATGTGCCTAATAGATCATATTGCATTATGCATGATTATGTATTTTATCTAGTTATACTCCACTTAATAATCATGCAATGATATATGTGTAGCATTCTTTATATAATATATCCAATAATGCTTTATATACATTACAATGAATTAATATTAGATTTGACTCTATTTAAATAAAAATGTGCAAAGAGTTCTTTGTTGCGTCCTATATAGAGCATATCTATTAGTAATTAATAAATATCTTATTTGGATGTGTCTATGAAAGTCTTAAATGCAAGTTAGACTAACTAGAGTTATACTTTTATGAATCATGCGTATGAAAATATTGAATTATGAATTTGGACTAACTATGTTTGTTTTAAGTGAGCAATACTTTGTAGAATAGTCTAAGTACCAAGAGTGAGCATTGCAACAAGAAAGCAAAAGATTACAATTATGCTTAACTTAAGAAGAATGAGAACGATAAGATGTTCCAAGCATTTGTAAGATTTGAAGAGAAGAAATTTTTGGAAGCTTGAATTACATCAAGAAACCTAATGACTAGAATTGATATATTTTCCTTTTAGGCTTTCTCCTATGTAAAGATAGAAGTTTTACAAGAAAAAAGCTCAAATATGTTTTTAAATCTTTACAAATAGTTCTTATATACTAAAGTGCCCAAGAAACATATTTTGAAAAGCTAGTCATAGTAGTAATTTAAAACTATGAAAAATAGTCAAGTTTGAGTTTTGAAAACTTGACATTTGGTTACTCTTTTGACCATAACTTTCAAAATATTTTGAGTTTTGCTATGAAACTTATTTCATATGAAAATAGAATTAAATATCTTTCCAATGAGTGGTCGTTTCCTTTAAACGGATAAGAAATGAAGAAGTTATGACCATTTGCTTTAAACTTTGAAAAATAGTCAAGTTTGAGTTTTGAAAAACTGACTTTTGGTTACTCTTTTGATCATAACTTTCAAAATACTTTGAGTTTTGTTATGAAAATTATTCTATTTGAAAATAGACTAAAAAATCTTTCCAATGAGTAGTCATTTGCTTTAATCGAATAAGAAATGAAGACGTCATGACCTTTTAAAGTCAGCTTTCAAAACAGAAGTGATGTAATTAGAAATTTGTTAGAGATGAATGAACATTAAAGGATTGGCAAGGGATCGATTTCCCAACAGTTTCTGAAAATATAGGATAGTGGGAACCCTCTCAACTGGAACATTCATTGGATTTAAACATCAATTTAGCTGAGGGAACATTAGTGGATAGGTATAATGTTAGCCATGGGTTTATGGGTAGAAACGTGGCAGATAGGGTGCTTAAGCCATTAAAGACTAAATTTTGATCTATAAATAGTAGAGAGTTACAATTGTATAGAGAAGACACAAAAAATACACAAACCTTTCAATCAATGTAATTTAACTTTCCTCATTTCATGCTTGAGCAAGTGTTTATTGTTTTTGTTTACATTTTCAGCTTATTTTTGCTATTTGCCTTTACATTTTTATCTATATCTTGCCAGTTGTATTAGCCTGATGTTTCAACCAAAGCAAAGAAACTCTCAATTCTATACTTGAAGTTTACCTTCGATTAATCAAGCCAACTATTCCAATGTGGTAAATCCATAGCCGATAACCTATATATCCTAGTCAGTGACTCATAACAGTCCACGGGTGCTAACGGAATTTTGTTCCACCTCCTGCGTATGCTCAACTCAGATCACGTATCAATAATTCAATAGAACCAATATTAATGTCAAGAAGCTACAGATAACGAGGCCTCCAAAAGCAAATCCATGAGGTTTGAAAGTTAAGTTTTGCGCCTCTATCCATCCAAGAGCTTTCTTTAGTCATATTGGGAACTTATAGTCGAGGGACAAAATCCTTTCTTCAACATTAGACATTTGCAGATTTGGGAATCACGAGATTAGCAAGTTAATCGAGTCATTTCGGCTAAGTATTACAAAAATTTATTTGCTAACATATTTTTTGGCACACCCAGTGGGACTACGGATAGTGGAGCAGAGAAATTCCCTTCACGAGGGTATGATCATAGCTGGCGTATGCACTTGAGGTCCTCGAGGACTTTAAGGAATATGGATTCATAACAAATTAGTTAAAAAAAAGAATGGTAGTCGTAAGGCACCTGAGGCTGTGACTCAATCTACGTCTACGCCTCAGCCTTATAGAATGTCGTCTTCCCAAACTCCTACTACCCAAGCTGTTATACTTGGAAGCCCTGCAAATAAAGAAATCTTAGATCAAGGAACTACAATCATGAGTACCTCATTCATCAGGCAACATATTAACATGGGCTTCAACGATTTGATGTATCAAATATCTAGGCAGTTGGCAACCATTGTTGAACCTTTGGTAAAAAATGAAGTATACAACGTATGACAGCAGGAACAGAGGGCTAATTAGCTGAATAAAGAAACTTCAACTTCTTTTACCACCAATAGACCTTTGGTACAACAGGTGGATGTAAGGCAGCCTAATCCATTTGTTGCTAATGTTAGGGGGCAACTGTCTGGGGAGCTGAGTTCACAGCCTATGGCACAACAGCAGTATGTTATGCTACTAGCGGTTCAGCCAATGGGACATATGGCAGGGCAATTATTTATGCAACAATATGTGATAGCTCCTCCTTATGTTCCCATGTACGTAGGATCTCAGTCAAATGTAAAGTCAGCAAAACAAATTCCAACATCAATGTAGTTGAATTCAACGACTGTTTCTCAAACCACTCAGCATACAGTAGTTGGGTCACTTATTTTAAACTATGGCCAAGTCAATATGGCAAAGAAACCTCCCAATACTCTAGGTATGATAGGTTTACCTTCGATTAATTCAAGTTTTAATGCAACTATTCCATATGCTATTCCATAGGTAAATCCATAGCCGATAACACTATATAATCCTAGACAGGTGACTCATAACAGGTCCATGGGCAGTTATGGTGAGTAGTAACGGAATTTTGTTCCACCTCCTTAGTATGCTCAACCTGTATATCAGTCAATAATATAACAATAGAACCAATATTATACTACTTTAGCATATGATGTTGAGCAAAAATGGAATCTTGTGCCACCTTGTGGGGGGTAACACCATGATTAAGTGTTTTATCGAGTGATGCAAGCATCGGGAAATGCATATTCTAGAATGCCACCAATTCGTCCAAGCGCAGGAAGAATGTGATATTTGCGAGAAAAGACCAAAAGACGCACCTCCAAGTAGAAAACCACCTCACCAACTAGTTGCTCATTAGCTGTTAATCAATTATAACATGATATTCAAGACCATTCGTAGGCATTTGGGGGTCGAGTTGAGACCGTTGGATAAGCTTGTCTACTGTAAGCCATGTCCTAAGTAGGTTGACAGAATGATGCCATTGTCTAGGGGTTTCAAGACTCCTCATTTCATTACCTTTTCAGGAGAAGATAATAAATCCACCATGGAGCACATTAGTCGATTCACTGCACAATGCAAAGAGGCTAATCAGAATAAGTACTACAAACTTCAATTGTTTCCCTTGTCACTAACTGAAACTGCATTTACTTGGTATTCTTCATTACCTCAAAACTTTGTCCAAAATCGAGCATATATGGAGAGGATTTTTCATGATAGGTTCTATAGGCCTCAACCTGAAGTGATAGTGGTGGACTTGATGAGTCTGAGACAACAAGTCGATGAACCAGTAGTTGATTTCATTGAATATTTTAGATAGCTAAAGAATCAATGTCATGTCTAATTCCCATGAGTTGAGTACGCATCCATAGTGATTAGCAATATGCATCCAAAGTTGAGGGAGAAACTCATAGCTCATGTTTTAAAAGCATCCCAAAATTTCCTCTTCTTTGTATAGTTCTCTCCTTGTATCAAGAGAAGTCATTTATATATGTTCATATAAAATGTTTTCTACTTGAATTCTGTGGCCTTGGTGGGGTTTCCAAGAACTCATAGCTCAAGAAAGCGTTGATTTAGCTCAGTTGGCAACAATGGTAGTTTGCATTGAATAGTTCATCCTCGAGAAGGAGCAAAGGAGAGATAGTAAGGGCAGAGGTCCTCAGATGGTGTCCATAGTGGATCTTGATTCGGAGAAGGCTTCATCAAAAAAATAGTAAGGAGCAATATCAGTTGAAGTGTTAGCAGCCAAAATCTTGAGAGAGAAGTCGTACACTTGTCATGCACTAAAGCCATGTAAGGTAAAGGAAACGCTTAAGGAGGAAAGCAGAGAAGAGTATCTCTTTAATATTTCCAAGGCAGAGCAGATTTTTGACTATTTACTGAAGGACAAACAGATCAAGCTGCCCGAAGGACATAAGTTACATTCTGCCGAGGAATTGAAAATTAAAAGTACTATAAGTGGCATCGCTCTTTTAGTCATTCTGCTATAAACTGTGTCATTTTTAAGAATACAATTTAGAAGGCATTGAAAGAAGGGCGATTCAAGCTAACAGATAAGGGGATTACTAGAATGACTATAGACACTAACCTATTCCTAGTCGTGTCCATTAATATGGTGGCTTTATTTGGTTTTCTTTCTAAATAATCTTAAAAGAAGTGGAAGGCAGTAGGCCAAGGGCATTGGCAGGTAAATGGGGAAACATTAGCTGAGAGGCCAAAGAAACCTAAGGGGGGTAAAATAACCTAGGGGGCATCTAAATGTTAGACTTACTCAACTCAAATCAATGATACACAGGTCAAGTATGTTTGATAGAATTCAATTTCCAAAGGAAGAATAGTCAAGAACAAGGAACGTTATGTCCAGAATGCAATTTCCTATGGTCGACACCCATCCAGTCCCCAAAAGCCAAAGGACAATAGCCAAATTTAACATAGAAAAGGGGATATTAACTTTAAGAATTATGGTAAGAGATAGTGAACAATTAAGAAAGCAAAAGACTCTCAAGCCGAAAGTAGATGTGGAGAAGGGTAATTGGTCCCTCAACAAGTATGCACCAAAACAAAAGCAAAAGGAAGCCAAAATTCCCTTAACTTGCACTAAAAAAAACGGTGACAACAGCAAAGGTCAATGCAGAAAATGAAACAGATGTTGAAGATGCTAGTAGAAGCCAAGGACATGGCCAGAGAGGAAGTTGAAACACCAAAGAAAGAAATGATTAAAGAAATACTAAGTAAAGCCAAGGATGAAGTAGTCGAAGCAAATCTAGCTGAAACGTTAGTTGAAGAGTCTAAGGAGATGGAAAATGAAACAATAAAGGAGGCAACAACTTGCGATGGAGAAGAGGAGTTCTTGGATAAAGAAGAAGAACTTCTTGATTATGGGAATGAGGCCGATGCCGCTCTTGTTTCAGTCATTGTCCTCCTTCCTATAGAATTCTTGGCTAACGCAGAACACCCAGATAGCTTGGAAAGAGATGTGTTTGCTGAAGAGGCAGAATGGGCAACTTTAGTCGACTTAGAAGTGTATAAGAAGCCTGTTAAGATGACTTATGATAAGCCAACGAAAGACATGACAAAGCATCTTAAGCCTCTTTATATTAAAGCACATATTAATGGAAGACTAATCAACCGAGTTTTTGTTAACGGTGGCATTGTATTGAATGTAATGCCCTTAAATGCATTAAAGAAATTAGGGAAAATGGAAACTGTTTTATTGACCACCAACATAAAGATGACGAACTTCTTTGGAGAAGCTACAACAGTCGTAGGAGTTATAATAGTCGACATTATTATTAGAACTAAGACGGCTAACACAACATTCTTTGTGGTTGATGCAAAGCTAACTTACTTAATGTTGTTAGGAAGAGATTGGATTCATACTAGTCAATGTGTGCCTTCCACTCTCCATCAGATGTTAATGTTTTGAGAATGAGAGAAGGTGGAAATGGTGCTAGATCAGAACCCTTTTACAGGTGAAGTAAAAATGGATGAGACTGTGTTTTATTCACCACAGGTAGAAACTATCACCATTCCTAAATATTATGACGAAGGAACTTTGTAGTCTTGCGATTTTACATCTAAAAGCTTTCAATTCAAAGCTCAGGCCGATGTACAACCCAAAAGAAACATGTTGGATCATCTGAGTAAGACATTTGAAGATATCCTGCAATGACTAGTCCTATTCATAGCTGAGTCGAGTAACTCAGACTCGCTAAGGGGGCAAACTGAGAGGGAAAATTTGCTTTCAAAAGAGGAGATAGAATCACTAATTAAAAGAAATATGCTTAGTTTTAAAGCACAAGATCCATTGATAGAAGTAAACTTAGGGACAATCGAGGACCCTAGAACTACCATAGTAAGTGGCTTACTAACTGAAAAGGATTGTGGTCGAATTGTTGAACTCATAACACAACACTGAGACTGTTTTGCATAAGAATACCATGAACTACCTAGATTAGCAAGGCAGTTAGTGGAACATCAGATGCTCATTAAAGAAGGATATAAGCCATACAAACAACCATCTAAAATGTTTAACCAAAAACTCATGCCCAGGATCAAAGAAGAAGTAGAACGATTGTTAAAGGTTGGGTTCATTAGAACAACTAGGTATATTGACTAACTATCTAACATTGTCTCAGTTATAAAGAAAAATGGACAAGTTAGGATATGTATCGACTTCCGGGATCTTAATTTGGCAACCCCAAAAGATGAATATGTCATGTTTATAACTGACATGCTAGTAGATGTAATAGCTAGCAATAGTGTGCTAACCTTCATGAACGGCTATTTATGATATAACTGGATTTTCTTACCCGAGGAAGATGTGCATAAAATATCATTTCATTGTCCGGGAGCCCTTGGTATCTTTGAATGGTTGGTAATGTCATTTGGTTTAAAAAATATAAAGGCAACTTACCAACGGGCGATGAATACCATTTTCTATGATTTGAATAGTAAAAGCATGGAAATTTATATTGATGATGTGGTGGTGAAGTCGATTAACTTTGGCCAGCATGTAGCTGATTTGGAGCAAGCTTTTAAGATAATGAGAGCCCAGAACCTGAAGATAAACCCTAGCAAGTATGCCTTTGGAGTATTGGCTAGAAACTTCATAGGATTTTTAGTACATCAGCAAGGGATTGAGGTTGATCGCAATAAAGCTAAAGTTGTTCTAGAAGCTAAACCACCACAAACAAGAATGAGTTACAAAGCTTGATCAGAAAATTCAATTTCATAAGAGGATTCATCGTAAATTCAGCTGGAAAGATGAAAGCTTTTTCACCATTGCTTTAGCTAAAAGGATCTGATGATTTTATTTGGGGAGATAAGCAGCAGAAGGATTTCGACCAAATAAAGCAGAGTTTAGCTAATCCACCAGGCTTTTAAAACTTTACAATTCTCCTGCAGAAGAATCTATCGACTGCCTATTAGCCTAGGATGCTGAAGATGGAATTGAGAGAGATGTATATTATCTTTGTCGTTTGCTTAATGGTGCAGAAACCAGATACTCTCCTGTAGAAAAATTACCTTTCTTTATTTTATGTTTGTACAAAATTAGAATATTATTTATTACTAAGAGAAATTATTTTCATGTGCAAAGTATATATTGTCAAATATTTATTAAATAGGCCTGTGTTAAAAGGAAGGTTGATGAAATAGGCTATTGAACTTAATGCTTTTTCTTTGAAATATGTCCCATTAAAAGTTGTCAAAAGACAAGCCTTGGTCGACTCCCTAGCTCAGCATCCTTGTATCGAAGTAAAGGACCCAATTGTCGAAGGCACAAGCTATGTTCAAATGAAGCCTTGGATTTTAGAATTTGATGGGTTTATGACTTGAAAAAGTGTTGGAGCTGGAGTCACGATCACTAGTCCTTCTGGAAAATTGGACAAATTCATGTTCTAGCTAGATGCTAATTGTTCAAACAACCATGCTAAATATAAAGTTTTGTTAGCTGGATTAAAGTTGTTAATATCCATGAAGGTAAAATTTGTACAAATTATGGATGATTCCCAACTAGTTATCAAACAATTAATATGAGAATATAAATGTCTTAACCTAAATTTGATAAACTACTATGAATTGACTAACGCTCTATGAAGTAGTTTGCTGATGTCATTATTATGCATGTCCCCAGAGAAGAAAATGAGCTTTCTAATGACCTGGCACAACAAGCCTTATGTTTTAAATAGTCAATTGGTGAGCTCGAGCAAGGAAATTTTCCATGGGGAAAGTTGCCTTAGCCGAACATGTGATAGCCAAGGATGATTGGAGAACCGAACTAATTAAATGTCTTTAGGATCCATTAGTTGTTACTAATTTAAAACAAAGTAGAAGGCATTATAATATGTTTTAAAAGATAATGACTTGTATAAACGAGGTCACAAAGGTCTATTAATTAAGTGTTTAAGCAAAATTGAGGGAATGAAGGTGATAGGAGAGGTTTATGAGGGCATTTATGGTGCAAACAAATTAGGCCCAAAGATAAGGTCGTTGATTCATCGGCATAGTTATTATTAGCCAACTATGACAGTCGATTGCTTCTAGTATGCTAAAGATTGTGAGTCGTGCTAATTATATGGGTCAGTTTAGTGGGTTTTTGTCGATGAACTTCATCCAATTATCAATCCCCGACCCTTTAAAGGTTGGGTAATGGATTTGATCAGCAAAATCTATCCACTATCCTAAAAAAAGGCATACATTTATCATTGTTGCCACTTACTACTTTACTAAGTGGGTTGAAGCTATCCCTATGGTAAGTGTATCACAGGCCGATGTGATTAAGTTTATCTAAAATCAAATTATCTATAGATTCAGAATTCCTCAGACTATTTCAGTTGATCCAGGAAAAGTTTTCACTGGAGACAAAGTGGTAGCCTTTGCTCAAGAATTTAGAATTAAGATGATATATTCAACACCATATTATGCTCACGCTAATAGGCAAGCCGAGGCCACCAATAAAATTCTAATTGACATGATCAAGAAAGCTGTTGAGGATAAACCTAGGAAGTGGCATGAAACATTAGCTTAGGTACTTTGGGCTTATAGAAATTTCGAATGTATGGCTACTAGCCTAACTCCCTATCGGTTAACCTTTGGTCAGGATGTAGTTTTACCTTTAGAAATCACGGTTAATTCACTAAGGGTTGAAAAATAAATGACTTGGAAGTCGAAGAATATCTATAAGCTATGTACATACAGCTTAATTCAGTTGAAAAAGATAGATTGATGGCCTTAGATAATATTCGACTAAACAAGGAAAAAATGGCCAGAAGTTATAATAAAAGGTAAAGACTAAAAGGTTAGTTGAGGGTGATCTAGTTTGGAAAACTATTTTACCAATTGGGACTAAAGATCCTAAATTTGGAAAGTGGTCACCAAATTGGGAGGGCCCCTTTATTATTAGTTAAGTTATTTTAAATGGTGCTTATTAGCTAATTAACATGTAAGGTGAAGAGCAATCTAGAAGTATTAATGGCAAATACTTAAAACCTTACTATCCATCCATGTGGGAAATGGTACAATTGGATTAAAAAAGTCAAAGGTGATAATAGTAGCTACAAGCCAACTACTTAGCTTTTTTTTAAAAAAAGGATACAAAGTTAGTAGAGGGATCTTTTGGAATTTCAATATTGGTTGTAGGAAGGGTTTCTGTTGCAGCAGCTAATTGAGTAGAAATGGAAATATGGCTACTTGGCTGAGGGAGGATTGGGCCATTTTTGGGCTTGGCTCAAGAATATTCTTTTTCGCCTCAACTAGTAATTTCTTAAGTTCACCCACATATTTTGCAGCCTTGGCCAACCTAGTTTTGCCAACTACCAGATCTCATTCTAGGATATCCTTTTTGTTGCAATAGGAGACTGATTTTGGCATTCAGGCTCGTTGACTTGGTGTATAACTCAATATGGGCATTTGTGCCTGTTGTTAGGTTAGTCAATACTAAGTTCAGTTCAGTTGAAGGACAACTATTTCTATTTTGATCCAATTTAGTTCTTTATTAAGTTTTTCTAGCCAAGCGTTCAGGCGATTTTGTTCCATCAAGTTGTCTTGTCTTTCTTTCTCCACTGTATCATATTGAGTCTAGTATGTCAATTTCTGTGCTTACAGTATTTCAACCCATCTAAATCTCTTTGACTTGAGTCCTTCCTGTACATGAACATTTGATGGTTGAATGAAATATCGGCTAGCAATAGTGCAATCTCATTGTAGGCAGCTTTTAGAATGGTAGAGAGAGTGTGGTCTGTAACATCCTAATACTGAAATCCTAGTATACCTGACATATACCTAGATAAACAGTATTAGTTATGCTACTTCTAACTTATTCATAAACTAATCCCTAACATTTATACAAATAAATCATCATGGAGAGCCTTGTGGAAACAATATCCACTTATATACATAACTTTTCACTATTACCTACCTGATTTTCTTTTACATCCTTAATCTCATATACATGGAAAAAAAAATTTATCTACTAATCATGAAAATAACTATACTAGTCTTCATGCTTTCTCTTCCCATTGTCTTTGAATCTTTAACCTGGATTTACATGGAACACACAGAGTGATAATTCATAATTCTCAGTATAAGTGTACTAATACCAGCAGTCGTATAATATCATACAACCCATAAATATCTGAAATGAAAATTTAACTAGCAATTAAATCATTATTCCTTACTCAATCATAACATCATAAATAAATCAGTATAATCCTTCGAATTTTTATTCTTTACTCTAGGAACATGAACATTCTCTCTTTATGTAATGTTCCCAGTCTAGCCATAACTCTGAACTAATTCCTCTTTACAAGATAAGACAGTTGCCCATACAACTGTCAATACATGTTCAGAAGGTAATAATCAATGATATTGAACCACCACCCATACAATAGAACAATAACATTGAGCAACCACGCACAAACACAAGGAATCACCAAACACAATAATAATCACACGTCAAGTAATGGAATGACATTATGATGCAGAATATGAGGTATGATTATGCTCAAACAAGAATATGTAATGATGTAAGTGCAATGTCATAAATAATGTCATACATCTCCATCTCAGAGATTTACAATGTCATGAACTTACTATTCCTCTTTATGGCAGGGAGGGAATATATAACTTCCTATAACCTATCATCTCTCTTTTTGTGAATACAATGTCATGAATATGCTATTCTTCTTTACAGTGGGGAGGGAATATGTTACCTCCTTAACCCACTTTTTGAACTGTGAACTAACCTTTTTCTCAATTTTCCTTGCCTTAACTTTTCTTAGAAATGCAAATGTATAAATGTATGAATGTCTGTGCATAATGTGGTGTTATGCCTAACTCTTGCATAACCACTACATAATCTCTATACTTGCACTACTAGCTCTACCTCTATGAGAGCGTTCATACAACTTTAAATATACTTCTCTTGGATATTCTAAGGTTCACACATTTCTAATTCTCTACTAGAGTGAATACTATTATGCCTACTAGCATACTTATCTTCATTGCACCATCTCATCACATCTTAAGTGATATCTAATGCAACACTAAGTTGCCTAAGGTGCTACTAAAAATTCTAGTGTCCAACTTTCTCAAAAACACCTCAAATCTTGCCTAAAAAGGCTGATTTTCAAGATTGCACCAAACATGTATCATAACTTCTAAAATTCTAAAATTTTAGGGAGAACTAGCTTTCTCTCATATCTTTCCAATGCCACAATCCTTGTCTCATTTGGCTAAGTGTAGCCAAAGCTATGCGACATTTTGTAGAGGTCAAAACAGAGCATTCTCTGATTTACTCATTTCTGACCTAACTTTAAACTGAAACTGGGAATAAACTACATGTGGAAAAATTCTGAAATTTTTACCACATGAAACCTTATGTTTTAGCTTTCAAATGGCACTGGTTTCATGTCCATACGATATCGGAACAAGAAATTATGCAATCTGGTTTACTGACTGCCAGAATGCCTTTTTTCTGCAGAATTTGCCTTAGATTCAAACCAAAACTGGTATTGATTGACTTGTTCAATAATTCTGAAATTTTTACTACATGAAGCCTTATATGTTAGCTTTCAAATGGCACTAGAATCAAGTGATTCCGATATCTACAGCTCGAGTTATGCAGCAAACATCGCTGACTGCTCACTGGATTCTGCATAATTCTGCAGAATCCGAAAATGGTTCCTTTGGAATAATTCTCAATTCCAATCATTCAAGATCATTTTCTATGTGATTTCTAACACCAGTCTAGGCCTCTAAACTTGTTGTAACTCTTTTACAACCTATTAATTCTCTTGGGGCATAGATCTAGGTCCAAAATCACATAACTTTAACTATTCTTCAAATCCATTTTCTATGGATTCTAAAGTTGTTCTTGAACCATAACTAGCCATCTAGCATTATCTAAGCTTGAGCTATCCTAACCTAGTTCTTGGAATCAAAAACCAAGTTAAGAACATGGATTTGGCTATCCAAACCCCTGTTTCTATTCAAAACCCCAAATTATATTCAAGGATAATCAAAGAGGGAGAAATGAATAGAAATCCCCTTACCTCTTGAAGACTTGAAGCCTTGAACTTGATCATTGATCTTCCTCTTCCTCTTTTCCCCTTCCCTTCTTCTTCTCCCCTTTCTCCCTTTTCTTTCTTTTCTTTCTTCTTTCTCTGTTTTTCGGTTCTCTGCCGAGGGAGAAGAGAGAAATAGGGGTGGGACATGGAGGAAGTTAAGGGAAAAGATTAACTTAAGTTTCTACACTGAAACTTATATCTGCTAAGGATACCCGAATTATGCTAATTCAAGTTTCTCAGCTTCCAACAACTTTAGAATAAATCATAGGATTCATCTAAATTGTTGTTTAACCATTTTCATGATTTTCTATATCTGCTGTTAGTCATTCGGTATTCAAATGCACAACCAATATGCCTAAAAATATCAAACTGACTCTGATTCTCTTGAAACTTTTACCACATCTTACTTGGCTTATTTGTGACCTAGAAATAAACTCTCTATATTTATTTCTTTCAACTTAGCAACTTATGCTATTATCTGAGTCATTTTAAGCTACTTTTCAACTTCTGTGTTACAACTAAGTGCATAAACGAACTCAGTTTGTCACAAAACTTCAGAGACATGTTAAACAAGTAGTATATTACCTTTGTAACTAATTACAAGCCTAACATGATTTTTGGGATGTTACAGGGTCTTTGGACTTAGCGATATTATACAAGGAAAGTTTCAGGCTGGAAAGTACTTGAGAATCAACTAGGAAGTCCTTTTGTAGTTGAGTATTAACAAAGTCCAATTGCATGGGCAGAGGAGAGCTTTCCCTAATTGGTGGATTGGAAAAAAAGGCGATTTAAAGTATTGACTAACTATTTTGTTGTAAATTTTTCGCAAGCGCACGGATTGTTCAAGTAGTAAAATAAAGATCGTTCCCTCGAGGAACGATTGATTACTAACCCTTACAGTGACTTTGATTATTTAAGCGGTTAAGAACAATAATGAAAGCTCAATTAAAATCAAGACGAAAATCAAAACAATAAAGTAAGAAAATAAATCTAAAAAAGTTTAGATTCAACCAAGATTTAAAGGCCTAAGACTAGGAATTCACTACACTACCTCCTATGATAAATTATAATAATATCTTTTCTAATGTTCAATTATGTTCATGAAGGCGATTTGTCCCATATTGTTTAAAGTTCAATTTCTTGACACTAAAAACGTGCTAAAACTCTATCAATCTCATTCACATGTCAATTAATCCAAGTTCCAACCCATTAGGTTTTATGACAATCGTTTGGCCCTCGAAGGATTTAAGTCTATGTCTAGATCTCAATTCCCAAGTTCAATTCTTAGATTATTTAGCAATTAAGTTTCATCTTTCGATCATTCATCTAAAGCCTAAGATCATATAAATATGGCCGGAAACATATCACAAGCATTAAACATACTAAGAATGAATCAAGAATAATAATTTTTCATTAACAAAGAATCAAATTAACAATTCACCATAGAAAAGTAGAGAGTTGCATCCTAATCCTAGAAAAAAGGAATTTAGCCACTCATGGCTAATGTAGCTCAAACAAGAACAAAAGTTAAAGAGGCAACCATGATTCTACCTTAAGAAAATAGGAAAGAAAAAAAAGATAAAAAGAGAAGATGGAGAAGATGTTTTTAATGGTTGAATTTCAATTACTCTTGTATTTGTCTTCCAAACCCTAGCCTCTAAAGTTTGCCGTCGCAAAAGTCCTCTGAAAAAGTCTTCCTCGGGTTTAGGGATTCGCTTCTATTTATAATATTTGGGGCAAAACTACCATTTTTATGCACAAGAGACCTCACACGGCTGTGTCTAAACTCGACACGGTAGTGTGAGCATGAAAACAACGTAACTTCCTGCGTAAGGGGAGACATAGTCGTGTCTCCTAGTCAAAAGCCTTTCCCAAGTTAGACAAGATCATGTGAGCTTGACAGAGATTTTCCCAAGTTAGACAAGGTCATGTCTAACTCCTCAATGGTTTTTG
This sequence comes from Ormosia emarginata, assembly GCA_029884605.1. NCBI lineage: Eukaryota > Viridiplantae > Streptophyta > Magnoliopsida > Fabales > Fabaceae > Ormosia > Ormosia emarginata. The sequence goes on from JAQQTP010000057.1 coordinate 10,346,861, forward strand.
AGTTGACACAGGGTCCTGTCTAAACCAAAATAGTCATCTTTTACTCTGAAAATGTGATGTCTTCGTCTGCTTTTACTCTAAATGTGTTAAATATCTTTTAATCTATAAAAATGAAGATAATGATAAGGATCCATCTAAAATTCACAATAAATATAAGTAAATCCTCATAGTTTATCCAGTATAAAACTATAAAATATAAGCTTATCAAACTGTTCCACACTTGAGCTTTGCTTTTCCTCAAGCAAAGAATAGAAATAAAAAACAAGATTAAACTCAGCATCCAAAAACATAAATAAAGGAAAATTCCACAATTTAAGAATTTAATCAAGTTCAGCAATCAAATCCAATCTAGCAAAATCATTTAGCACTTAAAACAATTAGAGGCTTGGGTCTAGCTAGCATTTATTCTCTTTACAAACAAGTTGAGATCACTTATCTTTCCATTGCTCAAGTGTTTAAGGACAAAGAGATCACTCAAATTTCTCTTAACAAATACATTACCATAGGCTTGGTTATCAATCTTATCTTCACTTCCAACTTCACATACATAACAAGAATAAAAAAGACTTCCTTTGGTTATAACGGGGCCAAGGGGAATAATGAAAGGTAGGGAAAAGATAAATAAAGGTAAAGAATGCCCATTGATAAATTGATACACAACAGAATCAGGTTGAAAAGATGATAAATAAAACATAAGCACAAGGGTATAACATATTCTCACTTTTAACCTAATATTCTCATTATTATTCACTAATAATTATTTTCTTTCTTCTTCCTTTTTCCATTTTTTCAATCAATTTTTTTACCCTTGAAGACAAAAGCAACCTTTCAAGATCTTTCAATTAACACATTAGTTGCTCCGTTATTCAAAAAGAATTAATGAATCCAACCTGATTATTCAATTAGGTGTCTAAAGAAATCAATTTCAAGCTCAAATGGGGCAACTAATGGATTATTTTCTCAATGCAACTCTGGAAGTCAAGAAAAAGTTAAGCCTAATTGCCTTAATCATGTTCAAGTATGTATGTGAATCATTAAAGTCTCAACAAGATATCAAAACATGTTCTAGCGCACATAAATCAAGAGAAAACTCATTTCATAAGAAAAATATGAATTTGTTTATGAAAAATCCAATCATTAAAGCTTAAAACTCACTTTCTAGCTAAGTTAGTAGAGAGAATAAATATAAGCAGACATGACTAATTTTCAATTTAGATGCTAAATGTTTCAATACTCAATTAAAAAAAATTGCCTTGCACAAAATCAATTCATGAGTAGTGGATTCATCTCTTAAACATATTTCTATCACCTCAGAATTAATTCAAGAAATCAACACACAATTTCTGCTTGATTTGATGCAATACTCAAGTATTCATTACTCCCCCCCACATTAAACATTGTCCTCAATGTTAAAAAGAAAAATAACAAAACAAAGGATAACTGTGGGGTGCGTATATCGAGGACGACCTAACATTTCTTTGGGTTGGCTTCAATACCTCAATTTGTCAACAAAAATCCTAGAAAATTATTGGTCTGTACACCAAAAGCTCATTTCTTCGGGTTCATCCTTATGTTATGCTTCTGTATTTGGGCAAACACCTCTTCTAGATCTTTCACATGATCACTGGTCTTTATTGTCTTGATTATTATGTCGTCTATATAGACTTCTAACATCTTACTAATTTGTTCTTCAAAAACTTTATTCATCATTCATTAGTAAGTTGATTCTGCATTCTTCAATCCAAACGGCATGACACGATAACAATAACTTCCTATCTTGGTTATGAACTCGATTTTGTCTTCATCCTTTGGGTTCATGGGAATCTGATTATATCCGGAATAAGTGTCCATGAACGAGAATAGCCAAAATCCAGATTGTCAACTAATTTGTCTATGTTAGGAAGTGAATAAGGGTCTTTTGGACAAGCTTTATTCAAGTTTGTATAATCGACGCACATATGTCACTTCCTATTGTACTTTTTAACTAGGACCACGTTAGAGAGCCAAGAGGTATACGAAACTTCTTTGATAAATCCAACATATAGGAGTTCTTTTACTTGCTTCTAAATTACTTCTTATCTCTCAAGTTTGATTTTCCTCTTTGGTTGTGCTAACGGCTTCGCATCCTTCAAGATAGAAAATCGATGGCAAATGAATTAGAGGTCTAGTCCGGGCATATCTATTGACATCCAGGCGAAGAGATCCTTGTTTTTCTTAATAAATTCAATTAATAGTGACCTTTCTTCTGGGCTCAGATGTCCTCCAATCTTTGTTACTTCGTTGGGCTTAGAACTGAGTTAATAGGGATGAAGTTCTCTATCAAGTTAAGGGCATGTACCACGGATCTCTTCACGAACATCTAGCTTAGTTAGGAGGACATTAATGTGGTCTGTAATGACTGGAACTGGATTGTTACATTGGTTCGTGGTCCAAGGCTTCTTAGAAATCTTCAGGCTTCGTTATAACAATTCTTTGTTGTAGCATGATCTCCCTTAATCATAACGACCCTGTCATACTAGTCGAGAAACTTCATGGCCAAGTGGGGTACAGAGATGATGGCCCTGAAAGCGTTGAGTAAGGGATGACCTAGTATGACATTATAAGCTAAAAGGTAATCAATCAGGATAAATTTGACCTTGAGTTTCTTAAGAAGAGAACCCTTCCCCAAAGTCAAATAAGTCTTGATGTATCCCATATGAGTGATCTTGTCTCCAGTGAATTTGATCATCTCTCCAATATACAGGATCAATTCCTTCTTTGATAGTCTCAGCTTTTCAAATAGATCTAGGAACATAATATCAGCCGAGCTCTCCTGGTCAACAAATATGCAACAAACTTCAGCATTGGTTATTATACCTGAGATCACCATGGGAATGTCATGGTCCAAGATAATGCATCTGTAATCCTCATCAGTAAAAGAAATCCATGAGATCCTACTTGCTCTGTTATCCAACTTAGATCCTGAGAGTGATGTTATGCTCAAAACAACTCGAAATGCTTTTTTTCTCGTGTTTCTGGATTCATCGCTTCCCGCGAAACCCCCCAAGATGATGTTGATTGTCTGGGTTACTTCAGCGTTATGACGATCATTGTCCATATTGGGATTATCTTGTGATTGTGCTCTTTTTTGGTTCTGGGCATCACCCTTGGATCAGCCTACATTAGGATTTTCATTCCTTGCAAGTGAGTGTCTTCTTTGGTATGGTGGAGATGAGCTTCCCCGAGGACTGTAATTCTATTTTTTGTAATTACGTCATCCCATTTGATTGTTATTATAAGATTGACGTATATAACGACCCAGACAGCCATCTCGGATCAAAGACTCAATGATGTCTTGAAGGTTGATGCAGTTTTCAGTATTATGGCCATGACCTTCATGCCATACACAATGTTTAGACTTATCATTCTATACATGTTTTCTCATGGGGGAGGTCTTTGCACATCTTTGAACTCCGTATTCATCACCTCCTAGAAAATTTTAGTCTGAGGTGTGTTGAGAGGGGTGTAACTCTCGTACTTACCCTTCAAAGGTGGCCTCGAGTTTCAGCCTTGTTAGGTGGGTTGTCCGAACTTAGGTTTGACTTCTTCTCATTTCTCCATATACTTCCTAGCCCGGAAAATATCTTCCGCATTGATATATTTATCAACTCTAGCATATAACTCATCCATAGTCTTTGGTTCCATTTTAACAATAGAAAAAGATAACGGCCTAGGGCGGAGTCCTTCCCTTATGTAGTGTAGTCTGAGTCTTTCATTCCAGTCATGAACATATACTATTTCTTTGTTGAATCAGGATATAAAGTCTCGGAGAGATTATTCCTTTCCCTATTTAATTTGGGAGAGACATGAAATGGATTTCGACTGTACTTTACCAGTGTTGAAGTGCAGCAAAAATCTCGAGGACAAGTCTTCCTAGTTAACAGTGGATTTAGGAGTCAAAGTGGTGAACCATCTCAGGATGACTTTTTTCAAAGAAAGAGGAAAAGCGTAACACATGAGCATATCATCTCATTTAGGGAATAAAAGAGCAAAAACATAAGCATCTAAGTGCTCTTGAGGGTCTGTGGTCCTATCATAGACTTCAATATTTGTTGGATATTTGAAACAGTTAGGGATCTTATAGGCCATCAATTTGTCAGAGAAATGTTGGTTTTATGTAACTGAGTTCCTCAATCCTTGATCCTACTCTTTGCTTCCTTGAACCTGGATTTCAACTTTCTAACTAGGTTTCGTGATAATGAAATACTCCAGATGATGTACCCCATCGTGGCCTCGGTCCCTTCGATTTTCCTTATTCTTATTCAGAATTTGATTTTTGTCTTCTTTCTCCTGGTTAACATTTCTCTCCAAGTTGTGAATGCGTTTGTCTTGGAGTCTAACAAGAGAGAAGAGTTCTTCTCTGCATAGTTCCGGGAAACTGGATTCGCCCTGGTGGGACTGAACTTAATCATGATCCACCTGTCCTCCTAAGCGTTGTAGCGCTGATACTCGTTGTCTGGTATCTCTAGAAAGTACTCCTTGCGGACCGAGTCATTACCTCATTAGAACTCGTCACGGTGAAGGAGAAAGATTTTTGCCTGTATAGAAAGTCTCTACCCTTTTCTACTGGGGTTCCGATTGGGCTGCGACTGGTTCCTGAACTGGGGCAGATGCAGGACTGCGATGGCCAAAAGAAGGTTAGTTCTGGGTGGCAGAGACGTGATTTCTCCTTGTAGTGACCATGATGGTGAATAATAAGAATTGAAGTTTATCGTTCCCAAAGATGACGCCAATGTTCTGAACGGGCTTCAGATGAATACCTAAATAAGGTTGACAATGGTGGTTTCCTCTAATGCACGGTAGTTGCAATAATGGTGCGAAGAGGTGAGTATCTGTAAAAGACATTCAGACGCTCAAGTTAGACTGTGCACAAGGTGGGTAGTATTTGGAATTAGAGTGCATACATTTACTATCTTGTGTGATATTTATAGGAGCGTCTTAGTTGCTAAGAATCATAATTTAATATGCATTAAATGTTGTTTATCATGATAAGAATCCATTGAGATTGTCATATCTTATAACTAATTTCTTTATTTATGAGGGATATAATTGATCTTCTTATCTTTGAGGGATCTTATGAGAGATTTACTCATCATAAATAAATATATTTACTTATCTAATAATGTTATAAATATCTGAAATTCAATTCTAACAAGTCGTATTACTTATTAACTATTATCTCAAATTCCGATTCAGAACAATCTTTATGCTAAGATAGATTGAATTCAAATAATTGTCTCATTGTTGTAATCCATCCTCCTAAGTAATAAAACCTCCAGACATCTTTGATAGCAACGTTATGCTTGCATTTTGTAGTTTTTTTTTTTTTTGAAAAAAGAATATGCACATCTCTTAAACTTTAACCTTTTAGCAAATTATCATCACAAATTTTAAATTTTTTTTAATTAATCATTAAATTTTAATTAATGTCTCAATAGATCATTCGGTTTAATTTGAATCTATTAATTTATTAACGATGATTTTGTGTAACAACATCTTATTTATTTTATAAGGAAAAAAATATATTTAAAATTAAATTTTAATAAATAAATTAATAAATAATTCTTAATTAATATTAATATAAATAAAATAATATTATATAATATTATCGTTAAGTAAATTAATAATTTAAATTAAATATAAAAATCTGTTAAAATATTAATTAAAATTTAGATATTAATTAAAAAATTTAAAATTTGTAATAATAATTTATAAAAATGATCAAAATTTAAAGAATTTTTATACTTTTTATTTTTTATTTTTAACAGGGTATTTTCTTTCATTGTTTATTCTTTTTATTTTTAACGAGGTGGTTTCTTTCATTGTTTATTCTATGTTGTATAAAACAATAAAGAGAATCATTGTCGTGAAAATTCCCGCTAGAATTTTCAATTGAAAGAAACATCGAAGGGACTAGAAAACAAGTGTACACACTGAAAACAAGTGTGCTCACTGCATAGAAAACAAGCCAAAGATAACGGCTGACGTGGCAGAGGGCCCACCTCACCCCCTCCGCGTCCAAACCGCGTAAACGCGTTATGCGTCCCCACTCCCGCGTTTCTATTTGGCGAGTTGCGTAGTGATAACGTGAGAGGAAAATTAAATTAAATTAAAATGAAATAAATATAATAATAAATAAAATTTAATTTAATTTAAATATATTATTAGTATAAAATTTTTTATATTATTACTTAATTATATATTATGACATATATAATTTTAAAATAATTATTATAAAAATTAAATATTTTTAATAACATAATAATATATAATTAGTTAATTATATAACAAAATTTAACTGAAAGTAAATATAAATTAAATCCACAAAATAAAATGAAAACCCTATAAAAAGGATCACCAAGAACTACTCTTCACCACCAAAACAAGTAACTACTGTAACTATTCATAGGAAAATTATTTTTATAAGAAAAACAGTTTTTTTTTCAACGGTTAATAATGTAAATAGATTTTAATTGGTAAGATTAGATCCGGTACGGTAAGTTCCATGTCGAGTCCATGGTTCGTGATTGTGGACCATTAGTTTATCTTAAAAATTCTTGTTTTGACACGTGGCGATATTACGAAGTGCCTACCACCGAAAAACAGCGATGGCTAATTGTGTGCCTCAATTCCTTCGGTGCAGGATTTGTTTGATTAGTTCCTGTACATTTACATTTATGCCCTAATTGGGACTTGAGATATTTGTTAGAGTGTCCGAAGATTTTATCCACTACAGACGTATCTTACCCAAAATGCCCCTATTTTGTAATGAATGAAAATTGACATTTTCTTAAGCAGGAGAGAAAAAGACTGCATCATTTTAGTTGATTTTCAGCATTATATCCAATGATGATACCCATCTCACTTATAGCAATTATATAAATTAAAAAATGCTTACTCAAATTTTTTTCTGAATTGAGATAAGGTAATATATGGGTCAATTTACATATATTTTGATTATTTTATATTTTTAGTTTTATTATAAATAAGAATTTTTTTGTGAGTGAATCCAAAAAAATTAGCATAACTAATATTTAAATTTATGACTGTGTTTATTCATATATTACATATTCATCTAATAATAGACCAACTCCTTAGAATTAAAAAATGCATACTCAATTAAATTAGTATTGAATGTTGAATTTTAATAATGAAAACCATTTTTTTTGAAATTTTATTTATTTGAATAAATGTGATTTTTACCAATTTCCTTATGTTTATTATTTTTTGGCTACATTAAAGGTGTAAGTATCTTAATAAGAGAGAAAAATTAGAGTTCTAGTGATGGATCAAATTTGTACCATAGTCATCATATTCCAATCTTAAAAATTAGAGTCCATATCAATTGAACTACAAACTCAATAAATAAACAGAAAAATTAATTTTTATAATAATTTGAAAAAAATTAAAACGGTTTTTATTTACAAATTAGAAGTAGGTATAATATTCTTATATTACTAAAGAACCTCGTATATAATTCTATTTGCTTGGATTTAAAGAATTTTTAAAGTGTAATATGCTTTCCATAAAGTTAAGTGTGATATAATTAATATTTTAATATTTATAAAATATGAAGACATGTTAAAAAATTGTGAGATTATAAAAATTCACTTATTTAACTTTCTTAATATAAGTGGAAATCAATATTTTAACACAAAGATTAAATCAATGAGTCTTTGAATCGATTGATTCAACCAATAAATTGATCGTCAAATCATAATTAAACCAAATAATGCAATATGGAGTAATAGACTAAAGACATTACTATGCTCTCTTTATCTTATAGTGTTTTCTCTTTTTTTTTTTATGATGTTTTATCTCTTCTTTTGAGTGTTTGTTTAGACTCTCACTCTAATTTTTTTGACGGTATATCTCTTTTTTCTTTCTTAATGTTTTATCTAATAAAACTATTTAAATTTTTCATATTTATTACTTTTGAAAAAAACTTAAAGAGTTTAGTTTTAAATTTTTCATAACTATTTCATATTATGATAAATATGAATTTTTTAATTTTAATTTTATTATGTTAATCTCATACTTTGATATTACATGATAATAAAATCTTTAAATTTATTAAGATAAGAGATATAATATTCTCTTCATTCGATAATACATTATATGTTTGTTTTTACAGTAAAAGATATGTCATCATGATAGTTTATAAACAAAGAATAAAATTATAAATCATAAATTAATTTTAAATAAAAAATATATTCATTTTTTTCTTAATAAATTTATTAATTTATTAATATTATAAATATCGCTTAACTTGATTGAATAAATTTATTGTTTGTCATAAAAAAAAACGACTTAAAAACATTACTAATTTACGATCTAATTAATTAATTCATGTACCATAGTCTGAGATTTCAAAATATAGATTTTAAAAATAATTTTAATATTTTTATTATTAATAAATATATATATATATTATATCTCATTTAATATTATTTATTATATTTATTTATTATTATTATTTTTTTAATTATATATTTTTAAAAAATATGTATAATATCTATACTTATAAAAAAGTATAAAATCAACTTTTTAAACTAAAAATGTGGATAAAAAGAATTCGGAGTGGAAGGATATTGTGGGTAAAAAAGAAAAAGGAGGAATGGGCAAAAGGAGAAAGAGGGCAAAGAAGTAAAAGAACAATGGAGACCGTGTTGCGTAGGTGTTTTTTTTGTTTTTTTTGGTGTTGCGTAGTTTTAATTTGTTGCCATCGAGGCTCATATATAAACGGCAGCTTTTATCTCAAGATTCAAAAAACGCTCCTCTCTCTCTCTTTCTTCAGAAATCAGAAATCATCGTACGTTTAAAGAAAGAAAGAAAGAGCGATTATAATGGCTGATCAACTCACCGATGAACAGATAGCCGAGTTCAAGGAGGCCTTCAGCTTGTTCGATAAGGATGGCGACGGTGAGTGTCCTCTGTGTGTGTGTGTTTCAGTTTTTTTTGTATATTTGATTTAAACATCACCTATTTTGGTAGATCTATGCTTTTCCTGGTGCTTCGATTTGGGTTAGGAAAATTATTTATTAGTTTGTTGATTATTAATTTTTGTGTTAATTTGGTCCTGTTTTGAAGATTTAGATCTCGGTTTTATGTATGCTGTTTTACTAGTTTCAATTTTATAGGAAAAAAAGAAGGAGTGTTTATGTTCTGTGTTGGGTTGTTATTTTCATGTCCCTGTTTGGTTGACGAGAAAATTCTGGAGACAGAGAAGGAGGATCAGGAATTGAAGGAATTATTTAATTATTTTATTTTATATTATTTTATGTCCCTGTGTGTTTAATGGTTTTTTATTATTATTTTTAAGAGAATTATTTTTTCTCTGACTTTTCTTTTTTCTTTGAAATAATTTCCTCCTGAAAAATGAATTTCCGCCTGCAGTTTTGGTTCATAGTCAGATGAAAAAAGGGGAAAAAAAAAAGAAACAAATAATAGTTGGATTACTCATTTTCCTTTGTTTCTTTACATTTTCTTATCAATAATCTGCTAGCATAAAGATTAAGTAGCTAAGAGGAACTATTTCTTTTTTAGAAAAAAATCTCAAAATTGATAATGTTTAACAGATATATGCATAGACGTTCGCAACCTTTTGTAAAGTATTATTGACATCCTTGTGAATATGGTTAATGGATAGTTTTGTGTATGAGGCTATGAATTTGAAACTGTTGTTGATTGTATTGTATATGGTGTGAACTTGCAGGTTGCATCACAACCAAGGAGCTTGGAACTGTTATGCGTTCGTTGGGGCAGAACCCAACTGAGGCGGAGCTCCAAGACATGATTAATGAGGTAGATGCTGATGGAAATGGGACCATTGACTTCCCTGAGTTTTTAAACCTTATGGCCAGGAAGATGAAGGACACTGATTCTGAGGAGGAGCTGAAAGAGGCGTTCCGGGTTTTCGACAAGGATCAAAACGGGTTCATTTCTGCTGCTGAGCTCCGCCATGTGATGACCAACCTTGGGGAGAAGCTTACTGATGAAGAAGTTGATGAGATGATTCGAGAGGCTGATGTTGATGGTGACGGCCAAATAAATTACGAGGAATTTGTTAAGGTTATGATGGCCAAGTGATCACAGCATGTCCACCAAAACCTAAATGAAGAAATGATGATTAAAAAGAAATGACAAGAAAAAATAAAAAAAAAAAGCCCTAGTTCCCTGTCCTTTCTTCTTTCTTCATTTTTATTTGATGGTTTTGAATCCAACCTTAACGTCAATTAGTGGTAAGCCCTGCTGCTAATGGTTGTGGTGGAATGATATCTTCCTAGTTTGTCTTGTAACTTTATAAAAAAGTTTTAATGTTTATGTAACTTTGCTTTCTATAACTTCCTCATTTTTGACGAATGGTGATGAATCTTGTAATGATATTTGACATGCAGCTTCGCAGTACAGCAATCTTTTCTTTGAGCTATCTTTATGATAAGTAAGGTAACAATGTGTCTAGTAAACAGGTTGTGTTAATAGGTTTTACAAACAACTGAAAACTAACTTGACTAATCTTTGGTGGGAGTGGCTTGGTTAGTGTCGAGGGAGGAAAATTTCTATACTAAACACAACCAAAGCTTATTTTCTCCGAGTGGAGAGAAATTTTCTGTAACTCAACCCAAATATGTTCGGAATTTGGATTGGGTTGAGTTGGGTTGCATTAATCAATTTTTACTCATTTTTTTAATGCAACGAAGTTATTACAAATTTGTAGAAAAATGGTCCAAACAAGTGATGCAATAGGTACTTAAACTTTGGAATTTGGATTAGTTGTCAAGTGTTTTATATGTAGTACAGCTTAGTCTAATTTATCTGTAATCAATCATCTTTTCTCAAGTAGAAAATCAAATCACACAAGAACGGTTAGAAAGATGAAGAGTAATAGAGGTGCTCAAATGTCCTACATTGTTGATCATGTTGAACAACCACTGATTATAATATAATATATTAGAATGAACCTTGTTTTTGTGAGTCATGGATAGAGAGAGGTGTAAATAAGACTTTATATAATGAAATAGAGTTCCTATATTTTCCAAATTTCTCATGAGAAATCGAAATTCCTGTATTATAATGGTGAAAGGGTATGGGTAGCTTTAAGGAGCGATGCTTTCTCTTTTATTCTAACTTTCTTGCTGAGACATACAATAAAAACTATTTGAGAACGTTACTATTATACTATATAAAGTCTACATTAATTCAAGTTTTGTAAAGAGATTGATTTTTTTTTTAATTTCTCAAAGTATACCATTCACTCGATAGGTGAGAGACTAATCTCTCAGAGTACGGTCAAAGGCCTAAGTGGAGATCTCTCACAACGGTATTATTTTCATATACATGAATTTTGAGATTGAACTCAGAATCACAAGCTTAAGGAACCCAAATCTCTTCCAATTGAACCAACACATGTTGGTTTGAAAAGAGATTGATTAAAATTTTGTATAAGAATCTTTTTACGTGAGGTCTTGTATAAGTACTAATCTTTATTTAAAAAAAATATAAAAAGTGAATGAGCATATTAAATTATGTAGATGAGTCTGAGTTTGTTTTGAAAATTGGGAAAAACATGCCGGAGAACACTTTACAAAGAAGAGTGGGTTTGCAAAGATGTAAAGTGGTGAACCACTCACCACTTCCCCTTATATAGGCATGGTGAGGCCTCAACTGCCACACACTACTATGTGCAAAAATGTTAATACACCCCGTTTTGAAATGATCACAACGTGAAACCTAAGTGAGAGCAGCTAAAGGTTATACCTTTGGCTAACGCAGCAGCACAAGAGTGGCCGATCGGGTGAAACACCATCAGCATCCAAACAAATCATCTTGGCCAAGGCAATGCTTTCATAAAAAGGAAAGCTTACCACAATGGATCGATGATCTCGGCCAACATGACCATCTTAGCACCCATTTCTATGATGAATCTTAGGTAAGTACCTGGCTTTATTGCAATCTCGGTATGTCGTACCTTGGTGCTTAGATGCCTCATTTGAGCACAAAGCCTTGGGTAACTATTCTAGAACAAGATCTTGGTGCCTTGGATCCATCAATTAAAGGCCATGTCCTTGGTCCATCATTCATAACAACCCAAAGCAACCTAATAAAGTCAACCAACCGACTTTCTATTAGCATATGAGAGTATAACATAATCCCTTATTTAATAAGGATGAATGGGATCTAATCCCTCCACAATTATCAAGATTCTTGATTATAAGGAAAGTGAATTTATGATATTGTTTCCTAAGCAAGTAATCCCACACTAAAAATAAAAGCTCTATCCACTCAGGTATGTATATATTCTCATGCAATTTGTCCTCCCAGTACAAAACTTAACTAGAGCATCGGAGTGCCTTATAGATACACTACCCCTCTCCGCCACTACACAAGGAAGAACCACCTTCTTCAACCCCCTTGAAAAAGACTAGATTCGTCATTCCTGACCTAAGTTCATAACAGCATTCATGAGCGTTCACCTAATAGCTTAACCTTTTAGGAGAGTTTGTTTGTTGACAATCACCTACACCTTCCTCGAGTAGTGTTGTATGCTCCTTTCACATGGCATTCATCTAACTACGGTTTCCGAGTCCCTACATAAGGCCTTGATAAAAACCATGGCTATGCCCATTGAGCTCTCCAATTGCAAGTTGGCGATCAAATCTACTAGAAGCTCTACTAAGATAAACTCATGCAAACCAAGCCAAAGTTAGAAAAGAAAAGGGAAACAAAGATGGAAGCTCGAGTTGGTTTTGTTCTTCATAAAGAAGCTTTGCTACCATTGTTGATTGTTCATATTTTCCTTAACTACATTTCCTTTTAACTTTTTAGTTTGTTTTAAGAAAATTATTAATTATAACTAATGACATGTCACATCATTTAAATGATTTACCACCTCACTTTTTTAGTTAAACTTATTTAGCCAAAAAATGAATGGACTGCTACCTCACTTAAATGATTTACCACCGCATTCTACTCAGTTATTTTCTTTAATAGTACTCATATATTATATAAATTCAATGAGATAATTATGTCAAGTTGAATTGGGTTAAAAACAACCTAACCAACCCCTAGCCAATTTAATTGAGTTAGGAATATTTAGACGATTTAGACCTAAAGCATTAAGAAATTCTTATGTAAACTTAGTCTACGCAACTTGATGAACGTATCTAATAAATAGCCACACAATGTTATTTTAAATATAAATGATTATTCGACATAGATACTTATGAAATTATTCAAGATAGAATAATGATGCTTTAGTTATTTATTGACTTATTTTGTACAACTTATGTAGACTTATTACACAAGAATTTCAACTCAATCCCAACCTGTGTTTTGCGAGACATGGTGTATTAAGTTAGGGCCTTCAAGCAAAACCAACTCAATGAACAACCCTAGTTCTAGTGTATCAGAAGAATACCAAACCAAACCAACAATTCAATTTCATCCATTTACTCTCACTATAAGTACATATTAAAGTAAATGTTGAACTCATCTTCCTAGATACCCACATTTATCACAACCCATACTAGGTGTCCATGACCAGCGTGTAACAAAGGAAAACCATAGGCTAGTCAAGTCACACAAGCCTCCAATCTTGCAATGCATGCAGACATTCCAAAACAACAATAATAACCACCATATAGCCTCAAAACATACTCCAATACCAAATATGTCATACTTATAATTTTAGAAATAACAGATCCAAACTAGCAGTTTGACCAAAACTTAAATAAATTAATTGTATTATTCAAAATATTGCTTGTAAAAATAATGGAACAACTCTATGATCAATAATTATAATGTTTTCAAAACAAAATTAATAACAAAATAAAATAAATTCTCAAATATGCCTACATGAACAATGTATTGAGCTCACCAATAATAACTATATTAGACTCTTCGATCAAATTGGAGGAGTAGAATTGGAAGTTGGCTTAAATAGTGTCGATTTAACTAACTTAGTAATTAACAACATAATCCTCGTGAGAATGATACTCTTACTCACTCTTTATTACTTTTGGAATTTGTTATACTTGTCAATATCACAACGAGTTTTTAGCGCCATTGCCAGAGATTATTGATTGTTAATATTAAATAGTAGTTAAAAAGATACTAATTTAGGAATTTATTTTTCTTTGTTTAATTTTATTTTTAATTTAGTTCTTTTAATTCACTCTTGTTTGCTTTATTTATACGAGGTATTGTGAATTCGAAAGAATTACTTTTTGATCTGAAAATTGACAAAGCAGAAAAGGCAAATAGAAAAGTGACAAGAAAGAGAAAAAGAATTAAAAAAGAAAACATGGCTGAAACAAATGAAGAACGCAGATGCACTTTGGAAGATTATGCAACTCCGTATGCTAAAATGGTTACAACCAGTATAGTGCGACCTACCATACAAGTCAATAATTTTGACATCAAACCGACTTTTCTACAACTAGTGCAATAAGATCAGTTTGGGGGTAATCAGTCAGAGGATCCCAATTTGCATATCAATAATTTCTTGCTGCTTTGCGACACCATCAAGTACAATGGAGCAAGTGATGATGCTATCAAGCTAAAGCTTTTTCCATTCTCTCTAAGGGATAAAGCTACAAGTTAGTTACAAGCTCAACCTCTGGGAAGCATCACTACTTAGGATGATTTGGTTGGCAAGTTCCTTACTTGATATTTTCCTTTGTCAATGTTCTAAAAGATGAGAGTGAGATTGCATGTTTCACTCAAAATTAGGGAGAATCTTTGTATGAAGCTTGGGAAAGATTCAAGGAATTGTTAAGAAGATGTTCTCATCATACGTTTGAGATCTGGTAACAGGTTCAGATATTTTATAATAGCTTGAATCATACCATTAAGGCTTTGGTTGATGCATCAAAAGATGAGTCTTTCAACACCAAAACTCCTGAAAAGCCTTAAGAACTATTTGAAACTATGGCTACAAATGAATATCAGTTGCCTAGTGGAAGGTCAATGATTAAATAGGGAGTTATGGAGCTAGGCACCTTTGATTCCATACTTGTGCAGAATAAGACTCTTTCACAGCAAATCGCCAATCTCACCAAGCAAATTAGCAATATGCAGGTAAGCTCAGTTAACCATCAAGCTTTAATTTATGATTTTTGTGGAGGTAATCATGCTAACAGTGAGTGCGAGGCAAGCAATTTAGGTGTTACTTCTTAAGAGCAAGTCAATTACAAGGGTAATCCTTCAAGACCCCAAGGTGATCCATACTCGAACACATATAATCTAGGGTAGAGGAATCATCCTAATTTTTCTTAGAATAATCAAGGGATACAAAATGCTACTTAACAATAGAAGAAATCTCCTCTAGAGATTACTCTTGAAAAGCTCGCCCAATAGGCATCTTCTTTTGTACAATAAACTTCCAATTTCATGCAGGAATCAAGGGCTAACTTCAAAAAATCAAGAGGCAACTATTCAAAGTCTGGAAACTCAAGTGGGTTAGATATCAAGACATTTGGCAGAGAAACCTCCAGGTAGCCTACCTAGTGACATTATGGTCAATCCAAATGAGCATTGTAAGGTAATCACTTTGAGAAGTGGCAAGACTTTGGAAAAATATGTGAAAGAAGCACCTAGCTCTCCAGGAATTGAGAAAGAAAAACATGATGTTCCTATTGAAGAAGTCTCAATTCAAGATGACAGTAAAGAAGAAGAAACTAAAGAGGAACAACCAAAAGTGCAGAGAAAGAAGAAGGATCTTGAGCAGAAGACAACATATGAAACATCATCATATGCCAAGTTCTCATTCCCTTAGAGATTAAAGAAGGAGAATCAAGAGAGGCAATTCTCAAAGTTCTTAGATGTCTTTAAGAAGCTACAAATAAACATCCTCTTTGCTGAAGCACTTGAAAAAATGCCATCATATGCTAAATTCATGAAATATCTCCTATTAAAGAAGAGAAAGTTAAAAGAAGATGAAACAGTAATATTGAATGAAGAGTGTAGTGCCATCATCCAAAAGAAGTTACCGCCAAAATTGAAAGATCCTGGTAGTTTCAATATTTCTTGTACTATTAGGAAATTGAATGTTGAAAAGGCCTTATGTGATCTTGGTACTAGTATAAACTTGATGTTGTTGTCAATAATTAGGAAGCTTGGCATTGGGGAAGTCAAGTCAACCATGATATCTCTTCAACTTGCAAATTGAACTGTTAGACACTCATATGGTATTGTGAAAGATGTACTAGTAAAAGTAGACAAATTTATTTTTTTAGTTGACTTTGTAATGTTAGATATGGAAGAAGATGTTGACATCCCTCTTATTCTTGGAAGACCATTTTTGGTAACTTCAGGAGCATTGATTAATGTACCTAGAGGCGAACTTTTTTTTAGGGTGGATAAAGATCAAGTGACTATTAATGTATTTGATAAGTTTGTACCAACATCAGAGCTTTATGCCCCCATTAATTGTACTTGAATTAGAAGAAGAAAAGATTATTTATTGAATGTGCTTAAGTATTGAACACTTAGCATGCATCTTATTTATAGGTAACATGAGATTAAATACATCTACAATTTACAAGACAGAAATAATGAATATGGCTATTTCCTATGACACTATATATGAACCTAACTGTACATTGTTAATTTCCAATATTCTAACACTCCCCCTCAAGCTGTTGCATATATGTCATATGTACCAAGCTTGTTACATATATAGTTAACTCGAGGACCTCAGAGAGATTTAGTGAAGACATCGACCAACTGCTCATGTGTTAATGAAAACAGTAGCAATTTTCCCGGATTGAACTTTCTCCCTCATAAAGTGACAATCAATCTTAATGTGTTTTGTTCTTTCATGGAATACTGGGTTTGAGGCTATATGCAAAGCTGCTTGGTTATCACACACAAGTTTCATTAATTGCTTTAAAGAATTCTAATTCCTTCAATAACTGTTTCAACCATATAAGTTCACATGTTGCCACTATATTCGGTTTCGACACTTGATCTAAAAACAACTGTTTGCTTCTTACTTTTCCATGATATAAGATTACCTCCAAAAAGAACACAGTATCCTAAGGTAGAATGCCTGTCTGAGGGAGAACCTGCCTAATTAGCATCTGCATAACCACATATCTCCATATGACCCTTATCCTCATAGAACAATCCTCTTCCGGGAGCTTTTTTGATATATCTAAGTACTCGAATAGCAGCATCCCAATGTAAGTCACATGGAGAGTCAAGGAATTGACTCAACACAACTACTGCAAAAGAAATATCTGGTCTGGTTATTGTAAGGTAGTTCAATTTTCCAATCATTCTCCGATATCATCCGGGATCAGATAATAGCTCCCCTGTCCTGAAAGAAGTTTGACATTAGGGTCCATGAGAGTATCAATAGGCTTACACCCTATCATACCAGCCTCTTTAAGAATATCCAAGGCATATTTCCTCTGGGAAATAAAGATACCAAGTCTAGACTGTGCAACTTTTATACTCAGAAAATATTAGAGCTTACCAAGATCCTTAGTCTCAAAATGCTTGAATAGATATTGTTTCAATTGTTCAATGCCAACACAATCATTACCAGTAATAACAATATCATCCACATAAGCAACAAGATATATGCATTTATCAAGAGACTGGCATCAGTAGAAAATAGAGTGGTCAGCTTCGCTTCTGGTCAGGCCAAAAGTTTGTACAACAATACTAAAATGTCCAAACCAAGCACAGGGTGATTGCTTTAGTTCATATAGAGATTTGTGGAGCTTACAGACTAGCCCAGACTCTCCCTGAGCAACAAACCTGGGTGGTTGCTCCATGTAGACCTCCTCTTGCAAATCACTATGAAGAAAAACATTCTTGATATCAAGCTGATAAAGAGGCTAGTGACGAATGGCTGCCAATGCAAGAAGTACACGAATAGAAGTAATTTTGGCAACTGGAGAAAATGTGTCACTGTAGTCAAGGTCATAGATCTAAGTGTAGCCTTTAGCTACCAAACGAGCTTTCAACCGATTGATAGAGCCATCAGGATCAACTTTCACTGTAAACACCCACCTACATCTAACAATTGACTTACCAGGAGGCCGAGAAACTAGTTCCCGTGTCGCATTAGAATATAGGGTTGACATCTTATCAATCATAACTTGTCACTAACCGGGATGAGATAGTGCTTCTCCTATGGTTTTGGGAATGGAAATAGAGGACAAAGTCGAAACAAAAGTATAATATGAAGGAGAAAGTCGATCATAACTCAGGAAAACATAAAGAGGATGAGGATTACAGGTAGACCGTGTACCTTTTCAAAGAGCAATGAAGGGACTCTCTGATGCAGGATCCAAAGCTGGAGAAGTGATCGATGAAAGTGGTGAGTTGTTAGGCACATCTTTCACAGTAGGCATGGTACTAGTCTATGGACGAGGGCGATGACAATAGACAATAGGGGATCATGGAGGACATGAGAGGGAACAGGACTTAATGAACTCTCTGTGTTAGGTGATGAGACAACATGAGAAAGGTCAAAGACAGGGACATGAAGTATAATGTTTACTTCAGAAAGTTCTGTAGATGAAGTAAAAAATGGTTGTTGTTTAAAAAAGGTGACATCAGCAGACACTAGATAACGTCCTAGATCAAGAGAATAACAACGGTACCCTTTCTGAAGATGAGAATAACCAAGAAAGAGACACTTGAAAGCTTTAGTAGTGAGTTTGTCTTTTCTAGGAGTAAGATTGTGAGCAAAACAGGTACAACCAAAGATTCGTGGAGGAATATTATAGACTAGAGTATTAAGAACCAATAAAGAGTGAGGAATTTTGTTATCCAAAATAGTGGAAGGCATCCGATTAATTAAATAACAAGTTGTAAGAACAACATCCCCCAAAAATCGTAAAGGAACATTCATATGAATGAGTAAAGTCCTGACTATTTCAATCAAATGACGATTTTTATGTTCAGCTACTCTGTTCTGTTGTGGAGTATGAGGACAGGTTGTTTGATGTAAAATATGTTGTTTTGCCATGAAATCTTGAAATTGATCACACAAATACTCACGTGCATTGTCACTGCGTAAAACTTGAATGGTTTGACCAAATTGATTTTTAATTTCAGCACAAAATTTTTGAAAAATGGAAAATAACTCAAAACGATTCTTCATTAAAAGGACCCAAGCACAACGTGAGAAATCATCAATAAATGTAACAAAATACTAAAACCTAAGACAAGAACTGACATGACTTGGTCCCCAAATATCTGAATGGATAAGAGAAAAAGGATGGTCATATTTTTTATTGAGACTACTAGAAAAAGAAGTATGAATATGTTTTCCTTTTTGACAAGATTCACACTCTAACGACTTTAAACTAGAAATATGTGGCATCATTGTCTGAAGTTTGGAAAGACTAGCATGTCCAAGATGGCTATGAATGACAGCTGAAGATTTTGTTATGGTGCATGCTACTAGGGAATTTGCAATGTTAAGATAATATAACCCTTTAAACTCACGACCTACTCCAATTGTCTTCCCTATATTCGAATCCTGCATAAGAACAAAATTTTTAATGAAGGTAATTGAACTCTCAAGTAATCGAATTAATTTGCTGACATATATCAAATTGAAAGGGCAACCAGGGCATTAAGAACAAAAGTTAAGGGTAAGAGAGGACATGGTTGGGCTTGATCAATACCAAAGACAGGAGTTTTGGTCCTATTTGCAAGTGTGATAGAAGGTAAGAAATTGTAAAAGGACAGAGAGGTAAGAAGATCTGTATTACCACAGAGATGATCAAAAGCACCAAAATCAATTACCCAGGGTCTAAGAGATGATTGAGAGATACAAGCGACAAGATTACCAGTTTGTTCAACCACTGTGGCAGATGTTGAAGGCTGTGAGCTAGCCTTAGAGCGAAGGAAGACCTCATAGTCTGTTGGAGTGAAAGTCACAGTCGGATGTGTTGAAACTGATTCAATCTGAGTGACGTTGGTAGCAATAAGTTTACCATATTTTGTCCAACAACGTTCTTCCAGATGCCCCAATCTATTGCAAAAAGTATATCTAGGCCTATTACCACCACGTCCTCTTCCACAATCTCAGCCACGACCACCAAAATTATCAGTATGAGAAACAAGAGCTGAGGATTCCGATAGAATAGTTAGGGAGGCAGAAACAGGAGGATACACCATATCGGAAATATTCAGCAATCTGCGAAAAGTCTGGGATAATGTCAAAGTATCAACACTTATCAGAATTTGTGTCGGACATTCTCCAGTCCGAATAGAAGAGATGACAAAGTCAAGACCATAAAGAATGTTTCTTCTTGTTTCTTGTGCTCGGTTTGATTTTTAGCATAGGGCATCATTGCTAAGAATTCCTGCATCAAAGAACGAGCTTTGCCAAGAAAAGTTTCCATCTTGGTAAACTATTGTCGTAGTGTTATCATGTCAGAAACAGTAGAATACATACGCTAGATATCATTTGCATAACAATTAGAAGCTTCTTGCCATACTTCATAACAAGTTTCAAAGGGTTGGAAGAGGTCCACAATTGATAGGTCAATAGAAAGAAGAAGAACACTGAGCAATTGTGAGTCAATTAGTTTCCATTTGGATGACTTCTCTGCGGGAACATCCTCTGGTGTAGTTGAAAGGTGTTCTGACTTGCCTTTCCCAACAAACCAAATTTTCACTGAAGATGACCATGACTTATAGGTGGCAGAACCTATCAATTTCTTACTTGTGATGGATGGAATAGAAAGGTTAGAAAGGGAAAATTGCTACTTCTAATCAGAGGAGGAGGAACTCATGGCTGGGCAGCAACAAAGAGGATGAAACACCTTAGGAGGAGATCTGGGCAGTAACACAAAGGACCCAAAAACACCGTAGGAAGGAACCTGTGGTATGAAATTGCTCTAATGCGAAATTTGAGGACAAGGGTGGACCAAAAATGTCAAGACGAGTCAGAAAAGGTGAACGGCAACCGAAAAAGTTACCGGACATGCCCTCATTCACCAGTAATGGTGAACATTGCGAACGGACAGTGGCGGCACGTGGCAGCTTCGGTGATGATGCGACTTTGACGGTTGGACAGATCGGTGGATGCTGATCAGGAATATAGTGGTTGTGTCTCCAACAGAGGTGGTTGAACCGTGCTAGAAGAATGGCAGGCACCAGAAAAAATGAAGGTAGGGTGCACGGCGGAGGTTGGAGGCTGGGTTGGTCGGTAGGACGCAGGACCGAGGTTAGGATAGTAGACCAGAGTAGGGTCGAAACCCGCTTTGATACCAACTTGAATTAGAAGAAGAGATGATTATTTACTGAATGTGCTTAAGTGTTGAACACTTAGCATGCATCTTATTTATAGGTAATAGGAGATTAAATACATCTACAATTTACAAGACAAAAATAATGAATGTGGCTATTTCCTATGACACTATACATGAACCTGATTGTACATTACTAATTTCCAATATTCTAACAATTGTATTCAAAATAAGTCTCAAAAGGATTTGGCTAGTAAGAGCTCTTCACCATTAATTGATGTTGATCCTCTCACTTCTAAGATTGTTGAAACAGAGAAAGGTCCTCCCATGATCCATGATTCATTCCAAATTGATCCTTCATCTTTTGATCAATTGAAATCACCATGGCCTAGTGGAATCTCTCATGCCAAGGCACATTTAAACAACCAATCCTAAGTCAAGTTCAAAACACCTTTGGAGTCATTTCCAAGGTCATTGACCAAGGATGAAAGCATTACTTTGAAAAAGGGAAGGAGCCATATCATTTCTCTTACTTGAAGCTACCTTAATCAACTTGCAAAAAGGGCAATGTAGAGCTAATGACGTTAGACAAACGCTTTTTGGGAGGCAACCCAAATTTCTTTTCCTTTTTGTTTTATGTTATTGCATTGCTTTTGAATTAGTGTTTTGATTATTTGATTTTTCTTTTTGATTAGTGTTTATGAAGTATTTCCTCTCCAATTTGAGTTGATTTTGTTAGTCAGTTGTTTAGCAAAAAAGTGGTTTGTCAAAAATTAAGTCAGTTGGTAGAGTTTTGTTTTTGCCTTTGGGCGCTTAAGCGCTCAGTACCTTTGCTCTTTGCCACTTAGCGATTAGGCTCCCAAAAATGAGTGCTTAAGCACTCAATACCATGGCATTTTGTCAGCCAGTGCCTAAGTAGTGAGTTTTTCACTGCTTAATCATGCAATAGCAAAAGCATTGAGGCATTCTGTATACTAGCACTTAAGCAGTGAAAAACTCACTGATTAAGCGCATAATAGCAAAAGTGCAATTTAAGTGGGTTTTCTGCATAACCCCTCTTCCAAAGCCCTACCTCTCTTGCTCACCTCCAACCCAAATCCCTTTCAACCAATCTTAATCCACCCAAACACCAAACCTAACCTATTCCTACACCAAAAACGCACCAAATCCCCATCATCAACCTCTCCAATTCGTAATAAACCTCCACTTACGCACCCATTGCAGACTTAGGGCACAAAATTAGGGAAAAACTTGGAATCTAACATTTGTTGCTCACCCACCTTACAATCTTCCTTCATTTAGGTATATTTTTCATTTCCTACTTGTCTAAGGTTAGGACTTCAAATTAGATTTTGTTAAATACCTATGTGAAGATCTTGGATTTTGTGGGTTTTTGGTAGTTTGGTAGCATGTGTGTTGAAAAAAAACATAGAAATATGCTTCCTATGAGTTTGATGGTTTGGTATGCATGCAATTTTTATGCTTGATGTGTTAAGTTCCCTTGCAATTTTGAAATGCTCATTAAGAATTTGATGGGTTGATTGTGAATGCTTTTTGTGCTATAGTTATTGAGTTTCCTAGAGATATTGTGAGTGCATTTGAAGAAATTCTGGGTTATTATGTTTTTCTATGTATGGATGCACTTGTGATAATCATATATTTTATTCATTAAGAAACTCTTATGTTTAGTTATTTACACTCTTCATGTACTTAATTGACTGAATTTGATTATGTTTTGTAAGTTTGAACTCGAATTGGACTTAATTGATTTTTTTAGCATTATTCGGGTCTTACACTGTTTCTGTATTTTAGGCATATCTTGAGTTCTAAATGTCTGATAATTATGAATTTTACCTTGTAGGAAAGATAAGAGAGAGCTCTACAACTTTGATGAAGAGCTCAAAGTCAATTTCAGACATCTAGTGGAGCTAATTAGGCATGGAAATTAGAATACGGGATTTGTGACTGGAACCCAAACAGTGTGTAGTAACCAGAACATAATTCGAGTTTGGGCATATAAAACGGGCTAAAAATTTGTAATCTGAAAGTTAAGACCCATATGTACAACTTTCATGGAAAGCACAAAACTTGATTCGGGCTCCTTGATTGAGATATTGGGTCTGAAAGTCAAAACAGAGGTGCTGAAACTGGTCCTGAATAGTCTGTAGTAATTGAGTCATATCTTGGGCTGTAGGACGAATTTTTGGGTGTTTCTAGAGCCATTGGAAAGCTTAGACAATTTCCTAGAACTTTCATGAAGACCACTTGGCTCAGAAATGACGAAATCAATGAGTTCAACAATAAAGAATTTCAGAGACAAGGTAGCTCACCTACTCACCCACCTACTCATCCACCTACTCATCCACCTACTAATCCCATCTACCCATCTACTACTACTCTGAATCCTCTATAAAAGGAAGCATATGGAGAGCTCTAGGGACAACACACACTTGGTGTGAGAGATAGCTTTTCATAGTTCTTGTATATTTTTCCTTCATTGTAATGGAGAGCTAAGTCACTTCTAGTCAATTTGGGACTCTTGAAGAGATTGTGGTTTGGATTCTTGAGACCTTGGTTTATGTAATGTATTTGATTTATATTTGGATTCTTCTTCTCTTCTTCTTCTTTTGTTTTCTTGATCTTGAATGCATGAATGGTGATTCTGTTTATGTTTATTTTAAGATTAAGTATTGTGATTAAACTTAGAACTGATTGATCTGAATTAATCACGTAAATGAAGATTGAAGATTTGTGATGAAACTTAGAACTGATTGATCTAAATTAATCACGTAATTGAAGAGGTTAGGTACATTTGATTGGTGCCTAAGTTAATTGAATTCGGTGCTTAAATTGATATATATCTACATGAAATGGTGCGATTATGATTTATGTTTATTACTTGTCAATTGAATTACGGACGATTGTCTAGTATGAACTGGATCGATCTTTGAGATCTCGGTGGATCCAAGTTAACCATTCAAATGTGCTTCAAATGTTTGTTGAAAGGTCTATGATTGAATCCACCCAATCTCGGATAGATTTAATCAATTGTTTAATTTTTAATTGTTATTTTTCTTGAGATCTTGTCATTGTAATCCTTGAACAATCAAACCCCCTTTCTAACTTAACTTAATTTGATAAAATTGCATTTACGATCCTTGAGGAGACGATCCGGTGTTGTTCACTATCTGCAAACTTAGTTAATAACTTTGGTTATAATTTTGTGAGTTCGGCGCTCGTCAAAATTTTGGTAGTTCTTTGGGAACTCGTAGGTGTAATCTTTTCATTTTGAGTAACCTTACTAATTTTTGTTCTTTCTTACCTATTCTAACAGTTATTTTTCATTTACTAACATTGTTCATACCATACTAACTTTTTTATCTTAGCTTTTGAATTTTTCTGATTTAGGAAAGACGGAAATGCACGGTGATTACGGTAACTATTGCAATTTTCGAACTAAAACATGCCCTAGAATGAGCTGAAACTTGGTCGGTTGAAGGAAAAAACTGATAAACAAGACTTACAAACTGTGAGGTCACCCCTGGTTTTTTGAAATTCTATCATTTAGACCACTTTTTTAATTTTTTATTATTTTTTATTGTATTTTCTAGTTTCATTTTTATGTAGATTTTGTCCTGTATTGCTCCCATAAATTTTAAAAATGTTTAGATACATTAACTAGATTTATTTTTGCATATTTTGAGTGTTGATCCCATACTAACTCTTTCTTTTTAATTTTTTTTCTTTTTCTTTCATTATCATTTTGTTGCATTCTATTGCATTTTAATGATACAATGGACCATGCAAAATGGAGTCAAAACTTGAGGAGTTGACTTCTTTGGTAAGACATATAGTAGTGAGACAACAATCACCTGTGCAGGAAGCTACACTTGTGTGTAACATTTGTTTTTGTTCATCTCACCCTACATATGCATGCCCTACACTTGAATATGGTAGTTCTGTTTTTCTAGATCAATTTGTTACTAGATGGTTATTTTTGATGAACCACGGTTCAAGAAGAAGAACAAGTTATGACCCCTTCTTCAACACATACAACCCTGGGCATGGGAATACTATCAGGATCTGGGATATGGCAATACGGCATCACTACAAAGAACAATCATTTCAATATGATAGCCATTCAAATGAGATAACAAGTCCATCAACCACAAAACTTGAGCCTTCATGGGAGGACTTGATGAAAACCCAAATTGAGTTCCAGCAAGAATTTCACCGCCACTATTCGAGGATTTAACAACCCAAATTGACCGATTGACAACCACCTTTGTTAATGAACCGAGATGTCAAGAGTCGGGCCAACTTTTCCCCCAAATAATTCCCAACTCCTGCATTCTAATTGTCATATTGATTTACATGCGGACTTAGTTGAAACTCATGATGAGTTGTGTCTTTGAATTTCACGATTTAATTGGTTTTGATGATTCTATCAATTGCAACTCATGTGCTGATCATGATGGTGATATAAAATATATTGTGTGTGCTGAAATTTCTGCATATTTGAAAACTAATGATTCTGTTTACGCAGGATCTAATGATATAGAAGGGTCTATCAACAATGTAGTTGTAGAGTCTACAACACATAGGGAGGTGGAGTTGAAGGCCATTGAGGAATTTTCAAAGAAGGAGGAAAGGCAGCAGATGCTAGTAACTACTGAAGTGGATTTTGTTTTTAGGCCATGGTCCAGCATTATCAATGAAAGCAGGATTGCAAAATTACACGTATTGCATGCCATTGGTGAAGTCAAGGAAGACCAATGGGACCCCAATGTGAACCCTCATGCTTCAAGCTTCACTTGGTTGTTACACTTCAACTAATGGGACCGTAGTGGAAGCTATCATGTTATGTCAACCATAACCTGGTCATCACGTTTCAACCAATGGGATCCTGGTGGAGTCTTTTCACCAACCTCACTTAATAAGACCAATGGGACCGCCTAAACAAGGTATCATGAACTTCCAGTGAGAATGCGAAGTGGAGGTGATGAACCTTCTCCATCCGCATTATGAATAAAAAAAAAAAAAAAAAAGAAAAAAAAAGAAAAAAAGAAAAAAAGAAGAAAAAAAGAAAAAAAAAGAAAAAAAAATGCAGTTGTGTGCCCGACAATGAGGTAGGTAGTGTCACTCGAAGCATGTGGAGGTCATTTTTTTTCTTCGGCGATAACAATGCGAAAATCTTGCAGTATGGATTTTATTGGCCTACTTTATTAAAGGTCTGTTACACCTTTTGCAAAAGCTGCAAAAATTGGTCAAAAAAGTTCGCTTTGAGATTATCATCATCCGCACCTACTCCTTGGAAAATTGAGATCTAGGTGACGCGGTTCTTTTGTTGTCGACACGTGTATCCTCTACGGGGACGTAGATATTGAGGATCCTAGGAATGGTACTGCGCTTAAGTTAATGGACAAAGACTCAACCATTCTGGAAAATCAAGTTCTTGAGTTCTTTGTGTTCTTCATCAGGTTAAGTGGCGGATACGGCACTCTCTGTGGCTCTCGAGTCGGTTTATTTTTCAGTTTCCCAAAATAACTGAACCCTTCTTCTTCTTCAAATGGATGTCATTCTTTCAAACCTGAGAAAACATTTTCCTTCTCTTCCTCAAAATGCTCTGAGAAAGATCTACAAAGTTCGATGTGAAAGATTGAGAATTGTTAATGCACAAAGGTATACCGAGAAGATGTCTGTTTGGATAATTGAAGCAAAGGTCCGATTAGCAATTATGGTGAGTCCTCAATTTCATTTGACTCATATATGCCGGTCTTGGAAGAAGTTCATATTCTAAAAGGAGAAGAGCAAAAGGTTACAAGTACATTACAAATGTGGACGATGGAATTGTAACATGCAATGTCATTCTTTGGGGATGGTTAAGTGCAAATAGATCCTTCATTAAGAATGGATTGAGTAAGGAGTCATTAGATGATAGCTTATTGACTCTTGAGACGCGTTCTTATGGATTGATGCGGGGTGAAATTCTTAATTTATGGAATCTATTCAAGGATAAAGAAAAACTCTGGTCTTGGGAATCGACTCTAAAAGACCTGTTTGCCAATTTTTAAGAAAATTGGATGGGAAGCTTATCCTCGACTCATAGAAGATGTTTAAGCAAGTTTTCTTGGACGTTAAACCAGAGGCAGATGTGAGCCACATCCACAAACAATCTGTATATATCATCATCTTCTTCTTCTTCTTCTTCTTCTTCATGTCATCTTTCAAAAAAAAAAAAAAAAAACAAAACAAAAAAAAAACAAAAAAAAAAATTTATGTATACGTCTTAGGGTTGGCTTTGGTAACAAAGTGCGTGAATGGGGAAATGCATGCATCTACGATCCAGCCTTCTTAATTGAAAAACAAAGAAGGTAGATTGTATCCCACATGTGAGGCACCGGTCGTATTATGGCCACTTGTCCTTTTTGGGAGCCCTATGTTGCTTTTGGTCTTGAATGGGTCGAATCTTGGTCAACAATGCTTTGGCACAAAGCCGAAAGAGCATACTACCTCCATCCCAATCTTAAGTAAGTATACACTCATCTTTCATCAAGTTTTTCTAACAATTTCAAAAAAAAAAAAAAAGACGTGATGTCTCTTGCACTCATATTGTAGTGAGTATAAAGATACACCATGGAAGCTGTACATACAGGTATGTCATCATTTTCTATTTCTTTTATCTTTGTATTATTTTGTTGTATTTTGATTTTTGGAAGACGATCCTTTGAGCTATGGTCCTTCGGGGATTTCTAGACTTCTTTACCTTGATGGTTTTCTTGAAGTCAAAAAAAAAAAAGTGTTTCTTAATTTCAACCTTTTTTTCGACAACAAAACCAACCTACCCTTATAGGTGCAATTATTTCCTTTCCATTCTTTTTCTTATTTAAACACTCCATTTTCTCCATTTTCCTTCAACTTAGAAACACTCAAAGGGAGGAAGAGTATAGAATGGGGGCTTCTATTCGTAACCTCAAAAATATCTGTGTTTTTTGTGGGTCGAAGTTATAGGAAGGGATTGGAGTTTGTAAACGCAATCCCTAGCACTTTGGTCGATCACTTGCTTCATGGGAGGAATATTCATCTTGTATATGGGAGAGGTTCAATTTCGTGGGTTAATGGTGTTGTATCACTTGCTTTGCCTTTTTAGGGAATGATAAGGTTTTAGGTGTTATTCCTCATCTATATTTTAACATTGAGGACAATGTTGTGATCTAGTTGGGGGGAAGGATAGTTGACCCAAAAAAAAAAATAAAAAAACAAAAAAAACAAAAAAACAAAAAAACAAAATAAAAATAAAAATTTTGTTGTTTTGTTTGGAAAGTATGATATGATTGTCATGTACTTATTAAACCAATTAGTGATGGCGAGTAAGGAGTAATTTTACTCTTGAGACGCATCTTAATTGGTGGCGAGTAAGGAGTTTTTAGGTAGTAACTAATTAGTACTAAAGTTTTATTGTTTGATTTCTTTTCGGTCGATGCAGATCGACAAAGTGTGTTTCTTTTCGCTTAGCATTGATTCACTTCTTATCAGGTTGTGTTGCTCTTTTCTATATCTCTCTTTCACATTGAAGGCAATGTTATATTAAGCGTGGGGGAGAGATTTCAACATGTTCTTTTTGTAAATCAAAAAAAAAAAAAAGAGTTCATTGCATGATTGAATAAACTTTTCTCCCTTCTTGAGCTGATATGCTTGGTGATGGATGATTGAATTGATGAATTGAGTTTGATGGATGCATACCTTGTGAGATTTTGAGTCTAATGGATGGATTCAACATTTATGCCATTCTCTTCTTTCTTGTGTGATTTTCACTCATGTTAAGGACCACTCTAGAACTTGCTTTGATTCTTTTTAAGGCTACATTTCACTTGCATGCATGAGCATAATTGAGGCCCTCTTTCTTAATTAACTAGTTTAACCAAATAGCCAACCTTGTTTCCAATATGATATCAAGCACTCTTTTGACTTCTTGAAAATTCTCTGATTCCTACCAACCTTGTATATTTTCCTTTGCTTATCCCCTTTGAGCTTATTTGACCATTCCTTGTTTCTATCTCATTATGTGCCTTAAATGAAAAATCATGTTCCGACTTTACCTTAGGGAATAAAAGAACATTAGCTTAGTTAATGGATGAGTTTTTGAACAAGTGTGGGGGTGTGTGTACAAAATAGTTGTTGAAAAAGGAAAGAGTGCCTTAAAAAAAATGTATGTATATAGTTATGTTTATATATATATATAAAAAAAAAGAGAAAAGAATTGGGAAATGAATATGTAAAGGGATATACATTAGAGTTGAGATGAATTTTTATCTTGTTATTTGAACTCAACTCTCATTTGCGTTTGCTTTATTATTCTCTTTGGTATTTATCTTCTCATATCCATTTTATCCTCTTCTTGTTACCTTGACCTCACTACAACCTTGAATAAAGTCCTCATGATTTGTGTGTGCATGTGTTTTGAGTAGTGGAGAAGTAGAAGATAAGCAAGCTTATGGTAGTGCAATTTTAGTTATGGGTTGAATTGAGTGAAATACCTACTTTTTAAACACTTGAGAGATTGAGAGGGAATCTTGTGAAGATCCATCATTTTTAATTCATTCTTTTCAACGAAAGTTTCCTTGCTTGTTGGTTTGAGATGTGAAGAAATGTTACCTCATTTATGCTTTGATCCCTTGAATTTCTTGTTGCTCTTCTTGCTTCATTGAGTCCTTTAGAGTTTTTAGCTTTTAAGTTTGTGTCGTTTGTCTTTATCTTCTAACTTTAGTTTTATATGTTTTGCCCAGAGTGCAAAAGCTAAGTGTGGGAGAATTTGATAATCACATATTTTATTCATTAAGAAACCCTTATGTTTAGTTATTTACACTCTTCATGTACTTAATTGACTGAATTTGATTATGTTTTGTAAGTTTGAACTCGAATCGGACTTAATTGATTTTTTCAGCATTATTCGGGTCTTACACTGTTTCTGTATTTTAGCCATATCTTGAGTTCTAAATGTCTGATAATTGTGAATTTTACCTTGTAGGAAAGATAAGAGAGAGCTCTACAACTTTGATGAAGAGCTCAAAGTCAATTTCAAACATCTAGTAGAGCTAATTGGGCATGGAAATCAGAATACGGGATTTGTGACTGGAACCCGAATAGTGTGTAGTAACCAGAACATAATTTGAGTTTGGGCATATAAAATGTGCTGAAAATTTGTAATCTGAAAGTTAAGACCCATATGTACAACTTTCATGTCAAGCACAAAACTTGATTCGGGCTTCTTGATGGAGATATTGGGTCTGAAAGTCAAAACAGAGGTGCTGAAACTGGTCCTGAATAGTCTGTAGTAATTGAGTCATATCTTGGGCTGTAGGACGAATTTTTGGGTGTTTCTAGAGCCATTGGAAAGCTTAGACAATTTCCTAGAACTTTCATGAAGACCACTTGGCTCAGAAATGACGAAATCAATGAGTTCAGCAATAAAGAATTTCGGAGACAAGGTACCTCACCTACTCACCCACCTACTCATCCACCTACTCATCCACCTACTTATCCACCTACTAATCCCATCTACCCATCTACTACTACTCTGAATCCTCTATAAAAGGAAGCATGTGGAGAGCTCTAGGGACAACACACGCTTGGTGTGAGAGATAGCTTTTCATAGTTCTTGTATATTTTTCCTTCATTGTAATGGAGAGCTAAGTCACTTCTAGTCAATTTGGGACTCTTGAAGAGATTGTGGTTTGGATTCTTGAGACCTGGTTTATGTAATGTATTTGATTTATATTTGGATTCTTCTTCTTCTTCTTCTTCTTCTTTGTTTTCTTGATCTTGAATGCATGAATAGTGATTATTTATGTTTATTTTAAGATTAAGTATTGTGATTAAACTTAGAGTGATTGATCTGAATTAATCACGTAAATGAAGATTGAAGATTTGTGATGAAACTTAGAACTGATTGATCTAAATTAATCACGTAATTGAAGAGGTTAGGTTCTTGATTGGTGCCTAGGTTAATTGAATTCGGTGCTTAAATTGATATATATCTACATGAATGGTGCGATTGCGATTTATGTTTATTACTTGTCAATTGAATTCGGACGATTGTCTAGTATGAATTACGGATCGATCTTTGAGATCTCGGTCATATCCAAGTTAACCATTCAAATGTGCTTCAAATGTTTGTTGAAAGGTCTATGATTGAATCCATCCAATCTCGGATAGATTTCTGAATTGACTGTTCTTTTAATTGTTATTTTTCTTCAGATCTTGTCATTGTAATCCTTGAACAATCAAAACCCCCTTTCTAACTTAACTTAATTTGATAAAATTGCATTTACGATCCTTGAGGAGACGATCCGGTGTTGTTCTCTATACTGCAAACTTAGTTAATAACTTCGGTTATAATTTTGACTGAGTTCGGCGCTCGTCAACTTGTTTATGTTGTGAATGACTTGGAAACTTGAAAATTTGTTATTTTTCTTCTAGGAATTACTTGCCTCAGACAATCTAAATTTGAGCTCATAGTGTAAATTGTTGTCTTGGCAAATTATTTTGAACATGTGGTAGATGGCATAATGTTATCTTTGTTTTGAATTAAAGAGTTGGTTTTACAAGTTATTTTGAGTTGTTGTCTTTGTTTTGGGAGGCATTTTGATCATATTTGTCCACATTGTCTATTTGATCTCATTGTTTTCCATTAATTTGACTTGTGAGTAGCTATCTTTCTTTTTATGCTCAAATTCTTACTCATAATATGGTCTTTTAGTTAGGTTAAATTGAGCAAAGATTCACATGTTGCATTTCTCTTTTGTACATAAATATATATTTCCTATAGCTCCAAACAAGAAGAGAAAGGAGACAGCATGGTCAATTTCTAAAAGTGTAGCCTTCGATGAATGTCACTTTCGTTCTCCCCAACATGAAGAGCGATATAGGAGAGTAGTCAAAAAGAAAGGAATAATCAGAGAAAGAGGAACAGAGCTGCAATGCGAGAGGTACTGCCCTATTCTTAATGAAATCAAACGAAGAAACTGGGAAAGATTTTGTGCGTCACCTCAGTCAAGCAAGCCTACACTAGTTAAGGAATTCTACCCTAACAATTTTAACGAGAAGAATAAGAAGGGACTCCCATTGACGTATATTGAGATATTCAAGACCTATGTGAGAGGTTGCGAATTCTGGTTTAGTAAGGATGAATTAAATGACCTGCTTAGCACAGGAATCGATTTTCAAAAAGTTGGCTATTATGGATGCGCCAGACTGTGCAACCAAGAATTGGATCAAGAAGGAGTGCTCCATAAACTCTGCAAAGAAGAAGCCACTTGGGAATGCGATGTTAATGATTCACCTAAGCATCTTAAGAAGAGCAATTCGAAGCCCATTCCCAAGGACTGGTGCACCTTCATCCAAGCCATTATTCTTCCTAGCTCCCACATACACGAAGTAATTGTCAACAGGGTTTTGCTCGTTTATGCCACTGTGACTAGCTTACCAATTAATTTGGGACAAGTGATTGTTTCCCACATTAATGATTTAGCACAAAGTGGTGTTGCCAAATTGGCCTGCCTTTCCATCATTACTAAATTATGCTTGAAGAAAGACATTCAGCTGGAGAATGACATAGAAGAAATACTGGTCTCGTCAATTGATGCTGCTATGATGGATGCCTACTTCACTGAGGAAGGTGTGCCAATCTAACATCCTCCTCCACCAGCTCCTGTACAACGAAGAATGTAGCAGTTACCTGTTAAAGACAGATTGACCAGGGTTGAGCGAGATGTGAGAGACTACCGAGGGATGTTAACTTACCTAAACCACTGTATGTTTGGCATGGAAGAAATGCTACGCAACCTTGCTTCTCAATTGCACCTAGATCTAGATGAACTTGGCAGCCTTCTACTCTATGTCCTATATAAGGCACATGATGAGGAGTAAGATTAATCAAACTACCAAACAATAAGCTTTTGTTTATCCCTCACTTTTATTTATTTTTTATTACTTTCTTTTGTTCATTGTTTTGATTTTGTCTGCACAGTAGGGGCACTGTTTATCGTAAGTTTAGGGGGGATAGCTTTGCTATTTTTACTTTTTTTTTAGTTTTTTTATTTTGTGCTATCTGTTTGTGTTTTGTTTTGAGTCATATTATTGAAACTGTGCATACCAGTATGTTGAATTAAATATCTAATAATTGCATAAACTGTGAATTGATCTCTTTTCTTAGGAAATCACATGAGAATCCAGGAGTTGTGTTTATCTCTATTGCTTTAATTACGTATGAATGCATCTCCCATCTTTATGTTTGATAGACCTTGAACTATGAATGCATGTTAAGCTTAGAGAAAGTTTATGAATGCATGTGTGTAGATTACTTGCATTTAGAAGTTGTTAGCTTTTTTCTTGAGGCGAAATCCTAGATAATGCATGATTAAAGAAATGATGAGGACCTTCTTTGGACCGTTTGAACCTTTCAAACCAACCTGTAAAAACATTATATCCCTAGGTCCCCTTTTAGCATCCTTGTTTATGTTTGACCTTTATTTCTTTTTTTTTTACCTACATTTTCCTTTCTCATACCTATATATATATATATTCCCCTCTTATATATCCTTTGTTAAGTGCATATCTTGTATTATTTTATTGTTCAAGCCTTCTAATTAGTTATTTTTGTGCATGAAGTATTCAAGGAGCACACCAAAAAAAAAAATGAAAGACAAATTATGAAGAAAATGCAATGTAAAGTCTTTTATGAAAAAAAATAAAATAAAAATAAAGTAATTGATTTCTATGCTCTGTTTTGCACTTGTTCAATATTTAGTGGCTTATATTTTGAAATTTGCATAATTTTGTATCTCAATTTTTGAATTTTATCCTACCCATTCTTTCTTAACCCTCACCCTTAGCCTTACATTACAAGCTCTTAAAGACTTTTTTTTATCCTTGGTTATGTGTTATTTACCTTAGTGGAGAGAGAGATGAAAGACAACCCTATGAATGCAGGTTTGATGTGCATTTACAATTTATAAACCTATTTGGGTTTGTACTTCATAAATAGGAATTAGTCTTACATTCATGTTTATGAAAAGTCATTTATGTATGAAAGTTGCGTATGAGAGTCATTACAACAATTTGATTGTACATGTGTGATACCTTAAAATGAGGTTGTGAAACAATTTATGATGAAATGAATGATTTTTAATAATCAATATTGCCATGTTTCAGTCTGCATGTTTTGAGTTTTTAGTTGTTTATTCTTTTCATCTTATTTTGAATTATTTTTCTTGCTTTGCTTGAGGAAAAACAAAATGTTAAGTTTGGGGGAGCGATGAAACTGTAAAAACTCATGTTTTTCCATTTCTAAATCTTGGTTTTCACTCTCTTCCAATCTCTTTTTATAGAGCTTTGTTATCTTTTTTTTTATCATGTCTAATTATTCTAAACTTTGTTCTTATTATGTGTTTTTATTTGTTTTTATTATGTAATTACACATGAAGAAGACTGAATACTTAAACAAAGAGCGAAAAGCTAAGCAGAAGACTCTGAAGAAGTGCCCATTTTTTCATCGATGAAAGACATAATGCATTTTGTTGCGTGCTTGAGCGCTCAAAAACTGAGCGCTTAAGTGCTCACGATGTTTAATGATGTGTTTTGGTGTTTATAAATAGAATAAGTTGGGTTCTTGGACAGATATCCAGTAGAAATTCAGAGAGAGAAGCAGAGGCACAAACCCTAATTTGGTGTGGGCGCATTCAGGCTTGAAGATTAGGAATTTTCTTCAACCTTTCCACCTATCTTCTATGGAGTTTGTTGGATTCTCTTATTTTTTTTCTTCTTTCTCCATGTGTAGCTAAACTTCTCTAGTTAAGGTGATGATGAATCTTATTCTTGGATGATGTAAACTTGTTTATGTGTTTAATCTAAGTTTTTATTTCATGATTTACATGTTTATCTCTTTTCTTAATGATTTTCTTAATCTGATCTATTTTGGAATGATTTTTAAGTATATGTATGATTTTGAAAAATTATGTATGTACCTAGAACTTGTGATAAACACCTCAATTTCTGCAATCACTAGGAATAGACGTTGTGGGTTGTGTGATCTTGCTTTTTATTCTCTCATTTTTTATATAGCCTTCTCTATTTAGAGTTATACTAAGGGATTGGTTAACTCAAAGTAGTGTGAAGAGGATTAATATACCAATGGATTGAATATTGATTAATTTTAGGAATTTGATCATGAATCATGGAATAGAACTTAGTTAAACCAATATTTGAATTTGTATCAAAAGGGTTCAAATGAAATCGGATCCCTAACACTTTGATATCATTGTTTTTCAACCTTTGCCTAATTGATTACTTTTACTCTTGTTGATCTTTAATATTTCGTTGTTAGTGTTTTCTTTTATTTATATTCTTATTCATTCTCTCTTTTTGATAGCTTTTATAGTGTCGATTTAACAAACTTAGTAATTGACAACGTAATCTTCGTGGGAACGATACTCTTACTCACTCTTTATTACTTTTGTGATTTTGTATACTTGCCAATGTCACAAAATGTTCTTAGCTCTAGCATTGTATTGAACTCTCTTTTTTGTCTTCATTAATCCATTCAGCCCTTGGCTTTGTAACTTCTCTACCTTCAACCATCTTGGTTGGAATAAAGAAACCATTTTCAATAGCATTCCAAACATCAAGATCAATAGCTTTTATAAAAAAAAATTATTATTTCTTTCCAATAGGTATATCCAGTGCCATAAAAGTAGGGGGCTTATTGATTGAGGAGCCTTCGGGTAAAACACTTTGAAAAAAAGTCATCACTCTTCTTGAAGTTGTTAAACTCTTATATCACTTGTTACCAAGTGGCTTCAAAACTCAAGAGGGAGGTTATTTGAGTTTTTCAAAACTTTTTGCAAATCAGCTCCTGTTGATTTTTGTTGAAGTTATTTTCTTATATGGTGAATGAATTTATGACAACAAAAAGATCTCACATAAGTTTTGAAGAAAATGAATTAGTAGATGATGAAGCAATAAGTATAAAATTTCAATAAACAAGACAAGGGTTATTTGAGCTCTGATATCACTTGTTACCAAGTGGCTTCAAAACTCAAGAGGGGGGTTATTTGAGTTTTTCAAAACTTTTTGCAAATCAGCTCCTTTTGATTTTTGTTGCAGTTATTTTCTTATATGATGAATAGATTTATGACAACAAAAAGATCTCACATAAGTTTTGAAGAAAATGAATGAGTAGGGGATGAAGCAATAAGTTTGCAAATTCAATAAACAAGCTTGAAAGTAAAGAGGTAAGGGTAGAGAGGAGTGCAAACAAGATTTATACTGCTTCAGTCACCCTTGTGATCTATGTCCAGTCCCTAGGATCATCCATCCAAGAGTTTTTACTATTCTTCAAGCTTCAATAGGTGCTTGAGAAACCCTTACAAGCTTTGAGTCATTCTTACACTTCAAGGATCATCCACCTTTATATGTAGAAGTCTCTTTGCTTTCTAAAAGGATCCTCTATCCTCACAAGTGTTTACAATAATAATTGAAAGGAATAAACTCTCTCAAAGAGTAGATTATACAAGTTGAAGCATTATAAAGTTCTCAAAGATATCTTAAAAGCTGTAAAAATAGAGCAAGATTGTTGAAAGACTTAAAACTCAGATTTAATGCTTAGGAATTGGTTGTTGGATGTTTAAGAGTTAGTATTAAGTATCCCAAAGCTTGTATTTATAGTTCATCAATGAAATAGAGCCATTAGAGAGAGTTGGTGCAACAATTATTGCATTAAAAAATAGTCATTGCTAGTTTCAAAGGAGTTGTAATCGATTACAAGTTTATGGTAATTGATTACCATGCTTTAAAAACGAGTTCTGGGTGTTTGAAACTCTTGTTAATCGATTACAATATATGGTAATTGATTACCTGTAACATTCTTAAAGCCAACATCAGTAATGCATCAGAAACTACATTCTAGTATTTGGAATTAAGCATGTCACTTAAAATTAATAAAATAATTTAAAATTTCATTTATACAATATACGTAAAATATGAGCCTATTAGGGTTAAGATCACGTACATATACTATGAAGGATAATATACAAAGTATGTTACAATACACATTATAATATGTTACAAAGTACTAAATATACATTACAAATACATAATGATATCAAAAACCTATTCTATATCTTCTTTCTTCGTCTCCTTGCTAAAGAATGCATCCTTTGAAATATTATGGAATACAATAAAAAAGGGTGAGAATTCTATGAATTCTCAATAATACTATTAAAAATTTGTGTCATCATAATAAATTCAGCTGTTTCGAGGAAAAATACATTTCAAAAACTCAAGTTGTTTATACACTGGAAAGGTGGCAAAGTGCCAAATCAAGTCCTTTCTCTTCCCGAAACAGAATTCTAATTATTAATAGTTTCCGAAAACATTTATTATCAAGCATAAGAAATTCTATCCATAAACACTTTTAGTAATAATTTCCAAACAAGAACTATGATCTCGAATTCATTCAATGATTCTTATATCATAACTAAGTCATAATATGACTATCAAATTCAAATTCATCTCAGTGCTCATTCATGATATATCATAACCATTAAATAGGTAGTGAGGGAATGTCCATCCTCATGCTACCTTAATAATGAGGAAACTTCCTTCCTTATTTAATATATCTCAATTCAAGTAGAGAAGGAATGTCTGTCCTCAACTACTTTGATAGGGAGGGAATCATCTTTCCTTACATTATCAATCATCTAGGGTAAAAAGGGAATCATCCTTCCTTATGTTACCATTCATCTAAGATAAGGAAGGAATCATCCTTTCTCACACTATCAATCTTATGTACAAATCAATTTTGAATTTCATGAGCACTGTTTAATCAAGCACAAGTATACATTACATTCTAGCTCAAGCTTAAAGAATCAAGGGAACAATAGAATTTTGTAACTCAACCTAATTTATCAAGGAGCAATATAACTTCTAATACACATCAATGCAGAACTTTATTTCATTCATCATATTTCACAAGTTTTCAACAAGTGGACCATACCAAAGGCATCTAAACATCAATTGAACATCAAAGTGAACATAAACAAGTTCACTTAACTACACAGTTAATTCTTAAAGAAATTCCCATGCAAATAATAAATCTAGTATCACAATTCAAACACATAAGTATTAGATGCCATATGGAGATTACCATATCTCCTTAAGTACCAATTCGGCCTACATGGCCAAAATGACATATCATAGGTTACATATATCTATTTAGGTCTACATTAAACATTCAAATGCACAATACAAGAATCCAAGTACTAGGATTGTCCGTAATTTTGTTTAAGTATCTCAAATGACCATTGGTAAGCATAATACTTTAAGAGCAAGTCACGACCATGACACCATTTATGATTAACTTAATAATTTCATCAATTAATCATAATCTCATTGATTAACTTAATTAACAAATGAATATAAAAGTTCAAGAAATCACCACTTAAGCACATTATTCCTCATTTGGTAACCAAGAATATATCTTCACTTAATCATGCATAGAAATTAACTTTAAGCTTGTATTAATCTTCATCAACTAGCATTAACAAGCAAGAGTACAATTCAACAAGAATCTCCTTCTTCTTATGATTTGGCCGTGAGACACATATCCAAAAAACACAACCAAAACACAAATTTTCTTTCAAGAATTTGTGAAAGAAGAATAATAACATATAAGTAAGAAATTGAAGTACAAAAGATCAAGAGACATCCTCTCTTCTATTGCTCTAACCGTGACCTCTTAGGGCTCAAAAACCATCATTTTAAATCAGAACTAATGGAGGAAGGAGAGTAAGTGGATAAGAACTTTAACCTCACTTCCCAGCCTTGGTTTATTGGTTTCCTTCTCCTTCTTCACCTTCCTGTTCCTTCATTTTTCTCCTTTCTTAGGCATGCTTCTTTCTTCTATTTTCAGCTATTGTGTGTGCATGAAATAAGAGCAATAAGATGAAGGGAAAAAGTCAAATTGGTGTTAGATAAGGAGGAAGTAATATGTCGGTGGAATAAGGAAAAAATGAGGAAACTTTTTCTTGCAAAAACTTTTGTATCCGCTAAGGATTCTTTAATCTTCCAAAGCTGAGTTTTCAAGTGTCCATAAGTGTTATGAAAAATTTTAGAACTCAACTTAGTTCTTGTATCCATTTTTTCATAATTTTCTATATACTATTATTTATCAGTTAAACTTCATTACTCTATCCTAAGTTAAAGTAAACCTAAGAATTAAGTAAATTTGC
This sequence comes from Ormosia emarginata, assembly GCA_029884605.1. Lineage (NCBI taxonomy): Eukaryota > Viridiplantae > Streptophyta > Magnoliopsida > Fabales > Fabaceae > Ormosia > Ormosia emarginata. Next base: position 10,386,408 of record JAQQTP010000057.1, read on the forward strand.
TTACTGATACTTTTCTTAATCTGTATTATATACCAAATTATTCTCCATGTTTCACTTGTCATCGCTATATAATTTTATAATTTTCTGAGCTACTTAATTGTTCTAACTATTCCTCTTTAGTATCCTTAAAGATATCAAACTAACTCAATTAATTCTCCAAAATTTACTACAACTCTTATCAATTGTTTACAACTAGGAAATAAATTTTTCATATTTATTTCGATCATATCAACTGTTGATGCAGAAATTTTAGTTATGCTTCATATTAAATGTTATAAAATTAGACTCAAACTAGTCCAGAAGGTTACCTGAATTAACAGATAACTCATACTAGAGTTACTGAGCTTTTATAACTTTGATTAGGGCTATTAGTTTAGGGAGGATGTTACATTACCAGCTTTAAAAATAGGGTTCCGAGCTCTTGGTAATCGATTACCAAGCATGGTACTTTGCTTCAATTTTGATAAAAATGAGTTTTGGAAGCCTATAATCGATTTCAAGTTTGTGGTAATCGATTACGAGCTTTCTGATATGCTTGTAATGGATTATGAAACATTGTAATGGATTTACTTACTGTCAATACTAGATTACCAACTACTGGTAAAGGATTATGGAGGTCTTGTAATAGATTTTAACTATTCTAAAACTAACTTTTGAGCCCAAACAAGCTTTGTAAAGATTACCAATAATTAAAACTTGAATTTTTCAAGGATTCAAATAATATTTTCATAATCCAAGTTTAAAACATGATTTTGTGCAAAATGACCTCAATTTTTCCAAACCAACAACCATTGACTAAAAGACTTCATGATGGACTTTTCAAAAAAAAAAACATTTTAATCTTATTGAGATATCTTAGATCACTTCTCACAAAAAGATCATAAATCCTATAAATTTATTTCTTTAGAGTTTCCTTTGGACTTGATTTTTGTCATGGTTTTGTTATCATCAAAACCTTCATGAAATAAGCATTCACACTTACACTGAGTATTCTTTAACCTCAGCCTTTCCGAGCATGAATAACAAACTTAACTAAGCTTCTAAGTGGCTTGTACAACTCACAAGCTCAGTATCAACACTTACAAATCAAAGTCAAGTTTAAGGTGTTTGACACAAGTGGGTAGGTCTCGAAATCACTTAGAGTGTATAAACACGGTTTAGCAAGGCCTACTATACACCTACTGAAGATTTGAGAACTTTAAGTACAAAGTAGGTAAAGGTAATACTGTTGTTCTTCATTTTTCAGATTGATTCTAGTTCAGATCATTAACCCTATCTTTTTCAAGCATGAGACCTTTTATAGCCTTCGAAATATAATTGTTGAAGGCTCCCAACGGTCACTTATCCTTTTGTGGTAAGTAGCCGTTATTTTGTTTTGTGTGCTGAGTCAACATAAGTCACTTAAGTTCTTGCTCAGGTGAGAAAGTTCTCATGAGAAAATCTTTAATGAGCCTTATTAGCTAACCTTCCCAAGCTTAATCTTTCACAAATATTATTGTCCTTTGATTCCACCATCAGTTATATGTTTCAACTTGATGCATTGGATGATGGTAGCTTCATTTTAATCTTTGATTTGCTCTCGGATTAGTCCTTATGGAGATTCTTCATGCTCTTGAAACTTTCTCACAACCTTCTCAAGATGAACTATCTCATGTTCTTCAGGAACTTTCTCAAGATCCACTTGAACTCTCTCAAGTTTGAATTTGATTCTCTAGCCTTTTTTGGCTAATCATCCAAAAAGCTTCCTTATATTTGATTTAGTCCTGAAAAAGTTATTACTAACAAGAAAACTCCACAAAAATCATGTTAGCACAATTAAGGTACTTAAGAGAAAATATTCATGATTTTTAATGTAGTTGTTGTCATCAAAACATAACTTGCAAACTTAGCCACAAAAGGGCTTTGGAGCTTACATTTTCATGGTGACCTAAACTGAAAGACCTTGAAGCACGAAATTCCTAATTACCAGCCCCTAATCACTTTATTACTTTTTAAGTGAATTCTCCAAGGTAGAACTATATCTCAGCGTATCGTTCTAACGTGAACAAGCAATCATTTCAATTCCTATCTAGAATTACTATCACGTATCAACATACTAAAGATTAATCATGTATAAATCAAGTCACTTATATTAGTACATGTGATCTTTTATCCCTACAAGATACATACTAAGTTCTCAGTCTAGGCAAGTAACTACATACATACATAAGTCCAGATAAGCACCTAATAACTACACATAGTAAGTACAAGTCTCTGAATATAATATATACAAAAAATAAGATAATACAAGACAACTATCTCAAAAAGAAACCAAACTAGGCTATCATCTCGGGTCTCCGCCAGCCACTCCATGGGTTATTATCATGTGCATGCTCACAGTACCATAGACAGTATAGGTATTAGTCTCAAGGAAAAAATACCACCATCTATCAATGTACTCAAAGAAGATAGTAACCAGCACCATGGTTATCTTGTAACCTAGTCAGTATCTGGAATATTATGGAAATACGAGGATACAATTTTAAGAATTCTTAGTAATCTACTAAGTAAAATAGAGAACCTCATGATAGTTCCAGCTACATCGAGATATAGAAAAATGATTCAACAAATATGGGCCTTATTCCAAAATATTATTTAGCTCCTAACATAGAAATTCATTTTTATTTTTAATAAAATTGAGATACAATCATAACAAGCTATAAACAATAGCAAACAGGTAAAATGCACATGCCAACAGAAGTCTTAGTTTATGTTTCTCTATTATCTTTGTCTTATACTTAATTTCTTGAGAAAATTACTTTATCATGTATCTCTCAAGGAAGTTATTTTATCCTCTATCTCGAGAGGAAATTACTTTATCCTTAACAGCCTTGGTGATAGATTACTTGACTGACGTGAGCTCACTCTCTATGGCCGTACTTCGCCACACAAAACCTATCCTTAGAAAGGTGATTTACTTATTCTTGCTAGAGGCAAAAACTATTAGCCATAGCAATCATCACCCAAGAGGGAGGTGAATTGGGTGATTACAAGTTTTTAAACAACATTAAGAAATTATGCATTTTGATATTTTCAATCAACACATGCAACATAATAAGTCTTACAAAGATACAACTGTTGTAGATTTCTCAAATAGCACTTAAGCTATAGGATAAATCAAGAAAATAAGCTAGATATAAAATTTCACTTAAGCATATATAATTAAAGCACAAATGTAATTAAGGAGATAGAGGTGAGAGAAGCAAACACAGTATTTATCCTGGTTCAGCTACCAATCACTTGTGGCCTATGCCCAATCCTCAAGTAAACCACTTGAGATTTCCCATTATCACTCCAAGCTTGAACAGGTGCTTGAAACCTTTACAAACTAGAGCACTCTTCACACCTTGGGATGTCTCACCCTTTATGCTTGAGCCTCAACAAATAGGGATACCTCACCCGTACAATTTTTTTGAGGGATCTCTCACCCTTACAATTTCTTTGAGGGATACTTCACCCTCTTTATAGTGAATCAAGATATAGAAGAAAAGAGAAACTCTCACAATAGTAAATGGTACAAATTGAAGCACTATGAAACTCTTTCAGGATATCTCAAATTTTGGCGAAAACAAAGTACGAGAGATTGAAAAGAATTATTCACAAATTAAAGCATAAGAGATTTTTTTCAGGTTGTTGGGTCTATGTGAAAGATGGCACAAAAACATGTATTTATATAGTTCTTTAAAAAAGTGTCGTTGGGTATCATTTATTTTAGCATTAAATAAATAGAAAATAGTAGCTGCATGTTTCTGGCTCATATTTATTCAAATAAGCAAAGTCTTGTTCGAATAAATCCACTTATAGGACACTATGAAGTGTTTTCTGGAACTTGTTATTCGAATAATCTTTTAGTTATTCAAACAAATCTTTAAAAAACACGTTTTATAACATTTTTTGGGGTGTTTTATTCAAATAAATACGTGCTTATTCGAATAAGCCACTCAAGTTTCGAAATCTAACTTTAAATGACCATAACTTCTTCATTTCTCATCTAAGCAAATGACCACTCATTGAAAAGATCTTTGAGTTTATTTTCAAATGAAACAAGTTTCAGAACAAAACTCAAAGTATTTTGAAAGTTATGATCAAAATAACAACCAAAGGTCAACTTTTCAAAACTCAAAGTTGACTATTTTTTATAGTTTTGAACTACCACCATGATTAGCTTTTCAAAACATGTTTCTTGGCCATTTTAGCATGTAAGAATCATTTATAAAGATTTAAAAACATATTTAAGATATCTAGAAAGCTTCTAACATAAAAACCCTAAGTCTTATAATCTATACCATTTAAGCTTCCTTTAGACTTGGTCTTTGACATGACTTTGTTGTTATCTAAACCTCATGAAATAAGCATTTGCATTCTCCTTGAGTTGAGCATAATTGAGATCTTTTACTTTCTTGTTACAATGCTCACTCTTGGTACTCATACTATCCTTCAAAGTATTACTCACTTAAAACATAGTTAGTCCAAACTTATAATTCAATATCTTCATATGCATGATTCATAAATGTGTAACTCTAGTTAGTCTAACATGCATATAAGACTTTCATAGACATATCCAAATAAGAAATTTATCAATTATTAATTGATATGCTCTATATAGGATGCAACAAAGAACACTTTGCACATTTTTATTTAAATAGAGTCAAATCCAATATTAATTCATTATAACTCATGTAAAGCATTATTGGATATATTATATAAAGAATAATACACATATCTCATTGCATGATTATTAAGTAAAATATAACTAGATAAAATATATAATCATGCATGATACAATATATCTCATTAAGCACATCTATAAGCATAATTTTTTCTTGTATTTGTCATCATCAAAACTTAACATATTAAGTCATTGGGACACACTTATTTCCACAAAAACCATTATCGCTAATTCTAGGCATGAGTAAGGTAGTTTTCTTCATGAGGTCTTAACTACCTAGAAGCATAGGCGATTACACCCTTATTCTGCATCAACACTCAATCTAAAATTTTCTTTAAGGCATCACTGTATATCTCAAAGTGTCTCAGAGGAACTAGTACCACTAACACAGGTGTGGTAGTTAATCTTTGTTTCAGTTCTTGAAAATTGTTTTCACATTCTTATGTCCAGTCGAAGGGGTTGCCCTTTTGAGTAAGTCTGGTTAAAGGCAAAATAAGTTGGGAAAATCCTTTGATGAACCTTTTGTTACCATACTAATCCTAGAAAACTTCTGATCTCTGTGATAGTCTTAGGCCTCTCCCACTGCACTACTGTCTCTATCATACTGGGATCAATGGATACTCCTCCTTGAGATACAACATGGCCTAAAAACTTCACTTCTCGCATGTAGAACTCACATCTCTTTAACTTGGAAAACAACTATTTTTCTTTTAGGATCTACAAGACTATCCTAAGGTGTAACTCATGCTCTTCTATTGTCCTTGGATAAATGAAGCTGTCATCTATAAAGATAACCACAAACTAGTCTAGATAAGGTCTAAAGATTCTATTTATGTAATTCATGAATATTGCTGGAGCATTGGTAATACCAAAGGGCATCACTAGGTACTCATAATGCCCATATCTAATCTGAAAGGCAGTCTTGGAAATATCATGTATTTTGACCTAATCTAATGATGACCTGACCTCAAGTCTATCTTCAAGAAGATTGTGGCTCCTCTTAGCTGGTTTATTAGATCATCTACCTTAAGAAATGAGTATTTGTTCTTGATTGTTACTTTGTTTAGCTATTTGTAATCTATGCACAATCTCAAACTTCCATACTTCTTTTTCACCATGATCATAGGTGCTCCCCAATGTGACACAATGGGCCTAATGAATTGTTTGGCTGGAAACTACTCTATTTGCTTCTTAAGTTCACTCAACCTTAAAGGAGATATCCTATAAAGTGCTAATGTTAAGGATCCTGTTCCGAGCACCAAGTCTATTGTGAACTCACTCTCTCTTTCTCTGGTGGTAAACTTGTTACCTCCTTTGGGAATACTTCAGGGTATTCTCTCACTACAAGGATAGTATCTATGATCTGTTCAACTTCTGATGCTAAGGAAAATAAGAGAACATGTTCTTGAGCCTCTTCTAATAAACAATTGTTAACTTGGGTGGCATTTATGCACATAGAGTTATATTGGATTGGAATAGGTGATGAATCAGATAAGAATACAAGAGATTCATCTAAACAGTTTAAAGCAACATGATTTGCAAACAACTAATCCATGCGAAGAATGATATTTATACTAACTAAAGATAAATAGATAGGATTTATAACAAAAGGTCTACCTTCTACTTGAATAGAATAATTCAAATAGGCATGTAAAGTTATTATTGGCTTTCTTGTTGGTGTAGAAACAAAAAAATCATAAGGTTGTTTAGACACAGGAAAATCAAGCTTCTTTACACATTTATTAGAAATAAAGGAGTGCAAGGCTCCTGCATTATATAATACTATTAAGAAAACATTTTTAATCAAACATTTACCTTGTATCAGATAGGGAGAATAAGTTGCCTCTTCTCCACTCAGAGTGAAAACTCACCCTCTAGTTTGTGGCCTAAGATTAGGTTTCACTATCTGTCTGTTACCAAGTGGCTTCCAGTACTCAAGAGGGGGGTGAATTGAGTACAAATTTTTTTGCAAAACCGCTTTTATTTAAAATACAAATATTGAAACTTATTAAATAAATGCACAGAAGAAACGAGATGAAGAAAGGAAAATTTAAGAACAACAGAAAATAAATATGCAATAAAATAAAATTGCATAAAATAAAGAGATTAAGAAGAGAGAAGCAGGCACAATATTTATCCTAGTTCGACCACTAACCCACTTGTGGTCTACGTCCAATCCTCGAAACAATGTCCGAGATTTTCACTATGTATACAAGCTTCAATAGGTGCTTGCAACCGTTACACAATAGAGCACTTTTCACACACAGGGAAACTCTACCCTTGTGCTAAAGCCTCAGCCTGTAGGGATACCTCACCCTTACACAAACCTTAGAGGGATACCTCACCCTCAATACAATATATCAGAGAAATAGATGAAGAAGAGAAACTCTCACTCAGAGTAAATTAACAAATTGAAGTGCTAATGGAGCTCTCACAGAAATATCTCAAAGTTTTAATCGAAAATAGAGCGTAGAAAATAATTTCACAGGATAGAGCAAGTAGAAAAATAATCAGAGTATTGGTGGGTTTTAGAGAGGACCCAAGGCTTCTATTTATAGAGAAAATTTCAAAGAAATGGTCGTTAGGGTAATTAATACTCAATATTTCAAAAACTTGTTTCCATATCAGTGTTCGTAATAACCGTGTTTATTCGAATAAATGAAACGCTATTCGAATAAACTATTTATGAAGTCTTTGTAAAGAGCCAGCTGATATGGGTTATTCAAATGACCTTAAGTTTTATTCAAATAACTCTTTTAACATGCAGTTCTGAAAAACTAAGTTTATTCAAATAACTACTAAGTTATTCGAATAACTCATTTAAGAGAAGCCTTTCTGGAGGTCCTTTTATTCGAATAAACAGTGGTTTATTCGAATATTCTTTTAAGAAAAATAGAAGCTTTGAAAAGCTATTATTCGAATAGCAGTTTAGAAAACAGAAGAAATCTGAAAGACATTATTCGAATAGCAGGATCATTATTCGAATAAGGCTATTTAAAAAACAGAAGCTCATGGAAAGGCTTATTTGAATAGGATAAGCTTTTTTTTTGAATAAAACAATAGAAACTGATTTGAATAGCTTATTTCAAAAACACTTGAGGTTCTTTTAAACCAATTTTATTTTATTTTCAAAATAGAGAGATATTAGAGTGAGCTCCGTACAAAAAGATCCTAAGTCCTAAAACTATTCTTATACGATCTTGGACTTGGTCTTTCTATCATCTTCATTTTAGTCTTCACATTTGTTATCATCAAAACAAAATCCTCAAAGGCATATGTCCAATTACATTCTCCCCCTTTTTGATGATGACAAACTATCAATGAGAAAAGAATTAGTACATATAATTGGAATTCACAAAGAGGTATAAAAGCTTACTCCCCTCTTTAAATATAAGAGGTAATGTATATCAGATATGTATGCAGCTCCCCCTTTTATTTTGAATCCAATCTCGTTTTAAGTTTACCTATTTTTTTTAAATTCAAATATCTGTCTTTTCAATTAAATTCAAATAAATATTTCTCCCCCTTTTGTCATGAGCAAAAAGGAGGGGTAAGTACCATAAATAGATATGTAGATGTAAAGAATAGGAAATAAAAACTAAGATAAATGGAAGATAATATACTAAAAATTCATATATCCATTAATCAAAAAGTGATGCAAATACAAAGGCCAGAAACAACTAAAGCAAAAATAGCAAAAAAGACAAGGACCCTAAGAGCTAAACAACTCCTAAAAGAAAAGATCCGGAGGCGGTGATGGTGAAGCTGGTGCAAGAGCAAGTAATGCAGCACGTAAGGCAGCAACCTCACGTTCAACACCTTCTGTTCTATCAAAAAGAATAAAGAAGGTATGTTCCATGTATGCTCGGTTATCATGCAAGGTGGCTATGATCTGCTCTAAGGTAACTGGAGCAGGAGCAGCAACAGGAGTAGCAGCAGGTGCAGCAGGGGCGTCACCAGGGTCAAACTCATCCTCAGCAAGCTCATTCGGGTACACCCAGCCTTCATCGGTTTGGATCATCTTCATTTTGCGTAGAGTGAAGGAACCAAAAATGTTATGATAGGATAAGGCAATGGCTCGCTCAGTCTCCAAGACTTGAGGATACTTGTTGAGCAAGGAAGTGATGAGGATCTCATAGGGCAAGTCTGATTTTTCCTTACCCTTGGCACGCATCATGTGTTTCATGATAAACACAGACCAGTTTATCTTGTGACCTTTCTTCAAGATCCAGAGCATGAAGATGTCGTCTTCACTAAGGTACGCGTAGTTCCCGCCGCGGGGAGCCAGAATATGAGCAAAGGCGTAATGCAGAAGCCTATCTTGGCTCTTCAGCATGCCACCCTTGAGACCCTTGATAGGCAAAGCTAAACCAGGCTTTAGCAGGTCCTCAATTGCCTGAATCCTGTTGAACTTTGGGAAGGGGTTGTTGTCATCTTCAACCATTGTACCAGCGAACTGTAAACCAAACAAAGTCTGCCAGTCCTACGGAGTGATAACGATGTCTTGATCGCAGACTTCAGTGAGGAGGTTCTGGCCATCAATTGCCAGGTTGCAGAAGAACATCTTCACCAGAGCCGGGTAGAGCGTAGCCCGGTGGGAACAGAGCTGTAGGACCCCCTGGTTTTCCAAAAGAGACAAAAAGTCAAAGCCTCTGTGCTGCTGAAAGAAGAGAATGTCAAGATATTTGGGCTGAACGAGGTTATGTTCCCAGAAGTGCGTAATGAAGCGGCCACGTTGCTCTTCGTTGGAGGAGAGCCTTCGCAGATCAAGTGGGTTGAGCACTCTTCGTGTGAGTGCGCTTGCTGGAAGAGGAGGCCATGGTGTTTGAAGGTGTGGAAGAGAGAAAGATGGTAGGGAGATGGTGGAAGAGAGTTAGGAGAGAAAGAGACGTAGAAGACAAAAGAAGAAAATATGAGAATGAAACGTCTGGGCGCGCAGGTTAATTTAAAGGAAGCCCGTGTTTATTCAAATAAAGTAGGGTTTATTCGAATAAACCTTGCATAGAAGCTGAAAGGATAGGTGTTTAAACGAAGATCTCTGCTAGGGTTTATTTGAATAGAGAGAGTTTCTATTCGAATAGAGTAACTGGGAAAACCAAGCGTTTTAGCATTTTAACAGGTTTTATTCGAATAACTTAGGAGTTATTCGAATAGACAAAAAGCAATCAGTCAAGGCTAATAAAACAAGGCTCTGGTTATTCGAATAGCTTAAGTATTATTCAAATAGACAGAGGGCAGAGATAAAGATTGATAAACTAAGGGTTCTGGTTATTCGAATATAGAAAGATTTATTCGAATAGACAGAGAGCGCAGCAAACACAGGATTGATACAGGAGCCAGTTTATTCGAATAAACTAAGTATTATTCGAATAAAGCTGATATCCAACACGTCATTTAGTAAGCTTTAAAGGACTTTATTCAAATAAACATTTGTTTATTCGAATAAACTAATAAAAGAGCATAGTAAAGCATACGTTAAAAAAAAAGATAAAGCATATATCCATGTGATTTAAAGAATCAGGAGAGATAGAGGCAATAGTAAGCAGTAAAGACATGCAATCATATATTGGATTGATCAATTATGCCCAATTCTCCTATAATATAAAAGAATGCTTCTTTTGCTAAGGGTTTAGTGAAGATATCTGCAAGTTGCTTAGATGTTTCAACAAACTCAAGAATACAATCCCCTTTTTGTACATGATCTCTGATAAAGTGATGTCTTATCTCTATATGCTTTGTTCTGGAATGCAGAATGGGATTCTTAGATATATTTATTGCACTAGTGTTATCACATCTTATAGGATTTGAGCACAACAACTCCCGACTGCAACATATTCAGCCTCAGCGGTAGACAAAGCCACACTATTTTGTTTCTTGCTATGCCAAGACACTAAAGAACTACTAAGCAAGTGGCATGTCCCACTAGTACTTTTTCTATCCAATTTGCACCCAGCAAAATCAGAGTCGGAATAGGCTATTAGACAGCATGAGGCACCCTTAGGGTACCACAAGCCTATTTGTGAAGTGCCTACTAGGTATTTCATTATTCATTTAACAACACTTAAATGAGATTCCTTAGGGTTTGCCTGATATCTAGCACACATGCATACACTAAACATAATATCTAGCCTACTAGCAGTAAGATAAAGGAGAGATCCAATCATACCTCTATATTTCGTTATTTCTACTGATTTACCTCCTTCTTCTTTGTCCAAATAGCAAGAAGTACCCATTGGAGTGGCATGTGTTTAGCGTTTTGCATTTCGAACCTTTTGAGCAATTCCTTGCAGTATTTGGTTTGACTTATGAATGTCCCTTCATTCATTTGCTTGATTTGAAGTCCGAGGAAGAAATTCAGCTCTCTCATCATCGACATTTCAAATTCATTCTACATTGTCTTAGCAAATTCTTTGCAAAAGGTTCATTAGTAGCACCAAAAATAATATCATCCACATATACTTGCACAAGAAGAATATCATGCTTTTTGTTTTTAATGAAAAGGATAGTATCGACTTTTCCTCTTGAAAAATCATTTTCTAAAAAAAACTTACTCAACCTTTCATACCAAGCTCTAGGAGCTTGCTTTAAGCCATATAAAACCTTTTTAAGTTTAAAAACATGGTTGGGTAGTTCATGATTTTCAAAACCTAGAGGTTGTTCAACGAATACCTCCTCTTGAATAAAGCCGTTTAGAAAAGCACTTTTAACATCCATTTGATATAATTTGAAATCCATGATGCAAGCATAAGCAAGTAACATTCTAATAGCTTCTAATCTAGCTACAGGTGCATAGGTTTCTTCATAGTCTATCCCTTCTTCTTGATTATAACCTTTAGTGACCAGTCTAACTTTGTTTCTAGTTATTAACCCATTTTCATCAAGTTTGTTTCTAAAAACTCATTTAGTGTCAATTGTAGGGTGATCATTAGGTCTAGCATCTAATTCCCAAACTTGATTTCTTTCAAACTGATTTAATTCCTCATGCATAGCTAAGATCCAATGTTCATCATCAAAAGCTTCAATTACATCTTTGGGTTCAATTTGAGAAACAAAAGCTAAGTGATTACAAGCATTTTTAAGAGAATTATGAGTACTTACGCCTTTAGATACATCATCGATTATTTGATCAAGAGGATGATATTTTGAAGTCCGCCATTCTTTGGGAAGTTCCAAAGCTTGAGAATCCTCTTGTCTTTGTTTATCTTCTTACTCCTTGATTTCTTTTTCTTTGCTATCCAAATGTGTTTCAGCTAAGACTTCTGCAACATCATCAATAACAAGATCTTTTCTCGATCCATTTGGGTCAGTTTCATCAAATGCAACATGTATAGATTCTTCAATAGTCATAGTTCTTTTATTATATATACGAAAAGCCTTACTATGGTTTGAATAATCAATAAATATACCTTTATTAGACTTAGCATCAAACTTGCCTAAGTTATCTTTTTCATTATTTAAAACAAAACATTTGCATCCAAAAACATGAAAATGTGAGACATTTGGCTTTCTTCCCTTGTATAATTCATATGGGGTTTTCTTTAAAATAGGCCTTATAAGGACCCTGTTCATTACATAACAAGTTGTACTTATACCATCCGCCCAAAAATACTTAGGAAGAGAGCCTCATTAAGCATAGTTCTCGCCATTTCTTCTAAAGAACAAGTTTTTCTTTCTACAACTCCATTTTGTTACGGAGTTCTAGGGACAAAGAAATTATGATTAATGCCATGTTCATCACAATAATTTTTAAAAATATTGTTTTCAAATTCGCCACCATGATCACTTCTTATAGAAGAAATTTGAAAATTTTTTTCGTTTTGAATAACTTTGGCAAGTCTTCTAAAAGCGAGAAATGCATCATTTTTATTTACAAGAAATAAAGTCCATGTAAACCTAGAAAAATCATCCACAATCACTAAAGCATTGTAATTCCCACCAAAGCTCATAGTTCTAGAAAGTCCAAATAGATCCATGTGCAAAAGTTGTAAAGGTCTAGTAGTTGAAACAATATTTTTTGCTTTAAAAGAGACCTTTATTTGTTTACCCTTTTGACATGCATAACATAATTTATCTTTTACAAAATTAAGCTTGGGTAGTCCAATTACTAGCTCTTTAGAGACCAACTTCTTTAAGTGATCTATATGAATGTGTGCAATTCTCCTATGCCATAACCATGAATCATCATTCTTACTTAAAAGACATTTCACATCATTTGAAGATATATCATCAATACTAATCATATAAATGTTGTTTACTCTATGACCAATGAATTTAACATGCTTATCATTTTTATCTTCAATTATACAACAATTTAAGTAAAAAATTACCCTCTTTCCTTTATCACATAATTTACTAATACTAAGCAAGTTATGTTTCAAACCTTCAACAAGCAATACATTATTAATAGAGGAATTAGGACTCTTACCTACTTTGCCGATTCAAAGAATCTTTCCTTTGTTATTATCTCCATAGGTTACATGTCCATGAGTTTTGGGAACAAGGAAAGAGAATTTTGAGTTGTCTCTGGTCATGTGCTTGGAGCATCCACTATCGAGGTACCAATTTGAGCTCTTTGTCTTCAAGCACACCTATAACATAATTTTAATTTTTAACCTTTGGTACCCAAATTTTCTTGGCTCCTTAAATGTTAGTTATGGGTATTGTTCCCTTTGGGACCCAAACCATTTTTGTTCCAACCTTTGTATTAATATTTTTCCTTACATTGCAAGTTAATGCACTATAACCCTTCTTCCCACAATAAAAACATTTAATAAATGGGCTACTAGAAGTACTTGAATAAACAAAGAAATTTTTATAAGATTTATGTTGATTTTTCGGGTTATAACCAATTCCAGTTTTTTCAAAAACAACCCTTTGTTTTCCTAATATGATATTTAAATTATCTCTTCTGAGAGTGAATTTAGCAAGAGTGTTCTTTAAATCTTCAATTTCTTTTTCAAGCAAATGACATAAAGAACAAGACGAAGAAGTAGAAGCATGTGAGGAATGAGATGAGCATGCATCAATAATTCCCAAAGTTTTATTTTCAATTTTTAATTCTTCAATCTCTTTATTTAAAATAAGAATTTGATTTTCTAGAGAAGAGATTTTTTTCTTAGAAGAAGAAATTTGTTTTATGAGTTTTAAAGATTCGTCATGTAATTCTTCAAAGGCATCTTGTAACTCATCATAAGAAGCCAGTGAAGTAGTATTAGAACTTACCTTATTTTCGCTTTCTTTTTCTTCTCCTTTGGCCATGAGACATAGTTGAGCTTCTTCGCTATCTGAGCTGTCAGTTGAATCCATGTCATTTTCATCCCATGCTATATAGGCTTTTCTTCCTTTTCTTTCCTTGAAGGACTTCTTTTCAAATCTCTCTTTCTTCTTTTGGTAAACTGGGCATTCCATTTTCATGTGACCAGGTTTGTCATATTTATAGCAAGTTGGAGTTGATGAAACTCCTTCGCCTTTGTAATAAGTCTTCTTCAGAGGGAAGGGAGGTCTTCTTTGCGTTCCCTTTTTCCTGAGAAATTTACTAAATTTTTTAACTAACAGACTAAGATTTTCTTCGTTTACCTCGATGTTTTCTGAGCCTTCTTCATCATCATTGTCGATTGTTGAGGAAGTGGCTTTGAGCGCTATCCCCTTTTTATTTTTATCGTTTTCTTCGCTTTGACTTAATCTGCTCAGTTCTAGTTCATGCTCATGAAGCTTTCCAAAGAGGGTAGCCAGGGACATTGTTGACAAGTCTCTCGATTCTGATATGGCTGTTACTTTGGGTTGCCAAATCCTGCTAAGACATCTCAACACTTTGTTAATCAAATCTTTGTTAGAAAAACTTTTTCCTAAAGATGCAAGATGATTAACTATGTAGGTAAACCTCTTTTGCATTTCTTGAATGCTTTCTTCTTAGTTCATTCTGAATAATTCATATTCAAGAGTTAGATAATTGATTCTCGACCTCTTTACTTCACTAGTACCCTCATGGGTAACTTGCAAAGTGTCCCATATTTCTTTAGCAGTTTTGCAATTTGAAATTCTAAAAAACTTATCACATCCCAAAGCAGTAGTAATAATATTTTTTGCTTTTAAATTATGTTAGATTTTTCTTTTGTCCTTATCAGACCATTTATTTCTTAGTGTTTCGGTCCTTACACCATTGACCTCATGCGTAGGTATAAAAGTGCCATTTTCGACGACATCCCACACATCTAGATCAATAGCTTCGATGAAGATTTTCATTCTTTCCTTCCAATATGCATAACCATCCCCATTGAAAAAGGGTGGTCGATTTATGAAAGATCCTTCTGAAAAACCATTTGAAGAAGCCATGTTCTCTTGAAGCTGCTAAGCTCTTTATACAAGAGTCTAGCTCTGATACCACTTGTTACCAAGTGGCTTCCAATACTCAAGAGGGGGTGAATTGAGTATAAAGTTTTTTGCAAAACCTCTTTTAATTAAAATACAAATATTAAAACTTATTAAATAAATGCACAAAAGAAACGAGATGAAGAAAGGAAAATTAAAGAACAGCAGAAAATAAATGTGCAATAAAATAAAATTGCGTAAAATAAAGAGATTAAGAAGAGAGAAGCAGATACAATATTTATCCTGGTTCGACTACTAATCCACTTGTGGTCTACGTCTAGTCCTCGAAACAATGTCCGAGATTTTCACTATGTATACAAGCTTCAATAGGTGCTTGCAACCATTACACAATAGAGCACTTTTCACACACAGGAAAACTCTACCCTTGTGCTAAAGCCTCAGCCTGCAGGGATATCTCACCCTTACACAAACCTTAGAGGGATACCTCACCCTCAATACAATATATCAGAGAAATAGATGAAGAAGAGAAACTCTCACTCAGAGTAAATTAACAAATTGAAGTGCTAATGGAGCTCTCACAGAAATATCTCAAAGTTTTAATCAAAAATAGAGCGTAGAAAATAATTTCACAAGATAGAGCAAGTAGAAAAATAATCAGAGTATTGAGGGGTTTTAGAGAGGACCCAAGGCTTCTATTTATAAATAAAATTTCAAAGAAATGGTCGTTGGGGTAATTAATACTCAATATTTCAAAAACTTGTTTCCATATCAGTGTTCGTAATAACCGTGTTTATTCGAATAAATGAAACGCTATTCAAATAACACTTTATGAAGTCTTTGTAAAGAGCCAGCTGATATGGGTTATTCGAATGACCTTACTTTTTATTCGAATAACTCTTTTAACACGCAGTTCTGAAAAACTAAGTTTATTGGAATAACTACTGAGTTATTCGAATAACTCATTTGAGAGAAGCCTTTCTGGAGGTCCTTTTATTCAAATAAACAGTGGTTTATTCGAATATTCTTTAAGAAAAATAGAAGCTTTGAAAAGGTATTATTCGAATAGCAGTTTAGAAAATAGAAGAAATCGGAAAGACATTATTCGCATAGCAGGATCATTATTCGAATAAGGCTGTTTAAAAAACAGAAGCTCGTGGAAAGGTTTATTTGAATAGGATAAGCTTTTTTTGAATAAAACAATAGAAACTGATTTGAATAGCTTATTTCAAAAACACTTGAGGTTGTTTTAAACTAATTTTATTTTTCTTTCAAAATAGAGAGACATTAGAGTGAGCTCCGTACAAAAAGATCCTAAGTCCTAAAACTACTCTTATGCGATCTTGGACTTGGTCTTTCTATCATCTGTATTTTAGTCTTCACGTTTGTTATCATCAAAACAAAATCCTTAAATGCATATGTCCAATTACACTGTCTCCATGATTCTTCCCACATTTCCCATATATAGGTCTTCTGTTCTTTGTCCGAACCTGTTTCCCCCTATACTGGTTATACTTAGGCCAAAAGGTGTTTGCCATCTGCCTGTCATCTACTCTATTTCTTTTCTAGAAGTTTTGTCCCCCTCTCTCAACTTGTTCTCCCACACTAAAACCCTTAATTATCCTACACTTGTTCACTAAGGTAGGAAAATCTCTTATCTTTATATGACCCATAGCCCTCTGTAAGTCAGGCCTCAAACCTTCCTCAAACTTCACACACTTCTAATTCGCATCTGGGTTGTACCTAAAGTACAAAGAAAACTTAGACAATTCTTCAAACTTGGCCACATATTGTCCCGCAGACATACTACCTTGCTTTAATTTTAAATACTCTAATTCTTTTGCATTCTTCATATTGGTGAGAAAGTATTTGTCCAGAAAAATAGTATGAAATACTTCCCAAATAATTTGAGTCCATGCAGCCTCTAATAACCTTCTGGCATCAATCCACCAGTACTCTGCCTCACCAACTAGCATGTATAAGGCAAAAGTCTCCCTCTGTGCATCATTACAACCCATCACAATAAATGTTTTCACTAACTCCTTTAGCCACCCCTCCGCAATTGCGGGATCATACTCACCCTAAAAGGATGGCGTGTTAGCCTTCCTAAACTCATAAAGGCCCTTGAAGTTAGGATTTCATGTTAGTACTAGTTCCCCAGGTTCCGCATTACTTTCCTGGTTTAGCTACCTATGTTCAGTAGTTTGCATTTGCTCTAGCATCATAACTATGGAAGCAATTTGTTCTCTCATAGCAACAAACATCTCCCTAAAAGCTCCCATTGGCTCTGCCATCTCATTATTAGCAGGAGTATGCTTGGTGGATGCTATAGGCTCCTATACACACACAGAATAGACAATTATTAAGTTGATTAGTCTCAATATCATGTAACTAGTATGGCATAAACTTCTAACAGTCACACCTGAAGCAGTTATGCATACCTAAACTAACTATGCATCTCATCATCAGAGGTAAGAAACTAATAATGCATAACATAAAAGGGAACTTGATTTATCTCTAGTAGCACAGTTACTCCATACACTAGGCTCTTCACGATGAACTATTCGGATACCACCAAATGTGATGCCCCCTAACCAATATTGTTCTCCTCAAGGTTCATCACAGAATGACGTCTAAATTTCCTAAGTCCAATTTAGATAAATTGGTTATCTGACAACCTATCTTGTATTTCATATTTATTCTTTTTTTTGGTCCAATAAGTCTTTTCATATTTCTGTTTTACCATTTGATTTTCAATATAGCTTTTAGTTATTCAGCTCTCATGGTGAGCTAGGCCGAAATCCCTTGAAGGGCAAGATTCTTAATTACTTGCTTGTGATTACTTTATAACTTTCTAAGTGAGTTCTTTGAGGTAGAACTCTATCCCAACATATCATTCTAATACAAACGAGCAAATATTTCAATACTTATTAGGAATTACTATCACATATCAACATACTAAAGATGAATCATGTATAAGTCAAGTTATGGACATCAGTACTTGTGATCCACTATCCCTATAGGATACATACCAAGTCCATATTCTAGGCAAATAACTACTTGCATACACATGTCCTGATAAGCACCTGATAACTACATATAGCAAGTACAAGTCTCTAAATATAATACAGACAAAACATAAGATACTACAAGACACTTATCTCAAAAAGAAACTAAACTAAGCCATCACCTCGGGTCTCCGCCAACCCTGCACCCTAGGGGTTAATCATCATGTGAATCTTCATGGCACCATAAACGGTATAGGTATTAGTCTCAAGGGAGTAATTCCGCCATCCATTAATGTACTTAAAGAAGATAGTAACCAACACCATGGCTAGCCTACAATCTGCTCAGTATCTAGAAATATCATGGAAATATAGGGTGAGGGTTTTAAGAATTCCTAGTAATCTACTAAGTCAAATAAAACAACCACATGATAGTTTTAGTTCCATCGAGAAACAGAAAAATGATTCAACAGATATGGGCCTTATGCTAAAACAATTTTTAACTCCCGATACAGAAATTCATTTTTATTTTTAATAAAATTGAGATACGATCATAACAAGCTATCAATAGCAATAAATAAGTAAAATGCACATGCCAATGCAAGTCTCAATTCATGATTCTTTATTATCTTTGTCATATGCTTAATCCTCTGAGGAAATTACTTTATCCTCAATCTCTTGAAGAAGTTACTTTATCCTCTATCTTAAGATGAAATTACTTTTTTCTCAGCTGCCTAGGTGATAGTCTGTCTAACAAATATGTGTTCATTCTTTGTGGTTGTACTTCACCACACAGAACCTATCCCTGGAAAAGTGATTTACTCATTCCTTACCTTGAGTAAGGTAATCCCTTACCTAATCTCTAGGAAAAACATACTTTTTATATTTAATTCTCATGAGCAACACAATGCATAATCCAATCAACAATACATTAGGATTATGGCCTCTCAGTGCAATTCATAACCTTTTTAACAGGTTAGTATCATATATCTAATAACAGAAATTATATGTATTATGTTATAAAATACTAACTCATGAGCACACATGTTACCAACTTCTAATTCAACGCATATAAGAAATGAACTAATGTGGTAACTTAATAAACAAGTAATATACAATAAGGACGGTTCCCCCTTGACCCTCGGCTAGGTGAAACTTCTAAGCATCTTCATCATACGTAACATTACAATAATTTAATCTAATACTATCTTATTACCTAATTAACATCAAGCTGAAGATTAGAGGTGACTAACTCTCCATGGCCAACCTAGGCCATTCTCGATCTCATGGCTGCTCCATCCATTCTCCAACATTCATCAAAATTTACTTCCAATTATCATCAAAAATTGAAACTATAGTCATTACTCATTTAATTAACATTAAAATTGGGATTGAAGTGGGAATAATCAATCATGGCCACTTGAGACCATTCTCAGTTTCAATATCTCCCATGGCTTAAACACCTTCTTTTCCGCTTTCATCAAACTTTAGCTTCTAACAACACAATTATCTTCTAACTCAAGCAAGATAACTATATGAATCAAGAAATGGATACAAACTCAAGAAAAATAGTAAAACATCACAAGTTGTCCTCCTCCTTCTCGGTTCAGCAGAGACCATCACCACCACTATAATTTCACTTCAACATCCACATCACATCCTCACCTAAGAATCAAAGGAAAAAGGAAAATGAGATGGAGATGAGGAAGCCCCCATGGCCGCGACCTCACCTTACACCATGCACCCTTTAACTTCCATTTTTAAACATCACCACTTCACAATTATATAAAGGCAACTCAAACTAGATGAAGGAAGGGAGAAAGGTGAAAGAAAAACCCAAGAAAATCCCTTACCTCTCACCTAAGCTCGTGGGTGGGAAAAGAAGATTTGAACAGATGATGAAAAAAATGGTGTCAATGAAAAGAGTTTAAGATGAGGAATAACTTTGCTAACTATGGTAGCTTGGGATGCTTACTCCTTGACCTCCATACAAGAGCTTTAAGCTTCATGGGGGTGCGCGTGTGCTTACGCGCGCGCGCGCGAGCGCGTGTGTGTGTGTGTGTTTGTGTAGGGGGGTTTAGATAGGTTTTAGCCACTTAATTTTATGGATCTACCATTCATGCATAGGACATATTAGGATTTATTTAAAATCTAATGCAAACCCTTACAATCATTGTGTCTTAACCCTAACCACTAGAATTGCATTTTAATGCTCAACCCCTCCTTGCATGAAATGAAATTGGCTTGGTGTCAAATCACCATTTAATTCAACTAAATAAGGATTATAAGTATTTTCATTTTTAAGCCAATGAAAATTAGCTTAAGTATTAACCATGGATTGCATGTCATCTAATTAGCTCTACTTCAATCATTACTTATATTTTCTAATCCAATGGGATCTTAGGTAAATGCTTAGACCCACTTACATACATCTTTATTGGATCTAATTAATAATAAAATTTTACTATATATTTACTTATATAAATTGTTTGCACATTTACTTAATTATATGCTTTAAGCACATAATTATAACATAAATTAATATACTTATTTATTTAATAAGCTCTAATATTTAATTAATTTACCTATAAGGTAACTTGCTTGCTAAGTTACACATAACATGTTATATAACATGCAATTGACATAAACAACAGACTAATCAGTACTTCACTAACTATTCAGTTAAGTTGGAAAGAAGGACGTTACAAAAACTATCATTGTCGACAAAGTACCCAATTCATTTTATGGCCTTCCTAATGGGCTTCACATATTCCTTCATAGACTTCTGCCATGTCATTGTAAGCTTCTTTATTACCCAAATAGGTCAACAAACTTCTATCGATTGACTTGCAATACAGAATTTCGTTGACAAGTACAAAATTGAAGGTCGCATTCAGATTGTCTAAGTATTCTATCAGCAGTTTTCTCCAATTATCTAAATCAACACTGTTGTTTACCTTGACCAAATTTACTTCCCTATACTCTAAAGGCGACAACAAAGTTTTAGCCTTAATTAACTTAGTTAAGGTCAAAGTTGACACTTTGTATCCTAAAGCAATTTGTGCTAGTTCATTTGCAATTGCATTAGACGTTTTTATGACATGAGTGAATATAATATTTTCAAACTCAAAGGCTAATCTAGCAACCATCGCAAAGTACTTGACTAGGTTTTCATTGATACACCTATACTGCTGAATCATTTGATTTATCACTAACTGAGAGTTGTTACCCAAGTGGCTTCAGTACTCAAGAAGGGGGTGAATTAAGTATTAAAAACTTTTCGCAAAAGCATAAACAAATTAAATATGCTAAAATGAAATATAATAGCGTGAAATAAAGGAAGAGAAGAAGAACATCCAATAAATAAATTGTAAGAGATATTAAATTGAATGCAGATAAATAAAAGATTAAGGATAAGAAGAACAGTCACGATATTTATCCTGGTTCGACCACCAACCACTTGTGGCCTACGTCCAGTCCTCGAAACACAGTTCGAGATTTTTCATTATTCAATATAAGCTTAAAACAGGTGTTTGCAACCTTTACAAACTTGAGCGCTCCTCACACCTCGGGATACCTCACCCTTGTGCTTGAGCCTAGACAGCAGGGATACTTCACCCTTGCAATTTCACTAAGGGATACCTCACTCTTTTACTAAAGGATACCTCACCCTCACAAATTCACTAAGGGATACCTCACCCTTTTACAAAGAAGCAGAATATCGATGAAGAGACACTCTCACAAAGAGTAAGTAATACAATTTGAAGCGCTAAGAAGCTCTTTAAGGATATCTCAAAGTTTTAGCGAAAAGAGCACCGAAAATAGTAAAAAATATGAAATACGAATCAAAGCATGAAAGAATTATGGCAAAACCAGAGCTCACAAGAAATAGTAAAAAATATGAAATACGAATTTAGATAGTTAGGTGTGTATAAAAGACGACCCAAAAACATATATTTATAGTGTTCTTGAGAAAATAGCCATTGGGTATCATTTAATATCACATTAAAGGCATAGAAAACTAGTCGTTGTGTGTTTTTGGCCGTGTTTATTCGAATAACACGTTTGGTATTTGAATAGATCCTCAAAACATGTTCTGGAACATTTTCTGGGTTGTGTTATTCGAATAACCCTTTGGTTATTCGAATAGATCTTTAAAAACACATTTTGGAACATTTTCTGGGGTGTGGTATTCGAATAACTATGTGGTTATTCAAATACACCACTCTGATTTTAAAATCTAACTTTAAATGGTCATAATTTCTTTATTTCTTATCCGTTTAAAGCAAATGACCAGTAATAAGAAAGTTATTTGAGTCTATTTTCAAATGAAATAAGTTTCAAAACAAAACTCAAATTATTTTGAAAGTTATGATAAAAAAAGTAACCAAAGGTCAGTTTTTCATAACTCAAACTTGACTATTTTTCATAAATTTGAACTACCACCATAACTAGCCTTTCAAAACTTGTTTGTTGGGTATTTTAGCATGTGAAAATCATTTTTAAATATTTGAAAACATATTTGAGATATCCAAAAGGCTCTTTACAAAAAGACCCTAAGTCCTATAAGTTATACCATTTAATCTTCCTTTGGACTTGGTCTTTGACATGATTTTGTTGTTATCAAAACCTTCATGAGATAAGCATGCACCTTTTCCTTGAGTTGAGCATAATTGATATCTTTGTTTTCTTGTTGCAATGCTCACTCTTGGTACTTGGACTATCCATCATCTTCATCATGTTTGTTATCATCAAAACTATTTTCCATGTCAGCTAGCCAATTACAAGAGTGTCTTAAGACTTCAACATTTTTGCAATCCATTTGTAATAAAATCTTGAGGCCTACAATTAAGGTTTCGTATTCAGCCTCATTGTTAGAACACGTAGGACTGATCTGGAACCCAAATTTAATTGGGTTCCCTTCAAGTGTTATTATAAAACATCAATTCTTATACCTCCTTGATGGGTGGAGCCATCAAAATACATTCTTCACTGTTTAAGGCCAATATAATGAACTATCTCCTTAGAATGATGATCGACCACAAAACCAGTTAGCACTTGTTTGCTCGTAGATTTCCTAGGTACATATTGCAAATCAAATTCAGATAAGGCAATTGCCTATCTTCAAATTTTGCTACTAGTAATTGGCTTTGACAACATGTACTTGATAATGTTAACACCTGAAAAGACGAAAACTTCAGTCGGTAGCAAATAATATTTCAATTTTATACATAAAGAGTACAAGGCTAAACATAGTTTCTCTGTGTCACCATAGTTTTTCTCAGCCTCAACTAGCATCTGACTATAATAAAATATTGACTGTTTGATGCCATTTCACCATCTTGAGCCAAAAAGCTCCTAATGGTATCATGAGTTGCTGAAATATAGAGCTTCAGGAATCTGCCAGATTATGGAGGAGTCATAATGAGAGGATTCAACAAATACTTTTTTATCTCATCGAAAGCTTGTTGTTGTTCCTTGATGCATTTAAACTCCTACTTTTTTTTTAACTTTAAGAATAGAGAATATATCTTCAATCTTCCCGATAAATTTGATATGAATCATCATAAAAAATTATTCTTCCCAGCAGAGACTGCAACTCCTTTTATTTTGTGGTAATTTAGTCTCTAGGATCACCTTGGCCTTGTTCTTGTTGATCACGATGCCTTTCTTATGCATGAGAAAGCCAAGGAAATTTCCTGCTAAAACACCAAAAACACACTTTGTTGGATTCATCTTTAAGCTATGTTTTCTCATACATTTAAAAGTGTTTCACAAATCTAACAAATGGTCTTAGTTTGAATTAGATTTTACCACCACATCGTCAATGTACACTTCCATAAACTTGCCTATTATGTCATAAAAGATGGTATTCACTGCTCATTGGTATGTAGCTCTAACGTTTTTTAGTCCAAAACGACATTACCACACATTCACAAGTCCTAATGGTCCATTGGCACTAAAAGGCTATCTTGTTGATGTCTTTTTCAACAATGTAAATTTGATTGAATCCAAAATGGTCATCAATTAGACTTAAGACATCATGGCAGGAAGTAGCATTAACTAACATATCTATGATCGGCGTCAGATATTCATCCTTTGATGTTGCAGTGTTTAGATTTTGAAAATCTATGCAAAACCAAAGTGTTTCATTCTTCTTTTTTACTAGGACTATGTTTGACATCCAATCCATATATCTAGTGGTTCTAATGAAACTACCTTCTCTTAATTTCTTCTTTTATCATTGTGATAACTTCATGAGCGAAATATTTTATTGCCTGTTTCACTAGCTAGTATTCTAGCTTTAGAGGTAATTTGTGTTCAACCAAGTCTTGGCTTAAATCAAGCATTTCACTATAGTCCTAGGCAAAGCAATCACGATATTCTTTAAGTATGGCTATGAGTGCTGCTCTAAAATCTTCTGGAATGAGCTCACTAATGAAGATTAGTCAATAAAACTCACCATCACCCAAGTTGATTTCTTCCATTAGATCTTGAACTTCAACGGTTTTAGTGTTTTCCTTGAGTGGCAAGTCCTTAAAGAGACCATCTTCTTCTAGTATACAATTAGGGATTTTGTTTTTTTCTCATCATCTTTGTCTATCGTATAGGCCAACAACCTCCTCAATTGTTGTTCAAAGCTCATTCCTCATCATTTGCCTGTTCATCAGCCAACATAATGATATGGAAACCTACAAGGTCAAGTTTGATACATGTTGTCTTGGGGTCGAATCTAGCCTTAACTGGGTCGATTAGTCGAATCGCTAGATTGTACTCTTTGAATTTGGCATAACATTCTAAATATAGCATGGACTGTCATCTGCAAGAACTATTTCAACATCACCCTCATCATTCCAACGATTCAGCTTGTGATGAACAGTTAAGGGTATAGCTCTTACTGCGAGAATCCAATTGCGTCCTAGCAATAAATTGTAGTTTGCTTTTGAAGTCACAACCACAGACAGTGCCTTCCTTTATACTAATCCTATTTGCATATTTAGCATAGCAATTCCTTCAGAGGAGAAACTCTTACCATTAAAATCAATGATAACAAAATTAGAGCTCCTCATGTCCTTAGAAGTCTTGCCCAATTTCTTGAGCATTTTCTTCAAAATCAGATTCACTACGACCCTACCATCTATGAGTGAGCAATTGATAGGCACACCTTCCGCATGCGCCTTGATGAGCAGTGGTTTTAGATGATCTTTTATCTCAATACTACATTTTTCAAATTTAGCAGCAGTGATGAACATAGTGATCAGTGATTGCTCATAAGCACATGGTTCTTCCAACCTCATCTCTTCCTCATTCAATAACTCTATCTCAACTTCGAATTCTGCAAGCAAAATAATAACTAAATTGATAGTAGCTAACTGCCTCCCTAGGTCTTCCACCTACTTTTTGATCAATCTAGGATCCATGTAATCTTCTAACTCAAACCTTATTGTATTTTCTTCTGGTAAAGGATGCTATTGCATGTTAGCTTCATACCCATATTCAATGTTAGCAGTAGTGTGCATATGGCATGGAGTCTGGTCAGTTATATTGTCATCAATAGACTCATCATCAAATCCATTTTTTCCTGTCGAACCTATGATTTTTTCCTATTTGTAACTTTCCCCCAGTGCATTTGGCCTCTAATCTCTCCCTCTGTCATTATCGCTTCTATGTGAGGGTAAGGGGCTAATAATATTTGTGAGGCCCATATGAATAAGAGAAATCAGCCCTACACCACACATTGCCCCCCTTTTTGAAAGGTAGTCATCTATTTGAGGTATAAGCAAAACTTCGACGGTACTCCCTAACGTTTCTCTTTCATTTCTCAATAGGTGCATTAGCTGGAGGAACTCTAGTCTTATTATGCAAAGTCTCAGTAGAAGGAACAAAAGGTCCAAATTTAACTGCCCTACGCTTTCCTGTTGTTTGAACCTAGCAGACATCAACCAGTGTAACCTGCTTTGGGAAGTATGCCATCCTTGGATATTCAATTGCCCTATATGGAAAATTTGTCATAGCAGCTTTAGGAATCGTAACATTAATTACCTTTTCCTTTTCCGTTATGGTAATCTTTTCCTCGTTATATTTCTAGTACATTATTCGACATACTAGGCACATCTTCACTTCATGACCTCATTCATCTATCATTTTCAAGAATTGTGGCATTGTCTTATCTGATTTAGTGTACTTATGGGCAACCTTAGAAAGATCTACAACCTCTGATAGTCATTTTGTAACAGCCTAATATCGGCACCCTAGTATATCTGACATATACCTAGATAAGCAGTATTAGTCATGCTACTTTTAACTTAATTATCAGCTAATCCATAACATTTAAACAAATAATTATAGAGAGCCATATCTAAAAGTCATACCTACATATAACTTTTTACATCCTCAAAGCAAATATAAATAATTACATAAGCTTTGAATTGAAAACATTAAACTAAACTCTACTAATTCTTTTGTTATCTTCATCTTCTTGCCCACGTGTAGGGCCTTGACTTGGATTTACATGGAAATACAATGGGATGAGAAATAATAATTCTCAGTATGAGTAACCAATACCAGTATTTAAACATTTATACTAAATAAATGAACTAAGAAATATCTCAAGTCTAGTTATTCATTAACAGGATATAAGCACTAATCAACATCAACTCATAATGAATAACACTACTTGCATTGGATTAACAATTACAATATGTAAATGAGTCTCTGCTAGAATATTCACATTTTCACCCTATATAAACATTTAACTAGCAATCTCATAATCCAATACTAAACTTATACACATAACTTAGTTGTTTCTAGGAACTGTATTCCCTTATATTTCTCGATGTAGAATAGGCTAAATAGCCCTTAAACTGTCTAATGATGAATGGATTGTTCCATGTACTAATTCCATAACATCATATCTGATGATAAGTGGATTATTCTATATACTACTTTCATAACATCATATCTTTTCCTTTGCCTAACAAAGGATGTAAGTCTTCCATAGCCTATCATAAGACATAACTGGTTTATAGCCTAGCATAGGACATAACTCATTTATAGCCTAGCATAAGACATAACCGGTCCATAACCTAGCATAGGACATAACTAATCCTTAGCCTAACCTTGGATATAACATCATTGGCCTAGCCTTGGATAACTAATCCTTTTATGAAACACCCCAGTGTCGCCACTCTACTGGGCTTGCCCGGCAATGTCCACTACTCGAATAACTAATCCTTTTATGAAACACTCCAGTGTCACCACACTACTGGGCTTTCCCGACAATGTCCACTACTCAGATAACTAATCCTTTTATGAAACATTCTGGTGTCACCACTCTACTGGGCTTGCTCAGTAATGTTCACTACTCGGATAACTAATCATTTTATGAAACACTCCGGTGTCGCCACTCTATTGGGCTTGCTCAGAAATGTCCATTACTCAGTTAACTAATCCTTTTATGAAATACTTTGGTGTCACCACTCTACTGGGCTTGCCCCGTTCCCTCAGTTAGGAATTATGATAAACTATGGTTCAACATTTCTAAATAAAGGAACCAACTCTTGCCAACTAGGCCTTATAGCACTCAACTTTTGCCAACTAGACCCTATGGCACTTAACTCTTGCCATCTAGGCCCTATGGTACTCAACGCTTGCCAACTAGGCCCTATGGCATTCAACTCTTGCCAACTAGGTCCTATGACACTTAACTCTTGCCAACTAGGCCCTATGACACTCAATTATTGCTAACTAGGCCCTATGACGCTCAACTCTTGCCAACTAGGCCTATAGCACTCAACTCTTGCCAATTAAGCCCTATGGCATTCAAATCTTGCATATTTAACTCAACTTTAATTATTAAAGGAGTTACTAGTGTTTCTAGGACTCAAATCATCCTAAAACACTTCAAAATCTTGTATAAAAAGGCTGATTTTCAAGATTACACCAAATGTGCATCATAACTTCTTAAATTTTAAATTTTATGAGCATATAGCTTTCTCTCATATCTTTCAAATGCCACAAGCCTCATCTCATTTAGCTAAGTGTAGCCAAAGTTATACGATATTTTGCAAACGTCAAAACAGTGCTTTCACTGTTTTTCTAGAATCTGACCTATCTTTAAACTAAAACTGAGAACAAACTAGAAGTTGTAAAATTCTGAAATTTTACAAGAAAGAAGCCTTATATCTTATCTTTAAAATGTCACTGGTCTTATATTAATGCAACATTACAGCAAGAAATTATACAATCTGGTTTACTGGCTGCTAGAATATATTTTCTACAGAATCTATCTCAGATTCAAACAGAAACTGGTACTGATTGGCTTGCTCAATAATTCTAAAAATTATACCACATGAAACCTTATGTCTAGCTTTCAAATGCCACTGGAATTAGGTCAATCTGATATATGTAGCTCAAGTTATGCATCAGACACTACAAGCTGTCAGGATGTTGTTATGTCTAACGTCTAGGCTTGGTTTTACCACGCCTAGGCGTGGTGCTCTCTGTCTCGCCTAGACTAAAAATTGATCAACCCACGCCTAGGCATGGAAAAGCTACGCCTAGGCGTGACCTTTTTGCAGAACATATTTCTACATAAACTTGATCCCAAATCAAGTTTTCACCCTCAAACTCAATTTCTAGAAGATTTCTAGCATCACTAAAGGTTTATAATCATCTTATAAACCTCATTTCATCTCTTAGATCAATCAAACTTAGATTTAAAACTCAATCTCTAACCCTTAGAATCTACTTTTCAACTAACTAACCAATAGGAAACTATGGATTCTAAGAGTTCCAAATTATCAACCAAACATCAATCTAGCTAGTATCTAACTCATTTCAACCAATGAGGCAAGAAACCTACATCTAGCTTTCTATTCTCATCCAAAAACCCATTTTTCTTTCATCAAATCAAACCAAGAAACAAGATGAAGATTAATGGAAAAGGATGAAAATCAAGCACCTCTACCTCTTGTGTAGATGAAGATCTTCAAGGTTTTGCCTTATCTTTGATCTTCCTTCTTCCCTTCCTTCTCTTCTTTCCTCTTCTGTTTTCCCCTCTTTTCCTTTATTTCTTCTTTTCTTTTTCTGCATTTTGGTTCTCAGTTGTTGAGAAGGAGAGAAAATGGGAGTAAAAAGGGAAAACTTGTTATTTTGACATTTGGCGGTAACTTCTTGATCTGTTAAGAACACATAGATCTTACCAAATCAAGTTTTCTAACTTTCAACAACTTTAAAATAAATACTAGGATTCATCTAAATTGTTGGTTCACCTTTATTCTATTTTTCCATATCTGTTGGGCGTCAATCCAGCATTAAAAGCACAACCAGTATGCCTAAAAATGTCAAACGAACTCTGATTGTTCTCAAATTTTAACTGCACCTTATTTAACTCATTTGTGACTTAGAAACAAATTATTCATACTTGTTTCCCTCAACTTAGCAATTTATGCTACTATTTGAGTCATTTTAAGTTATTTTTTAACTTATGTGTTGCAGCAAAGTGATTAAACTGACTCTGTTTATCACAAAATTGAACTGGCATGTTAAGCAAGTATAATAGTACCTCTAAGACTATATACAAGCCTAACATGTTTCTCGGGATGTTACATGTTTCTCATCATTTGTTACAGCACCAAAATCCACTCGAATCATTCTCGCCTAGAGATTCTAGGCTCAGCATAACTTGCCTACAACTCAAACAGATCAATGTTGACCTTCATCACTGGCTTTGATCCTATTCTAGATCATATCGCTCACTTGAGAACAACTGTTAGTCAAGTGCTTATATGAAATATAATATTTATAGTAAATTTTATTTCTAATTTCACTAGGTGGTGGAACGACATGCCTCTCAGTTAATTTTATTTACTTATCTTTCAAAAGCATATCGAATATCTAATCTTCCTTACTGACATCAAATGAATAAGTTTGACATTTTGGGGGTTCCAAAATTTTCTTTCCTTTACTAGGTTTCATTGTAGGACAAGTATATGGAAGCCTTTTCTGTAATTCAACGACCAAAATTTCTTCAAATTCGGTCTCACTGTCATTATTATATTCTACCATGTGCACTCTTTCTCGCTTCACCTATCCTTTTAATCGAGCTTTCTCCTGTTGGAGTTGCTCAATTTGATATACTCTACTAGCCAGTTGAGCCATGTCAGTGAATTACTAATTCACTAGCTTTATACGGATGACAAAGTCTAATCCTTTGGCAATTATTCTAACCATCTCAAGTTCAGGAATCGAAGTAAAGTATATATTTTGCATCTGTTTAAAATGGCTAAAATAATTGTATTTGCTTTCGTTAGGCATTTTCTTGATATTAAACAATTCAGTTAATCTTACCTTCATTTCAGGCCTAAAAATTGCTCATGGAATAATATTTCAAGTTGTTCCCATGAGTGCACAGAGTGAGGTGGCAAGGTTAAGAATCACATAAAAGTATTCCGAGTTAAAGAGTTAGGGAACAACTTCTTTTTCATGTGCTCATCAATGACTAAATCACCACATTCTGTCATAAACCTTGCAACATGTTCGACAGATGAATCGTTTCCTTCTCCCGAGAACTTAGAAAACTTAGGGATTTTGCATCCTCTAGGGAGTTCTAATTGATTTATCCATTTTGGGAAAGCAAACACAAATTGAGAATGAAATGTTGGTCCAACGTCAAAGCCGAACTTGGCCAGGGCCTGTTCGACGGCCTTGTTTACTTGTGGCTCAAAAGGATTAACCCACAAGGCAGGTCTTATTCTTTCACCAACATTGTACATTGACTGATGTTGATAAAGGGGATTGTTATAAACATGATTATATGCTCTTATATCAGGTTGTGTCTGAGTTTGAGTTGGATTTTGATATACAAGGATATAGTATCCTAGATTTTGAGTATTTTTCTAAGGATGCAGGAGTTCTCTAGTCCTAGAAGCATGGAAACAGTTCCATACTATAGAGGATTTGAACGAGTAGAATAATGTGCAATTCTTGTTGCCTCTAAAGTCAGTTGGCCAACAAAGGATAGATTGTTTTCCATTTAAGGCTCTCCTCTCAGAAGGCCTCCTTACTTACTAGGCCAATATGTTACATGCATTGCTAGTCAACTTAATCAATGGAGTGAGGATTGTATTCATTTGCTAAGTCACCATGTGAACTATCTCATGATTATTATCATCTATTCGTTGCCTAACAATGGTTAATGCCTCTACTATGTTACTTTGAGGCCCTTGAGGTATAGCTCTTAACATGTTTGGGAAGATTAGAGCAACTGGAGCTCCTTGTTGCCTTGCCATATCGTGCATAGGTACTGTACTAGGACCCATAAAAACCCAAGTATGGGGTATCTTCGTTGAAGTATTGGGGTCTATCACGGCAATGGGATAATGTCCTGGGGGAACTATCCCTGGAGGGATTGAGGGATTCGTTGGTGCATACATCAATGTAGTTATTCCCACAAAACCACTATTAGGTTGTGGCATAGTATATATTGGCTTAAAACCAATAAGATATTGATGGTTGCAAATTTCAAATCCCTAATCCTCTAGTGTAGATGTCGCTGCCACTACAGAGGCTGTGATGCAGGCATGTTACCTCTAGCCTTTGCATTCATAGTGGGGGTTTCGATTCTTGAATTTTCAATCAACATGTTTTTACAAATAACCTTACCACTATGTAAGTGCATATACAAAACAATGTCCTGCTAAAAGGTAACAAAAAATGAGTAGAAAAGTCTTTGAGACAAAAGTCTCCTTGGTAGTCCCACCAGGCATGCTAATTTGTTTCAGTGGAAACTATCCTAAGTCTAGTGTGGCCTACACAATAAAATTGTGGCCTATACTCATAATGTCAACCCTTGGTCGTTCTAGAGGAAAGAGGGATCAAACTCCTATAAATGCTTTATCCATTCCCAATTAATCGACCCTTTAAACTTTTACCCTTTAATGCGATTAAGATTAATACTCAATAAGCAAACAGTGTGTGATCGTGTCAAGCATATATTAAATATCAAGAAAAGAAACTAAGTGTGCCATTTATAGTGTCATTCCAAGCATAAGTTGGTTGATAAGCTACGAGCTACTTCTACTCTTAGGAATGAAGATAAAATTTAGACAAAATAATCTAATATAAAAAATGAAAAATGAAAAGGGTGGTCACTAGTAACTCATCTTTCTACTACGGGTGAGGAATGTAGAGTGTTTAAGACATTTTATAATGTTATCAAGACTCTCTATTTATAGATAAATTGGGAAACCGCTCCTGGCATCCAATGATCCTACAGAAATCATATTCCTGTTGTGATTGCACCATGTGTCTCTAGCGGTTACTTCTTTTTCTCCATCAACGCACTAGTTTTGAAAGTGTGTTCGTATGGCACTTCATGCATATGAATGGATATAATGGAGATAACTTCTCCATCGTGGGTTCATCCCCATGACCAGTGCTTGGTAACTGTAGATCTTCTAGAAAGCCACATGCCTACCACGTGTTCCCTTTTAAGTTTTGTGTGAACTTCACATCAATAACAGTATTGTCTCAATGCAACATTATAGATCGAGTTCCAAGGACTTACACTATTTTGGAGTTATCTACTACAATGTCAGTATTGTTGTTTTTCACCATTTTAGCTCCAAATGCCAATAGTTCTCTGTCAACCTTATTAATATAGTGTGTTGACCTCATGGTAACATCAGTATTACCATTTTTTTTTATTTTGACAGCATCAGTACCACCAAAATACTAAAATAACATCAATACTATCTTGACTGGGTAACATCTGTATTACCAAAAATTGCTTCTTTGCTTAGTAGATCATGACAATACTTAAGCAACTTCTCTTCAATATCTAGGCAACATCAGCATTGTCTCATTCAACAGCCTCAATACTGTTGACTAGTAGACTTAATGTCCACTTTACACTTTCTTAACAGCCTCAGTAATGTCACATGTCACGTGATAACATATGCGGGTTTAAAGCACGTGTTCTATAATGAAAAAATTTATTATACTCCCAACAATTATAAACTCTAGCTTAATCACATCCCTAAAAAGTATGATAACACTAGTGCAATCAACTTGACTATAAACCCTATCTTGCTCTCAAGAACCAAACACATTGAAATAAGGCATTATTTCATAAGAGATCATATGCAAAAAGGAAATTGTGTACTTGAGTTTGTGGAAACATCTAAACAACTAGCTGATATATTTACAAAACCTTTGGCTAAGGAAAATTTCTTTTACATAAGAGGAGAACTTGGAATAACTGACCAATCATACATTTGAATGAATGCTTATGTTTGATGCATTTTATCTTAATATTTATTTTCATGAATTCATTGCTAACTTGAATGTCGAAATTTTTCCTAAATTTGTTTTGCAGGTGTTCAATCCTTGACTAAATCCCCAACCTACTTTTTAAGCATTTATGTAGTAGAAGTAATAATCACATATTTTATACATTAATAAACCCTCATTTTTAATCATTTATACTCTCTATGTACTTAATTAATTGAGCTTGGTCATGATTTGTAAGTTTGGGTTCAAATTAGGCTTAACTAATATTTTTCAGCATTGTTGAGATTTTACATTATTTCTGTATTTCGGCCATATCTTGAGTTCTAGATGTCTAGAAATTATGAATTTTACCTTGTAGGAAAGCTAAGAGAAAGCTCTACAACTTTGAAGAAGAGTTCAAAGTCTCAATCAAACATCTAATAGAGCTAATTGGGCCTGGAAGTCAGAAAACACGTTCTATCATTAGAACCTGAGCAGTGTGCACTAATCAGGGCATAACTTGGGTTGTATGAGTTGCATTGAGCTGAAACTGGTCCCATTTGAAAGTTAAGACCCAAATCTACAACTTTCATGAAGAACACAAGAGCTAGTTTGGATGTCTTGGAGGTCATTGGGCTTGCAAATCAGAACAGAGGAGCTGAAATTGGGCCTGAGTAGTTGCAATGATTAGGTCATATCTTGGGCTGTAGGAGGCCAAATCGGATAGTTCAAGTGGACATTTGATAGCCAAGACAAAGGCCTACAATTTTTATGAAAGCTATTTTCCGAGAATCTATCGGCAAGCACGAGTTTGGCACCAAATTATTTTATACAAGTGAAGACAAGTATTTTTTGTAATCATCCATCTACTCCTTAATCATCCACCCACCTCTTAATTATCCACCCACTCATTGTCCCACTCATTGTCATCTTTTGCTTGTGATATTCTATAAAAGATAGCATTGGCTACCTATTAGGGTAATCTTGGTTTTAGATGAAGATCATGTTATTATGTTATTTACTTGTTGTAATTTTCTTTTGTTGTAAACAGAAGTTATGATCATCTTCTTCTTCTTCTCTCTTTCTTTCTTCTTACTCATGTGTAACTAATTTTCATCTTGCTTGGATGAAAGGGTGAAGCTTTTAGTAATAGGTTAGATTAATTTCTTTCTTGTGCTTAAATGATATATTATCAAATGATCATTATATGTTTTGTATTTTGTTTCCAATCAATTTAGAAACTCTCCTTGTAAAGTAGAGTTCTTGATTTATTGTAGATAAGTGATTTGACACAATGACTGCTTGAACACATTTACAAGTGTTAGTAAATAATTAAACGAACCATAATATAACTACATATATAATTCTAAATGGACTTTGAATGTTTTATTTTTCGATTAGAACCTCCGTTGTGCGTAGATTTCAATTGAGTTATAAAAAGAATTAATTTTATCCTTAATTTATTATCAAAAATGGATCTCCTAACCCAAGCAAGTTCTTTAATTTAATTGTGAATAAGTTTTAATATTTTTATTATTGTGACAAAGTCTTTCCTTACCTTGAAGAATTTTTCTTGAACAATTCCCTGTGAATCGACTTCGGACTCCCGAGAAATTTATTATTTGAGCTAACCTGTATTTAAGTTTACATCATTT
This sequence comes from Ormosia emarginata, assembly GCA_029884605.1. NCBI lineage: Eukaryota > Viridiplantae > Streptophyta > Magnoliopsida > Fabales > Fabaceae > Ormosia > Ormosia emarginata. The sequence goes on from JAQQTP010000057.1 coordinate 10,421,375, forward strand.
AATCTGCATCAAGTTTTTGGCGCCATTGTCAGGGACTTGATTTGAAATTTTAATTTATTAAGGTTCTTTTTCTTTAATAAAATATGTTCTTTCTTCTCCCTCACCGGAACAAAAGATCGGTTTGCCAGTCCTTCAGTTTCTTTACTAACTCTCTAACTTTCTAACTTACTAACTTTCTAACTTACTAACTTACTAACTAACTTATTTATTTATGTCATTTATTTATGCTTACTAACTTTTTCATTTATGTCATTTATTTTTGCTTTCTAACTTACTAACTTATTAATTTGTTTATTTATGTCATTTATTTTTATTTTCTGACTTAATAACTTGTACATTTTTTATTCATGTCATTTATTTATTGTTAATATTTTCATGGCTGGTGTAAACCACTAACTTGTACATTTTTTTTTCTATTTTAAGTCATTTATATATACTTAATTAGCATCGTGATTCAAATTCTTGTCGTTTGGTTAAAATTAATCATGTTACTTTATATATTGATTTGTTTGAATCACAATCACACAGTTGACACAATGACTGAAAATAAAAGTATACATGATGAACATGAAAATCAACCGTTGCAAATCATGCATGAATATTTGCAACCACCTCGAAATTCTAACCCATCGTGCTCTATCTTTCCACTCAATGCCAATAATTTTAGATTTAAATCAGGTATGATTTCTTTACTTTCTAATTTTTATGGTTTAGAATCTGAAAGCCCATATTTACATCTAAAAGAATTTGAGGATGTATGTATTGCTTTCAATGATCAAAATTGCACTGAAGAGATTATTAAGCTTAAATTGTTTCTTTTTTCTTTAAAAGATAAAGCAAAAACTTGGCTTAACACTTTGAAACCAAGATCAATTGGCACATGGTAAGAAATGCAATTCTTAAAGAAATTTTTTCTAACATATAAAACCAATGCTATGAAAAGACAAATCCAATTTTTTTTCTAAAATTCAAATGTAGCATATTTTCAATGTTGGGAACGGTTTAAAGATTTGTTAAATTCTTGCTCACATCATAGTTTTGAAAAATGACGCACTATAAGCTTCTTTTATGAAGGTTTAACACCTAAAACTAAATAATTTGTGGAAACAATGTGCAATAGTGAGTTTTTTGATAATGAACCTGATGAAGCTTTAGACTATTTAAACCAGTTGACTAAAAATTCTCAATCTTGGCATAGCACTAATATTTCTGAAAATTCAATTAGATCTAACCTTGTAAGTGCTAATAAAGGAAAATATCACCTTTGTCAAGAGGAAGATCTAAATGTTAGGTTTGTTAGTTTGGCTAGAAAGGTTGAAGCCATGGAATTAGGAAAAGCAAAAGAAATTAAATATGTGTAAAATGAAGAAATTTGTGGCATTTGTGATGACTTAGGACACTCAACACATGAATGCGCTACGATTCCTGTTTTTAAAGAAGTGGTACATGAGCAAGTAAATGCAATGAATAATTTTAAAAAAATCATTTACTTCTTTTTTTTCAGATACATACAAGTAAGGATGGAGAAATCACGCAAACTTCAGCTAGAGGAATAATAATCAGTCACAGTTTGTGCAACCACCAACTCCTCAGGCACAACAGGGCTCTCAAAATTCTCAAGGATATGTATCTTATGTCCCACCATATAATAAAAATCATGAAGAAACATTGCATGCATTCATAGAAAAATAAGAGGCCATAAATAAACAAAATAATTAAATCATGATTGACATAAAAGAAACTCTTGCTAAACTTTTTTCTGCACTACCATTCACGAGAAAGGAAAATTTCCTTCTCAACCTCAACCAAATCCCAAGGGTTAGTACAGTCTAAATGAGGGTAGTTCACAAAACCAACAAATGGATCAAATCAAGTCAGTGATAATGCTTAGGAGTGGAAAAGTTGTTGAAAAACAAATTCCCGAATCTTGTGAGAGAGATGATGAACCAATCCCGCAAGAAAATGAAGAAATTGGCAAAAAAGAGACCAAACTCTCGCTTACACCATTATTTCCTCAAGCATTAAACAATTCAAGAAAATTGAACCATAACACTGAAATTTTTGAAATTTTAAAACAAGTCAAGGTCAATATTCCTTTGTTAGATACTATCAAACATATTCCATCTTCTGCCAAATATTTGAAGGATTTGTGCACTGTTAAAAGAAAACTAAATGTGAAAAAGAAAGTCTTTTTGGCTAAACAGGTAAGCTCCATTATTCAGAACAATAATGCGTTGAAATATGAAGACCCTGGTTGTCCTACAGTTTCATGTATTATTAGAGAACATAAAATTGAAAAAGCTTTACTTGATCTTGGTGCTAGTGTCAATTTGCTTCCATATTCAGTTTATCAGTAACTCAACTTGGGTAAGTTAAAACCAACTTCTATAACTTTTCAATTTTCTAATAGATTAATTAAAATTTCAAGAGGAATAGTGGAAGATGTGTTGGTACAAGTTGATAAATTCATATATCTTATGAATTTTATTGTCTTGGATACTGAACCTATGGTTGATAGTTGTAAGTCAATTCTTGTTATTTTAGGTCATCCATTTTTAGCAACATCTAATGCTTTAATAAATTGCAAAAATGGAGTGGTGAAGCTAACATTTAGAAATATGACACTAGAGCTCAATGTTTTTAACATGTGCAAGCAACCACATGAAGTTCTTGATGAAAAGGAGGAAGTTGAAGGAATTGAAGCCATTGTAGATGATCATCTTCAAACAAGGAGTTCTTCTGACCCATTAGAAATTTGTTTAGTCAATTAATTTGATTCAGGCATGCAATTAGATGATAATATCTCTGAAATATGCTCTTTGCTTGATTGTACGCAGGTAATGGAGTACAAGGGATGGAAGCCAAGATTTGAAGAGCTAAAACTCATGAATGATAATACCCATGAAGACGTAACCACACTGGAACTAAAATCATTACCTGCTGGGTTGAAGTACACATTTTTGGGAGAAGAGCAAAGCTTTTCTGTGGTAATTTCATCGTCCCTTACTGAAGAATAATGATGGGACCACGACAAGTATACCAGATCGTCAAGTAATAAAAACGGTGAGAAACCGGATATCGTTCTCAGGGATCGATGGCCAAGTACCAATTCACGAAGTTAGCTACTATTTAAACCAAGATTTGAATCAAAGAGAGTTCCAATAACAATAACACAATCAAAAGAAACAAAAGCAATGACAATATTTTTGGGTTTTTCTAGTTAGCAATTTATCAAACACTTGGTATGCAAGATGAAAAACAATCAATTAATGGAAGAGTTGGGATCAAGTTTCATTTGATTTCACTTGTTGCATATCAATTGGAATTAATACAAGCTATTATTCCTATTTTGTTACCGAATTCTCTAAAATACTCAACTCCTAATTCCTTAGGTAGTTAACTCTTTGTTTCCAATTAAAAACCCTAATTCCTTAGGTGATTCTAAGAGATAACAAGCATTGCGGTTTAGAATTCAAAGAGGTAACGAGCAAATCAATGACTATTCCTAGCCTAGAGATAAGCAAGGTTCATAATCTCATAACACAAATCATATATCAAATTTTCATTCAACATACAACCCTAAAATCATTCCAAAGAGGATCAATCCTTAGAAAGCATTAAGAGAAGAGATCATAAACTCAAAATAGAGATAGCAACTTATATTAATTGAATCCAACATCAATAACAATCAAGATCCATCAAAATCCACCTAATCCCAACAAGGGAGAATTTAGCTAGACATAGAAATAAATGTAAAAACTAGAACAATAGGGAAGAAGATGCAAAACTCCATGGAAGATTGAAGAAAATCTAAGCTCCCACTCTTCTTCTCTTCAAATCTACCGTAGAGCTCTCAAAATAGGGCTTTTCTCTGCTCCAAAACGGCTCCCCCCTCTTCTCTCCTCACAGCCTCCCCTCATTTAGGTTAGAAAAGATGAATTTAAACTCTGGTATGGGCGCCTAGGCGCAGCGTCTAGAGCGCTTGGGCGCTAAACGTCCAGAACGCATTTGCTGTCATGAGCGTGAGCGCCTAGGTGCTTCGTTTTTAGCACCTAGGCGCTCAACATCTAGCGTGCCTCCTTTGAAGCCTTAAGGGTGCTTAGGCGCTCCTTATGTAGCGCCTGGGCGCTAGATGCTCAGCAGACTTGCTCTTGATCTTTCTTGGAGGCTTCAAGTCCTCTCTTCTTGAGTGCTTTTCCTTGCCACATTGAGTTTCATCATATTTTTCTTGGTGCCTACAATCAAAACAATAACAAATGAGCTCAAGCACCAATAATTCTAATCAAAATGAACTTAATCTAACAAACTAAAATGGATCAACTAAAAAGACAAAATAAAAGCTTTTAAGGTCAAAACAACGTCAAAAGTTGGGCTTAAGCGGTGAAATCCCCTCAAAAGGCTTTCGAAAAACAGATAATCTAGCAGATTATCACCACCCTAAACTTAAAACTTTGCTTGTCCTCAAGCAAAACAAAATAACAAATAAGCTAAATGAAAAGACAACTCTACAACTCAAACACCAATGCTGAACTAAGTAAAATAAACCAAGAGTGTCCCACAACTCAAAAGCATCACAGTCACAGCAAATCAATTCATATATGCATTCTTGAAAGTAGAACTCTCAACTGTGTAGCTGAAACTCAGAGGGTCAAAAATAAGGGACATCACAACCATGCACTGATCAGTCACAGCTTGAAAGTTAATGAATATGGCATCAAAATACACTTGATAATTGGGTCACTTAAACTCTTGTATTTGGGCTTGTGTTTCCCTCAGTCATCACTTATTGAGCTCACCCTCCTTGGATTTGCTTTTCATCTCAAACATGCATGCACGCCACTCACAAATGCAACAATCAAAAGGACTTTATTCAAGGTACAAGGTAGATAAAATGAACATATAAACTCCTACCTTAGAGAGCAAGTGAGCATTGGTACTTCCAACAAATCTTCAACACACAAATCTCATACCTTTCACGTTTTCTCTTTCTTTTATATTTCCCCAGTAACCTACATTGTCTCAAAGGGGTACCTGACCATTGTATTAAGTATTTTAGCAGTAACCCATCGGTCTCAAAGGGGTGCCTATTCAACCAGCCAACTTTTTTTTTCCAACAACGGCCACGCCAAACTTAGTATATTGCTAACCCACACCTTTAATAAATTCAATGCTCAATTACCCCTTTCAGGTGGATAAGACATTCATTATTTTGGCTATGACATGCTGTATAGGCAAACAAAGAATTCAGTTTATTAGGCACAAAAGAGGCAACACAAAGGAAACAAACATCATTTGGTTAGCTATATAGCTATCTGGCTCAACAACAAAATTGCCTTTATCATGTCGATGCATTATGCAAATCACAGCATGCAAATGAGATTCAAACAAAGCTAGGAGAATAGAAACTTTCCAAAGTGATCTCTCATCAAAGCAAAAATGTTGAAGGCTCAAAACAACTCCCAAGGATGAATTATGAAATCCAATCACAAAAATCACCAAGTACATTAACAATAAGCTATAAGATTTATGCATGGAAGTCATAATCCTTATTCAAGTACCACAATCTAAGAAATAAGCCATCAAAGCTTTCAAGTTCTCCTAACAGGCAGTGCATGTATGGTTGGCTCACATTACACAGATACTATCAAGTATGGGGACCCACAAAAGTAAACTCTAAACAGTCCAATATTGGCTTGACTAAAAAAAGCAATAAACTCAAATTAACAAAAAATTAAAACTAAACAAAAAAATTAAGTAAAATGCACATAGACACATTAAACAAATATAAAATCAAATAAAAATGACAAAAATGAAAAAGTAGAGATAGAAGAGCCTGAGCATGGGTTGTCTCCCATGAAGCGCTTGTTTAATGTCATTAGCTCGACGTTGCTTCTCAACTCATCAAGGTGGCTTGAAACAGGAGAAGTAGGATGACACTTTTTACGTCGAGCTTTGTCTCCATACTTGGTCACTGACCTTGCAATCCCCTCCAAAGGCGTGTGGAACTTAACTTGAACCTGGGTGTTCTGAATAAACCTTCATATGTGAGATTTCATCAGGCCATGGAGGTCTCAATTTTTCAACAGATGACAGATCAGGTTTCAGCTTGTCAGAAGATTTTGGCCCTTTGTGCAATGGATTATGAGAAATTAAAGGACCAACTGACTCCTTTTGAGCTTTATCTTGGATGCAACTGACGAGGGCATAGAAATCTGATGTCAGTGCAAATTTATCAAAGACATTGATGGTCATCTGGTCTCTATCCACCCTCAAAATCAGTTCACCTCTTGGCATATCAATCAATGCTCCTGAAGTTGCTAGGAATGGTCTTCCTAGAATCAGAGGGATATCAGCATCCTCTTCCATATCTAAGACCACAAAATCTACTTGAAAAAAGAATGTCAACCTTCACTAGCACATCTTCCACAATACTTTGTTTATTTTTCTTGTTTTTCTAAACAAATGCATGTCTGATAAATCGATCTGCTAATTGAAGGGAGATCATAGTAGGCTTAACCTCTCCAATTCTAAGTTTGTGCATGATAGATAATGGCATGAGATTAACACTTGCCCCCAGATCACAAAGAGCTTTCTCAATGTTCAGAATACCAATGGTGCAAGGAATGGAGAAACTACCTGGATCTTTCACTTTAGGTGGTAGTTTCCTCTGAATTATAGCATTGCGCACTCTTCAATCAATAAGTATAAATCTCATCTTCCTTCAGCGTCTTTTTCTTTGACAACAAATCCTTCATAAGTCGGGCATAAGATGGCATCTGCTCAAGTGCCTTAGCAAAAGGGATGTTAATTTGCAGCTTCTTAAACACCTCAAGAAACTTTCCAAACTGTTTTTTATCTTGTTCCTTCTTGAGTCGTTGAGGGAATGACAATTTGATAGTTGGCGGTGGCATCTTCACTGCTTGTTCCTTTTGTGACTCCTTTTCATTAGAGTCATTGGACAAACCACCGTGAGCTACTTCAACTTGCTTGTGTGGCACTTCTTCACTGGTTTTCTCCTTCCTTGGTTGAGGCTCAAGTACCTTCCCATTCCTAGTTGTTACGGCTAAAACATGTTCATTTCCTCTAGGATTCGAGACTGTGTCACCTGGCAATGAACCTGGGGGCCTTTCTGAAATCTGTTTTGCAAGCTAGCCCACCTGAGTTTCCAGATTGCGGATTGAAGCATCTTGATTTCTGAATCTAGCTATTGTTTCCTCCATAAAATTAGAAGTGGTTTTAACAAAAGTTGAGGTTTGTGTGGCCAACTTCTCTAAGGCTAACTCCCAAGAAGCCTTTGTCTCATTAGACTGAGGTTGAGAAGATGAAGGACCTTGATATGATAACTGTTGAAGGTGTCCTTGATATCCCATCTGCTGTCTTAGTTGAGCTTGATTCCCTTGATTACTCCACAAAAAATTTGGGTGATTCCTCCACCCTGGATTGTAAGTGTTGGAGTAGGGGTTGTTCTGTTGCTGAATAAACAAAATAATTTTACAAGGTGTAAATTACTAAAGCAAGTGCTTTATCAAAAATTTTGGAGGGTTGTTCATGTAATTAACTTATTCTTGAGCTAGGGGCCCAAACATGTTTCCTAGGCAATCCATACTTCTATGTTCACCTCCACAGAAATCACAAGCCAAAGGAGTATTGCTCACAGCATTCACACTAAGAGTATCGACCTTTCTTGTGAGATTCTCAAGTTATTAAGTCAAAATCTTGTTCTGAGCCAACAGTGCATTCACTGAATCAACCTCCAAGTATCCTTTCTTCACCACAGCTCTTTCCCCATTCCTCTGGTAGTCATTATTGGCCATCATCTCAAACAACTCTCAAGCTTCCTCTGGAGTCTCATAATTCAATGCTCCACCTGCTGCAGCATCAACCATGGCTCTGGTTTGAGGTAGCATGTCATTGTAAAAACTTTGCACCTGGATCCAAAAGTCAAAACAATGATGTGGGCGCCTAGGCGCAGCGTCTAGAGCGCTTGGGCGCTAAACGTCCAGAACGCATTTGCTGTCATGAGCGTGAGCGCCTAGGTGCTTCGTTTTTAGCACCTAGGCGCTCAACATCTAGCGTGCCTCCTTTGAAGCCTTAAGGGTGCTTAGGCGCTCCTTATGTAGCGCCTGGGCGCTAGATGCTCAGCAGACTTGCTCTTGATCTTTCTTGGAGGCTTCAAGTCCTCTCTTCTTGAGTGCTTTTCCTTGCCACATTGAGTTTCATCATATTTTTCTTGGTGCCTACAATCAAAACAATAACAAATGAGCTCAAGCACCAATAATTCTAATCAAAATGAACTTAATCTAACAAACTAAAATGGATCAACTAAAAAGACAAAATAAAACTGTTTTAAGGTCAAAACAACGTCAAAAGTTGGGCTTAAGCGGTGAAATCCCCTCAAAAGGCTTTCGAAAAACAGATAATCTAGCAGATTATCACCACCCTAAACTTAAAACTTTGCTTGTCCTCAAGCAAAACAAAATAACAAATAAGCTAAATGAAAAGACAACTCTACAACTCAAACACCAATGCTGAACTAAGTAAAATAAACCAAGAGTGTCCCACAACTCAAAAGCATCAAAGTCACAAAACAAATCAATTCATATATGCATTCTTGAAAGTAGAACTCTCAACGTGTACTTTTCAAGAAACTCGAGAGGGTCAAAAATAAGGGACATCACAACCATGCACTGATCACCATGACTTGAAAGTTAATGAATATGGCATCAAAATACACTTGATAATTGGGTCACTTAAACTCTTGTATTTGGGCTTGTGTTTCCCTCAGTCATCACTTATTGAGCTCACCCTCCTTGGATTTGCTTTTCATCTCAAACATGCATGCACGCCACTCACAAATGCAACAATCAAAAGGACTTTATTCAAGGTACAAGGTAGATAAAATGAACATATAAACTCCTACCTTAGAGAGCAAGTGAGCATTGGTACTTCCAACAAATCTTCAACACACAAATCTCATACCTTTCACGTTTTCTCTTTCTTTTATATTTCCCCAGTAACCTACATTGTCTCAAAGGGGTACCTGACCATTGTATTAAGTATTTTAGCAGTAACCCATCGGTCTCAAAGGGGTGCCTATTCAACCAGCCAACTTTTTTTTTCCAACAACGGCCACGCCAAACTTAGTATATTGCTAACCCACACCTTTAATAAATTCAATGCTCAATTACCCCTTTCAGGTGGATAAGACATTCATTATTTTGGCTATGACATGCTGTATAGGCAAACAAAGAATTCAGTTTATTAGGCACAAAAGAGGCAACACAAAGGAAACAAACATCATTTGGTTAGCTATATAGCTATCTGGCTCAACAACAAAATTGCCTTTATCATGTCGATGCATTATGCAAATCACAGCATGCAAATGAGATTCAAACAAAGCTAGGAGAATAGAAACTCACCAGTGATCTCTCATCAAAGCAAAAATGTTGAAGGCTCAAAACAACTCCCAAGGATGAATTATGAAATCCAATCACAAAAATCACCAAGTACATTAACAATAAGCTATAAGATTTATGCATGGAAGTCATAATCCTTATTCAAGTACCACAATCTAAGAAATAAGCCATCAAAGCTTTCAAGTTCTCCTAACAGGCAGTGCATGTATGGTTGGCTCACATTACACAGATACTATCAAGTATGGGGACCCACAAAAGTAAACTCTAAACAGTCAATATTGGCTTGACTAAAAAAAGCAATAAACTCAAATTAACAAAAAATTAAAACTAAACAAAAAAATTAAGTAAAATGCACATAGACACATTAAACAAATATAAAATCAAATAAAAATGACAAAAATGAAAAAGTAGAGATAGAAGAGCCTGAGCATGGGTTGTCTCCCATGAAGCGCTTGTTTAATGTCATTAGCTCGACGTTGCTTCTCAACTCATCAAGGTGGCTTGAAACAGGAGAAGTAGGATGACACTTTTCTTCTGTCAGAGCTTTGTCTCCATACTTGGTCACTGACCTTGCAATCCCCTCCAAAGGCGTGTGGAACTTAACTTGAACCTGGGTGTTCTGAATAAACCTTCATATGTGAGATTTCATCAGGCCATGGAGGTCTCAATTTTTCAACAGATGACAGATCAGGTTTCAGCTTGTCAGAAGATTTTGGCCCTTTGTGCAATGGATTATGAGAAATTAAAGGACCAACTGACTCCTTTTGAGCTTTATCTTGGATGCAACTGACGAGGGCATAGAAATCTGATGTCAGTGCAAATTTATCAAAGACATTGATGGTCATCTGGTCTCTATCCACCCTCAAAATCAGTTCACCTCTTGGCATATCAATCAATGCTCCTGAAGTTGCTAGGAATGGTCTTCCTAGAATCAGAGGGATATCAGCATCCTCTTCCATATCTAAGACCACAAAATCTACTGGAAAGAAGAATCTGTCAACCTTCACTAGCACATCTTCCACAATACCATATGCATGTCTGATAAATCGATCTGCTAATTGAAGGGAGATCATAGTAGGCTTAACCTCTCCAATTCTAAGTTTGTGCATGATAGATAATGGCATGAGATTAACACTTGCCCCCAGATCACAAAGAGCTTTCTCAATGTTCAGAATACCAATGGTGCAAGGAATGGAGAAACTACCTGGATCTTTCACTTTAGGTGGTAGTTTCCTCTGAATTATAGCACTGCACTCTTCAGTAAGTGCCACAGTCTCATCTTCCTTCAGCGTCTTTTTCTTTGACAACAAATCCTTCATAAGTCGGGCATAAGATGGCATCTGCTCAAGTGCCTTAGCAAAAGGGATGTTAATTTGCAGCTTCTTAAACACCTCAAGAAACTTTCCAAACTGTTTTTTATCTTGTTCCTTCTTGAGTCGTTGAGGGAATGACAATTTGATAGTTGGCGGTGGCATCTTCACTGCTTGTTCCTTTTGTGACTCCTTTTCATTAGAGTCATTGGACAAACCACCGTGAGCTACTTCAACTTGCTTGTGTGGCACTTCTTCACTGGTTTTCTCCTTCCTTGGTTGAGGCTCAAGTACCTTCCCATTCCTAGTTGTTACGGCTAAAACATGTTCATTTCCTCTAGGATTCGAGACTGTGTCACCTGGCAATGAACCGGGGGCCTTTCTGAAATCTGTTTTGCAAGCTAGCCCACCTGAGTTTCCAGATTGCGGATTGAAGCATCTTGATTTCTGAATCTAGCTATTGTTTCCTCCATAAAATTAGAAGTGGTTTTAACAAAAGTTGAGGTTTGTGTGGCCAACTTCTCTAAGGCTAACTCCCAAGAAGCCTTTGTCTCATTAGACTGAGGTTGAGAAGATGAAGGACCTTGATATGATAACTGTTGAAGGTGTCCTTGATATCCCATCTGCTGTCTTAGTTGAGCTTGATTCCCTTGATTACTCCACAAAAAATTTGGGTGATTCCTCCACCCTGGATTGTAAGTGTTGGAGTAGGGGTTGTTCTGTTGCCTTGGAGGGTTGTTCATGTAATTAACTTATTCTTGAGCTAGGGGCCCAAACATGTTTCCTAGGCAATCCATACTTCTATGTTCACCTCCACAGAAATCACAAGCCAAAGGAGTATTGCTCACAGCATTCACACTAAGAGTATCGACCTTTCTTGTGAGATTCTCAAGTTATTAAGTCAAAATCTTGTTCTGAGCCAACAGTGCATTCACTGAATCAACCTCCAAGTATCCTTTCTTCACCACAGCTCTTTCCCCATTCCTCTGGTAGTCATTATTGGCCATCATCTCAAACAACTCTCAAGCTTCCTCTGGAGTCTCATAATTCAATGCTCCAAAAATTAAGTAAAATCAACCATGGCTCTGGTTTGAGGTAGCATGTCATTGTAAAAACTTTGCACCTGGATCCAAAAGTCAAAACAATGATGTGGGCGCCTAGGCGCAGCGTCTAGAGCGCTTGGGCGCTAAACGTCCAGAACGCATTTGCTGTCATGAGCGTGAGCGCCTAGGTGCTTCGTTTTTAGCACCTAGGCGCTCAACATCTAGCGTGCCTCCTTTGAAGCCTTAAGGGTGCTTAGGCGCTCCTTATGTAGCGCCTGGGCGCTAGATGCTCAGCAGACTTGCTCTTGATCTTTCTTGGAGGCTTCAAGTCCTCTCTTCTTGAGTGCTTTTCCTTGCCACATTGAGTTTCATCATATTTTTCTTGGTGCCTACAATCAAAACAATAACAAATGAGCTCAAGCACCAATAATTCTAATCAAAATGAACTTAATCTAACAAACTAAAATGGATCAACTAAAAGACAAAATAAAACTGTTTTAAGGTCAAAACAACGTCAAAAGTTGGGCTTAAGCGGTGAAATCCCCTCAAAAGGCTTTGAAAAACAGATAATCTAGTGATTATCACCACCCTAAACTTAAAACTTTGCTTGTCCTCAAGCAAAACAAAATAACAAATAAGCTAAATGAAAAGACAACTCTACAACTCAAACACCAATGCTGAACTAAGTAAAATAAACCAAGAGTGTCCCACAACTCAAAAGCATCAAAGTCACAGCAAATCAATTCATATATGCATTCTTGAAAGTAGAACTCTCAACTGTGTAGCTGAAACTCAGAGGGTCAAAAATAAGGGACATCACAACCATGCACTGATCAGATCCATGACTTGAAAGTTAATGAATATGGCATCAAAATACACTTGATAATTGGGTCACTTAAACTCTTGTATTTGGGCTTGTGTTTCCCTCAGTCATCACTTATTGAGCTCACCCTCCTTGGATTTGCTTTTCATCTCAAACATGCATGCACGCCACTCACAAATGCAACAATCAAAAGGACTTTATTCAAGGTACAAGGTAGATAAAATGAACATATAAACTCCTACCTTAGAGAGCAAGTGAGCATTGGTACTTCCAACAAATCTTCAACACACAAATCTCATACCTTTCACGTTTTCTCTTTCTTTTATATTTCCCCCAGTAACCTACATTGTCTCAAAGGGTGGCGACCATTGTATTAAGTATTTTAGCAAGAACCCATCGGTCTCAAAGGGTGCCTTATTCCTTTTATGACCAACTTTTTTTCCAACAACGGCCACGCCAAACTTAGTATATTGCTAACCCACACCTTTAATAAATTCAATGCTCAATTACCCCTTTCAGGTGGATAAGACATTCATTATTTTGGCTATGACATGCTGTATAGGCAAACAAAGAATTCAGTTTATTAGGCACAAAAGAGGCAACACAAAGGAAACAAACATCATTTGGTTAGCTATATAGCTATCTGGCTCAACAACAAAACTGCCTTTATCATGTCGATGCATTATGCAAATCACAGCATGCAAATGAGATTCAAACAAAGCTAGGAGAATAGAAACTCACCAGTGATCTCTCATCAAAGCAAAAATGTTGAAGGCTCAAAACAACTCCCAAGGATGAATTATGAAATCCAATCACAAAAATCACCAAGTACATTAACAATAAGCTATAAGATTTATGCATGGAAGTCATAATCCTTATTCAAGTACCATAATCTAAGAAATAAGCCATCAAAGCTTTCAAGTTCTCCTAACAGGCAGTGCATGTATGGTTGGCTCACATTACACAGATACTATCAAGTATGGGGACCCACAAAAGTAAACTCTAAACAGTCCAATATTGGCTTGACTTAAAAAAGCAATAAACTCAAATTAACAAAAAATTAAAACTAAACAAAAAAATTAAGTAAAATGCACATAGACACATTAAACAAATATAAAATCAAATAAAAATGACAAAAATGAAAAAGTAGAGATAGAAGAGCTGAGCATGGGTTGTCTCCCATGAAGCGCTTGTTTAATGTCATTAGCTCGACGTTGCTTCTCAACTCATCAAGGTGGCTTGAAACAGGAGAAGTAGGATGACACTTTTCTTCTGTCAGGGCTTTGTCTCCATACTTGGTCACTGACCTTGCAATCCCCTCCAAAGGCGTGTGGAACTTAACTTGAACCTGGGTGTTCTGAATAAACCTTCATATGTGAGATTTCATCAGGCCATGGAGGGCACTTCCAAAAGTCAAAACAATGATGTGGGCACTTCCTTAGTATTTTGTTGTATCTCTCCCACGCTTCACTTAGAGATTCCCCATCATGTTGTCTGAATGAAGTGATCTCGCTTCTCAACTTTGCAGCTTTGGGCAGAGGAAAATATCTTGTTAGAAATTTTTGGACTAAGATAGCCCGGGTGGTAATGCTTCCCCTCGCCAATGAACCCAACCAATTCTTAGCTTTGTCCCTCACAGAGAAAGGAAACAATCTCAGACGAATAGCATCTTCACTCACCCCATTGAGCTTCACAGTATCACAAATTTATAAAAAAAACCCGCTATATGTGCATGTGGGTCCTCATTGTCAAATCCTCCAAACTGATTGTTCTAAACCAAATGGAGTAGGGCTGGCTTCAATTCAAAATTATTTGCTTGAACTGGAGGTCTTGTTATGCTTGCTTCACACCCATCCTTGCTAGGAATAGAGTAATTCATGAGAGTCCTAACAGGTGGTTGTGGTGGTAGAGGATCTACATTTTCTCCATTGTCTGCCATGTCTTCAACAACTGTTTGAATGCCACCCAAATTCCTTCTTCTTTCTCTGGTTTGCTTTCTCAAAGCTCTTGCGGTCTTTTCAATTTTGGAGTCAAAAAAAAGGTTGTCGGGATGAATGGTACCTCGTATACACTTGAGACAAAATATTAAAACAAAAATAATTCAATGAAATAAGTAAAATAACGAAACTAAACACTAAAATGAATAAACGAAAGAGAAATTGTTTAAACTAGTGGTTGCCTTCGATATTACCGATATTGGTAAAATCGGTCCCCAGCAACGACGCCAAAAACTTGATGGGACCACAGCAAGTGCACTGGATCGTCAAGTAATAAAAATGGTGAGAAACCGGATATCGTTCTCAGGGATCGATGGCCAAGTACTAATTCATGAAGTTAGCTACTATTTAAACTAAGATTTGAATCAAAGAGAGTTCCAATAACAATAGCACAATCAAAAGAAACAAAAGCAATGACAATATTTTTGGGTTTTTCTAGTTAGCAATTTATCAAACACTTGGTATGCCAGATGAAAAACAATCAATTAATGAAAGAGTTAGGATCAAGTTTCATTTGATTTCACTTGTTGCATATCAATTGGAATTAATACAAGCTACTATTCCTATTTTGTTACCAAATTCTCTAAAATACTCAACTCATAATTCCTTAGGTAGTTAACTCTTTATTTCCAATTAAAAATCCTAATTCCTTAGGTGATTCTAAGAGATAACAAGCATTGCGGTTTAGAATTCAAAGAGGTAACGAGCAAATCAATGACTATTCCTAGCTTAGAGATAAGCAAGGTTCATAATCTCATAACACAAATCATATATCAAATTTCCATTCAACATACAACCCTAGAATCATTCCAAAGAGGATCAATCCTTAGAAAGCATTAAGAGAAGAGATCATAAACTCAAAATAGAGATAGCAACTTATATTAATTGAATCCAACATCAATAATAATCAAGATCCATCAAAATCCACCTAATCCCAACAAGGGAGAATTTAGCTAGACATAGAAATAAATGTAAAAACTAGAACAATAGGGAAGAAGATGTAAAACTCTATGGAAGATTGAAGAAAATCTGAGCTCCTACTCTTCTTCTCTTCAAATCCACCGTAGAGCTCCCAAAATAGGGCTTTTCTCTACTCTAAAACGGCTCCCCCCTCTTCTCTCCTCACAGCCTCCCCTCATTTAGGTTAGAAAAGATGAATTTAAACTCTGGTATGGGCACCTAGGCGCTGCGTCTGGAGTGCCTGAGCACTAAACGTCCAGAACGCATTTGCTGTCATGAGCGTGAGCGCCTAGGCGCTTCGTTTTGAGCGCCTAGGCGCTCAACATCAAGCGTGTCTCCTTTGAAGCCTTAAGGGCGCTTAGGCGCTCCTTATGTAGCGCCTGGGCGCTAGATGCTCAGTAGACTTGCTCTTGATCTTTCTTGGAGGCTTTAAGTCCTCTCTTCTTGAGTGCTTTTCCTTGCCACATTATTTCTCTTGGTGCCTACAATCAAAACAACAACAAATGAGCTAAAGCACCAATAATTCTAATCAAAATGAACTTAATCTAACAAACTAAAATGGATCAACTAAAAAGACAAAATAAAACTATTTTAAGGTCAAAACAACGTCAAAAGTTGGGCTTAAGCGGTGAAATCCCCTTAAAAGGCTTTGGAAAAATAGATAATCTAGCAGATTATTAAACAAGAAGGTATGTTAACAGAAGTACTTAAAAGACATAAAAGTGTAATTGGATAGACATTAAAGGACATAAAAGGCATTAATCTATTAATATGTACACATAGAATACATTTATAGGATAATGCTAAAACATGTCAATAACCTCAAAGAAGATTAAATTCATACATGAAAAAGGTAGTTAGAGCTGAAGTTCTTAAATTGGTTGATGTTGGAATTATCTATCATATCTCTGATAGCCAGTAGGTAAGTCCCTACACAAGTTGTGCCTAAGAAATCTAAAATAATAATGGTTGAAAATGAAAAAGGTGAATTAATACCTACGTGAGTCTCATCTAGTTGGCGTATGTGTATTGATTTTAGAAAATTAAATGTTGCTACTAAGAAAGATCATTTCCTTTTGCCATTTCTTGATCAAATTCTGGAAAGGATAGCAGGACATCCATTTCTTGATGATTATTCAGGTTATAATCAAATATCAATTGCATTGGAGGATCAAGAAAAGACCACTTTTATATGCCCCTTTGATACTTTTGCATATAGAAGAATGCATTTTGGCCTTTGTAATGCTCCGGCAACATTCTAAAGATGCATGCTAAGTATTTTTACTGACATGATTGAGCATTATTTAGAGATTTTCATGGATAACCTAACAATTTTGGAAATTTTTTTGAAAATTGTCTTGATAATTTAGAAAAAGTTCTTAAAAGATGTGAAGAAAAATGATTTGTGCTAAACTGGGGAAAATGTCATTACATGGTTACCTCAAGAATAGTATTAGGTCATGTGATATCTTCTAAAGGAATTGAAGTTGATAAGGCCAAAGTTGAATTAATTGCCCATTTGCCTTCCTCAAAAACAATCAGAGAAGTTCGTTCCTTTTTAGGACATGTAGGGTTTTACAAAAGATTCATTAAGGACTTTAGAGTCATATCTAGACCATTATGTAATCTTCTGTTGAAAGATACATCATTTGATTGGACTCAAGAATGTCAAAAATCTTTTGAAAAATTAATTAGTCTTCTAACATCTGCTCCTATCATGCAATCCCTTGACTGGTCTTTGCCTTTTGAGTTGATATGTGATGCTAGTAATTTTGTTTTTGGCGCTGTTTTAGGCCAAAGAAAGGAAGGTAAGCCTCATCTGATTTGTTATGCAAGTAAAACTTTAAATAGTGCACAAATGAATTACACCACTACTGAAAAAGAACTACTTGCTATAATATTTGCACTGGACAAATTTTGATCTTATTTAATTGGTTCTTCTATTGTGACTTTCACCGATCATGCTCTGTTAGATATTTGAAGTCTAAACAGGATGTCAAACCAAGATTAATACGGTGGATCTTGTTACTTAAAGAATTCAACATCATAATAAAAGATAAGAAAGGAGCCGAAAATGTTGTCGCATATCATTTGTCCAGACTTACAACAAGCTCACTGACGAGCGCCGAACTCAGTCAAAATTATAACCGAAGTTATTACCTAAGCTTGTAGCATAGTGATAACACCGGATCATCTCCATGAGGATTGTAGATGCAATTTAATCAAATCAAGTAAAAGTTAGCAAAGGGGGGTTTGATAGTTTAAGATCACACTTAACAAAATTAAAGGAAGAAATGATAAATAAAGAGTAGTCAATTTAGAAACCTATCCAAGATTGGGTGGATTCAATCATAGACCCTTCATAGAACACTTGAAGCGCAATTGAATTGTTAATTTGGATCTAACCGAGATCTCTGCATCAAATCCAGAATTCATACTAGACGATCGTCTAGAATTCAATTAACAAGTGATAAACACAAATCCGCAATCGCACCATTCATGAAAATCTATGTTAATTTCAAGTACCGAATTCAATTAACTTAGGCACAAATCAGTAACCTAACCTCTTCAATTCTGTGATTAATTTAGATCAATCAGTTCTAAGTTTCATCACAAATCTCAATCTTCATTTATGTGATTAGTTTAGATCAATTAGTTCTAAGTTTCATCACAAATCTCAATCTTAAACTAAGATCAAATTAGATCAACATAAATAGAATCACCATTCAAGCATTCAAGATCAAGAAGAAGAAGAAAGAAGAAGAAAAGAGGAATTCAATTACAAATCAAATACAATGCATAACCAAGGTCTCAAGAATCCAAACCACAATCTCTTCAAGAGTTCTAAATTGACCGAAAGTAGCTTAGCCCTCCATTACCATGAAGGGGAGCATCAAAATATACAAAACTATGAGAAACTATGAAGAAGCAAGAAGAAACTTAGAGAGAAATGAAGGAGAATTACATCTTGTTCATGATAAATGGTGCCTTTTATAGAAGTCTAAGGTAACAAAATGACAAAGGGAAGTGGGTGGATGAGTGGGTGAGTGAGTGGAGTATTTGAGTGGATGGATTAGTGGGTTGGTTTAGTGGATTGGTTTAGTGGATGAGTGAGTGGAATGGTTGAGTGGTTGAATTAGTGAAAAATGCCAAAGGACTTTTGGTGAGTGGGAAATTATGGACATGAATGGGTGAGTGGATGGATTAGTGGATGAGTGGGTGGAGTGGTTAAGTGGTTGGATTAGTGTATGAGTGGATGAGTGGGTGAGTTAGTAGATGAGTGGATGAGTGGATGAGTGGATGAGTGGATTAGTGGATGGATGAGTGGATTAGTGGATGGATGAGTGGATGGTTGAGGACGAAAATTTCGTGTCTGACTTGGAAGCCAAAAACGACCCACTATACTTCAGAACCACGAAAAGTGTTCTTCATGAAAGTTGTAGATCCTTGTCTTGGCTATAAAATGGATAGCTGGTTCGTCCAATTTGGCTTCCTTAAGCCCAAGATATGTCCCAAATACCGTAGGTTGCTCAAACCCAACTTCAGCACCTCTGTTCCGACTTGCAAGCTCAAAATGACCTACTAGACTTCTTTTTCTCAAAATGTGTTCTTCATGAAAGTTGTTTATTTGGATCTTGACTATCCACTGTCAAAATTTCAGCCCATCTCCATTATTACATCTTGAGATATGATTTTTGAGTGCACACTGTTCGGATTCTACTGACAGAACCCGTATTCTGACTTCCATGTCAACTTAGGTCCCTTAGACATCTGAATCATACTTCGAGCTCTTCATCAAAGTTGTAGAGCTTCCTCTTAGCTTTCCTACAAGGTAAAATTCATGTTCATCAGATATTAGGAACTCAAGTTATGGCCAAAATACAGAAACAGTGTCAAATCTCAATAATGCTGGAAATATTCAATTAGGACCAATTTGAGCTCAAACTCACAAAATCATACCAAACTCAATCAATTAAGAATATGGAGAGTGTAAATGACTAAACATAAGGGTTTCTTAATGAATAAAATATGTAATTATCAAATTTCCCCACACTTAGCTTTTTGCACTCCTGGGCAAAACTCAAGACCAAAATTTTACAATCAAGAAGAACAATCAAAGGTTCAAGGGATAAAAACATTCATGAGTTAACAATTCTCCACATCTCAAACCAACAAGCAAGGTATCTTCAACATGAATCGAGAATGATAGATCTTCACAAGATTCCCTCTCAATCTCTCAAGTGTTTAAAGGGTAGGTATTTCACTCAATTCAACCCATGAAAATTGTACTACCATAAGCTTGCTTATCTTCTACTTCTCCACTACTCAAAACACATGCACACACAAATCATGAGGACTTTATTCAAGGTTGTAGTGAGGTCAAGGTAACAGGAGAGGATAAAATGGATATGAGAAGATAAATACTAAAGAGAATAAAAGCAAATGAGAGTGAGTTCAAATAACAAGCATAAAAGTTCATCCCAACTCTAGTGTATATCCCTTTACATATTCATTTCCCAATCCTTTTTTTTTTTTTTTTAAACACTTGATTTTTTTTTTCTTTTTTTTTCTTTTTCTTTTATATATATGAACATAACTATATACATACATTTTTTTTTCTTTTTGGGCACTCTTTTCTTTTTCAACAACCATTTTGTACACACCCTCACACTTGTTCAAAAACTCATCCATTAACCAAGCTAATGTTCTTTTATTCCCTAAGGTAAAGTAAGAACACGATTTCTCATTTAAGGCACATAATGAGCTAGAAACAAGGAATGGTCAAATAAGCTCAAAGGGGTTAAGCAAAGGAAAATATACAAGGTTGACAGGAATCAGAGAATTTTCAAGAAGTCAAAAGAGTGCTTGATATCATATTGAAAACAAGGTTGGCTATTTGGTTAAACTAGCTAATTAAGAAAAGAGGGCCTCAATCATGTTCATGCATGCAAGTGAAATGTAGCCTCAAAAAGAATCAAAGCAAGTTCTAGAGTGGTCATTAACATGAGTGAAAATCACACAAGAAAGAAGAGAATGGCATAAATGTTAAATCCATCCATTAGGCTCAAAATCTCACAAGGTATGCATCCATCAAACTCAATTCATCAATTCAATCATCCATCTCCAAGCATATCAGTTCAAGAAGGGAGAAAAGTTATTCAATCATGCAATGAACCCTTTTTTTTTTAACAAAAAAGAAACTTGCTAAAATCTCTCCCCCACACTTAATATAGACATTGTCCTCAATGTGAAAGTGATAAATAAAACGGAAAGAAAAGAGCAACACAACCTGATGAGGAGTGAATCAACGCCAAGCAGAAAAGAAGCACACTGTCAGTTGCGCATCAGACCCTGAAAAGAAATCAAACAAGAAAACGTTAGTACTTCCACAATTTAATACTAATTAATTACTACCTAAAAAAACTCCTTACTCTGCCACCAATTAAGATGCGTCTCAAGAGTAAAATTACTCCTTACTCGCCATCACTAATTGGTTTAATAAGTCCATGACAATCATATCATACTTTCCAAACAAAACAACAAAATTTTTTTTTTTTTAATAAAATCAAACCCATTAAAGAGAAAGTATCAGATCGGACTTTTGTTTCTTGTTACTTCCTTCGCTGCTTCCTGTTGACCAATCTATCTGAGCTAATACCTTATCGGTACATACTCAAAAGCTTCTAATTTATCAATGAGCTCATCAATAGTGGAGGCGAGAGATAAGAAGTTGTCTTCTTAGAAGGAGTGATAAATTTGTTCCACTGACTTTGTCAAGAAAAAATAACAAAAGATCAAGGAAATTATTAACATTCAACAAACCAATGGGTTTATGGTGGATGTTCGATTCAAACCAAGAGACAATTTGAAAAATCTCTTCCAAAGTACCAAAACCACTGGTAAGGCAATGAATGCATCGAGTTTTCAAGCATTATCTTCATGCGTTCATGCATTGATGATACTTTAAGTTCCTCTCTAATTGTCTTTCCATTGATGTTCTGTTGAGCTAAAGGTTCGGGAATGACACCTAAAACCTGTTGTCTCTTACATATGCAAGCAAGTGATATAGCCCCCATTAACCCACGGCAACCTCCCTATATACAAGATGAATATTCCTCGCAGCAAGTGATCGACCAAGAGTGCTAGCTGCATTTACAAACTCTAATCCCTTCCCCATAACTCGACCCACAAAAAACACAGACATTTTTGAGGTTACGAATAGAAGCCCCCATTCTATACTCTTCCTCCCTTTGAGTGTCTCTGAGTTGAAGGAAAATGGAGTGTTTAAATAAGAAAAAGAATGGAAAGGGGAATAATTGCACCTATAAGGGTAGGTTGGATGTTGTCAGAAAAGGTTGAAATTAAGAAACACAGAATCTTTTTTTTTTTCTTTTTTTTTTTTTTTTTTTTGACTTCAAGAAAACCATCAAGGTAAAGAAGTCTAGAAACCCCTGAAGGACCCTGCTCAAAGGATCGTCTGTACAAAAATCAAAATACAACAAAATGATACAAAGATAAAAGAAACAGAAAATGATGACATACCTGTATGTACAGTTTTCATGGCGTATCTTTATACTGCGCGTCATGAGTGCAGTAGACATCACGTCCTTTTTTTTTTCTTTTTTGAAATTGTTAGAAAAACTTGATGAAAAATGAGTGTATACTTACTTAAGATTGGGATGGAGGTAGTCTGCTCTTTCGGCTTTGTGCCAAAGCATAGTTGACCAGTATTCGATCCATTCAAGACCAGCGTAACATAGGGCTCCCAAAAGGGACAATTGGCCATAATACGACTGGCTGCCTCACATGTGGAATACAATCTACCTTCTTTGTTTTTCAATTAAGAAGGTTGGATCAGGATGCATGCATTTCCCCATTCACGGTGTGTGTTACCAAAGCCAACCCTAAGAAGTATACATTTTTTTGTTTTTTTTTTTTTTTTTTTTTTTTTTTTTTTTTTTTTTTGTTTTTTTTTTTTTTTTTTGAGAGATGACATGAAGAAGAAGAAGAAGAAGAAGATATGTACAGATTGTTTGTGGATATGGCTCACATCGCCTCGGTTAAACGTCCGATGAATGGCTTAAACATCTTCTATGAGTCGAGGATAAGCTTCCCATCCAATTTTCTATAAATTGGCAAACAGGGTCTTTTAGAGTCAGATTCCCAAGACTGTAGTGTTGTTCTTCATCCTTGAAGAGATTCCACAATTTAAGAATTTCACGATGCACCAATCCACAAGAATGCGTCTCAAGAGTCAATAAGATATCATCTAATGACTCCTTACTCAGTCCATTCTTAATGAAGAAAATTTTATCTTCTCTATTTGCGGAAACCATCCCCTTAGTACGACATCGCTTGTTACAGTTCCATCGTCCACATTTGTGACAGACTTGTAACCTTTTTGCTCTTCTCCTTTTAGAATATGAACTTCTTCCAAGACCGGGCATATATGAGTCAAATGAAATTGAGGACTCACCTGCTAATCGGACCTTCGCTTCAATTATCCAGCGTACATCTTCTGGCATACCTTTGTGCATTAACAGTCTCAATCTTTCACATCGAACTTTGTAGATTTTTCTCAGAGCATTTTGAGGAAGAGAAGGAAAATGTTTTCTCAGGTTTGAAAGAATGACATCCATTTTGAAGGAGAAGAAGGATTCAGTTATTTTGGGAAACTGAAAAATAAACCGACTTAAGAGTCACGGAGTACCGTATCCGCCACTTAACCGGCAACACAAAGAACTCAAGAACTTGGTTTTCCAGGAATGGTTGAGTCTTGGTCCATTAACTTTAAGCGCATTACCATTCCTAGGATCCTCAATATCTTCGGCCCCAGAGGATACACGTGTTTGACAGCAAAAGAACCGCGCCACCTAGATCTCAAATTTTCAAGGAGTAGGTGCAGATGATAATCTCAAAGCAGAACCTTTTTGACCAATTTCCGCAACTTTTGTAAAAGGTGTAACAGACCTTGAATAAAGTGGGTCAATAAAATCCATACTTGCAAGATTTTCATTTGTTGTTGTCGTTGAAGAAAAAGTTACATCCACTTACTTAGAGTGACAAAATTGAATGGCACTACCTTCCTCATTGTCGGGCATACAAATTTGTTTTTTTTTTCTTTTCTTTTCTTTTTTTTTTTTTTTTTTTTTTTTTTTTTTTTTTTTTTTTCTTTTTTTTTTTTATTCATAATGCGGATGGAGAAGGTTCATCACCTCCACTTGCATTCTCTCGGAAGTTCATGATATCTTGTTTGAGGCGGTGTCCATTTACGATGAAAGCTTTGGCAGTGACCTCACTTTTAATCGAAAACACTGAAGGAAAAACCTTAGTAACAATAAATGGTCCATCCCATCTAGACCTTAATTTGCCAGGCATGAATCGGAGGCGGGAGTTATAGAGGAGAACTTTTTGACCAATCTCAAATGTTTTCCTCATAATCAACTTATCATGGAAGGCTTTGGTCTTCTCCTTATAAAGTTTGGAACTTTCATAAGCCTCCAAGCGGATCTCCTCCAATTCTTTGCATTGCAGCCTTCCTCTCCATACCGCTTGATCTAGGTCCAAGTTGCACCTTTTCACCGCCCAAAATGCATGATGCTCAATTTCCACCGGTAGGTAGGTGTGAGGCTTTTCCAAAAACAATCCGATACGGAGACATCCCGATTGGTGTCTTATAAGCGGTCCGGTAAGCCCATAAAGCATCCTCAAGCCTCTTGCTCCAGTCCTTTCGTTAGGTTGAAGCTGCCTTTCGGAGTATCTGCTTGATCTCCCTGTTGGAAATCTCGGCTTGCCCATTAGTTTGGGGATGGTAAGGTGTAGAAACTCTGTGCAAGACCCCATACTTTTTCATCAAAGCTTCCATGCTTCGATTACAAAAATGTGAACCCTGATCACTGATGATGGCCTTTGGAACTCCAAACCTGCAGAAAATCTGTGATCTAACAAAATCCACAACAACTTTGGAATCATCAGTCCGAGTAGCTTTCGCCTCCACCCACTTGGATACATAATCAACAGCTAGCAAAATGTAAACAAAACCAAAAGAAACAGGAAAGGGTCCTATAAAATCAATACCCCATACATCAAAAATCTCACGAACAATAAGGATTTATGGGGCATCTCATTCCTTCGAGAAGTGTTTCCTGTTTTTGGCATTGATCACAAGATTTACAAAACACATATGCATCATGAAATAGAGTGGGCCAATATAATCCAGATTCCAAAACTTTCCTAGCAAGTCCTTTGGGGACCAAAATGACCGCCACATGCAAGTGTATGACAAAAGCTAAGAATAGAATGAAATTCATTATCGTGCACACATCTCCTAATGACTTGGTCACTACAAAATTTCCACGAGATAAGGGTCATCCCACACATAATATTTTGACTCACTTTTCAATTTATCAATCGAGCCCTAATAAAATGTGCGGGGAAAAACACCAAAGAACTAAGAAATTTATCAAATCAACAAACCAAGGAGTGTTACCTTGCGACTTGAAAAGCTCTCATCGAGAAGACATCATGGATAGGTAAAGTATCTGCCTCCTTTTCAATACGACTTAAGTGATCAGCCACTAAATTCTCCGCTCCACTTTTATCACGGATTTCAATATTGAACTCTTGGAGGAGCAAAATCCACCTAATCAATCTAGGCTTTGCATCAAGCTTCTTCAGGAGAAACTTCAGAGTTGTATGATCTGAAAACACAACCACTCTAGAACCAAGCAAATATGATCGAAATTTGTCTAAAGCAAAAACAATTGCTAAAAGTTCCTTTTCAGTGGTGGTGTAGTTTACTTGTGCAGGATCTAAAGTTCTTGAAGCATAAGAGATGATATGAGATATTTTACCGACCCTTTGTGCAAGAACAGCTCCCAAAGCATAATTAGAGGCATCACACATGAGCTCAAATGAAAGTGTCCAATCGGTGGTGGATGATAGGTGTACTGGTCAATGCTTGCTTCAAGTGATTGAAGGCATCCTTGCATTTTCGGTCAAAATGGAACTCCACTTCTTTTTGTAGCAAGTTGGATAGTGGAAGAGCAATTTTTTGAAATCTTTTATGAACCGCCTATAGAAACCTCGCATGACCAAGGAAAGAAGCGAACCTCCCGCACGCATGTGGGGTAAGATAAGCATGAAATAACATTTATTTTTGCAGGATCTACCTCGATACCCTTGCTAGATATTACATGTCCTAAAACTATACCTTGTTCTACCATGAAATGACATTTCTCAAAATTGAGAACAAGGTTAGTTTCAATGCATCTATGTAAAACCCGAGCCGACTATCCAAGCATGCATCAAAGGAAGAACCATAGACAAGTAAAATCATCCATAAACACATCCATGCAATTCTCTAAAAAGTCGAAAAGATACTTACCATACACCTTTGAAAGGTGCCGGAGCATTGCATGACCAAACGGCATCCTCCCGTATGCAAATGTGCCAAATGGACAAGTGAAAGTAGTCTTCTCTTGGTCTTCGGGGCTATATGAATCGAAAATAACCCGAATATCCATCCGAGAAAACAATAATGTGACTTTTGACTAGCCTCTCCAACATCCGATCAATGAAAGGTAGCGGAAAATGATCTTTTATGGTAGCCTGGTTAAGCCGCCTATAATCAATGCAAACCCGCCAAATTGTCATTCGAACTCTTGTGGGTAGAAGTTCGTTATTCTCATTCTCAACTACTTGTGACCCCAGATTTCTTGGGAACAACCCGCATTGTGGCTCACCCATTTCTTGTATCGATATGGGATAAATAATGCCACTTGAAGTAGCTTGGTCACTTCCTTCTTCACCACATCTAGAATCAAGGGGTTCGGTCTCCTTTGGGGTTGTCTTACTTGGTTTCAGTATCCTCTTCCAATAAAATCCTATGCATGCATGTGGAGGGACTAATACCGGGAAGATCCGCAAGTGTCCATCCGATGGCTTGCTTATTACGCCTCAAAAACTGCAGCAATTTTTCTTCTTGTTCGGGTTGCGATTCTTAGCAACAATCACTTGGTAGACTTCTCACCATCTCCTAAATATGCATATTTAAGATGGTGGCAAAGTCTTCAACTCTAAGGATGGAGGTTTGTACAATGGAAGGCAAAGCAAGCTATTTGAAACAACTAATTCAAGACAACATTAAATTCAAAGACATGATTCGACTTCTATTTTCACATGCGGTATCATTCAAGTCAGCGAGTTGCATCGTCACTCATACCAAAGATAAATCTCAAAGACACATGCAACACATGGCTCAACATCACAAGCAACACATGTACCACAAGAAATAGAATCCAGAAAGTCGACAATATCGTGAATTCAAGCATATAAATCAAGATAAACATCATCAACCAAAGATCTCAATCACATCAATATGGAAAACAGAATGCTCCTCTGGGGATGTCTCATGGCATCAAAAATTTTAAAGCTGTACCAAATCATCGCCAAACTCCATAGAAAGGGTGCCGGATGCACATCTATCTTGGTCTTGGCGGTCTTGAGGAATGGTCCGCCTAGAATTAATGGAGCATGGGTTCTTTGAAGACTCATCTTCCATGTCCAAGACGTAGAAGTCCATTTGGAAAAATTAAATCATTCACCCGAACTAACACATCTTCTAGTACTCTGCGGGATAAGCAGTGGTCCTATTTGCCAATTGAATCACTATACCAGTGGGTTGTAAAGTGCCATTGTTCAAGGACTGATAAATTGACATAGGCATGACATTAATCGAAGCACCCAAATCTAGCATTGCATGTTCAAATTTGGAGTTACCTATCGTGCAAGAAATTGTGAAAGTTCCAGGATCTTTGCATTTTTGTGGCATGCTTGGTAGAATCATTGCAGAAACATTTCTGCCCATGCTTATTTTCTCAGTACCCTTAAGTCTTCTCTTGTGAGTACACAACTCTTTGAGGAATTTGGCATACTTGGGAATCGCTTGATTGCATCAAGGAGGGAATATTGATTTCCACCTTCCGAATGTGTCCATGACTTCTCTTTCTATTTCTGTTTTTGCGCAAAGTATGCTTGAATTTGTGTGACTCTGTGTGGAAAAGGTAGTGGAATAGCCGATTTGAATTCTCTCGCACATTTCTTACGTATCACATGATTTTGACCGAGCTATCCACTTTCTTTTGTTTTCGGTCACCTTCTCGGTTGATGCACTTGTAGTTCGGGTTGTGGTGGAGTAGGACCGTCAACTTCTCCGCCACTTCTCAAGCTAATGGCACTTACATTGCCTCTTGGGTTGTTGATTTGTTTGTGAAGGCAATTGGTTCGACCCTTGACTTTTCGGCTCACTCGAGTGGTTGCCATCCGCCCAATTTGAGTTTGTAAATTCGGATGGTGGCATTGACATTCTGCTGAAACTGTTTCATCAAGTCTTCGAAAGGTGGCTCGGTGGAGTGGGCCTTTGGAATGTAGTTGAGAGGGAAATTTTTGCATGGGTGGTGGAGCAGGTTGTGCTTGCCTAAATGCAGTGGTTGGTACTTGTTGCTAGGGCCCGTAGCTTGGTATCTAAAGCGTGGTTCTTTGCTATTGGTAGGGCCGTTGTTGTTGACCGAATTTCCATATCTCGAGGTTGGGATGGTCCCTCCGGCCGGGGTTATAGGTATTAGAAAATGGATCATATCCGGGTTGTTCTTTGTGATTGTACGATATTGGGGTCTACCGGAAAAATACCACCGCCGCAACAGATTGTTCTCGGGAATAATAGAACCACCATCCTGAAGTGTTGGGCATGCATCAAGTAGGATGAGATGAACAAGAGCAAATGCCACACACAGTTGCGGACAATCTGCATTGGTGCTTGTTGTGCCACTGCTAACTGCCTCACCAAAGAAGTTAATTCATCAAGTTTGTGTTCCATTCTCTGTTGGTCTACATGAGACGATTGAATTTCATTGACTCTTCTAGTTGAGGTAATAATTCGTGTGCCAAATTGTTGGGTGTTGGCTGCCATGTTTGCTATCAAATCTCTCATTTGCAGGGTCTTGTCTACTAAGGCTCCTCCGTCCAGAGCAAAGATCCATCATGCTTCGTCATTTGGCAAAGCAAGCCTTCATAGAAATATTGAATTAAGAGTGATCGGTGATTTGGTGGTGGGGACGGCTCGAGCACGCCTTCTTGAATCTTTCCCAATATTCATGCAAAGTCTCCCCCTGTCATTTGTCTTATGCCACATATATCTTTTCTAATGGTGACTCTAGAGGCGAGGAAAAAATTCTCTAAGAACAACCGCTTCATGTCGGTCCAACTTGTTACCGAACTCGGTGAAAGATAAAATAACCAATCCTTGGTCATGTATCAAGAAATGAGAAAGGAAATGCCCTCGGCTTGATGTGCTTTTTTCGAGATCCCATGTGGCTTCATGGTTGAACAAACCACATGGAACTCCTTTAGATGCTTATGGGGATCCTCACCGCAAAACCGTGAAACTTGGGCAACAAATGTATCAATCCAGATTTTAACTCAAAATCAAAGCATCAAGATCCGGGTATTGAATACACAAAGACCAAGTTAGTTATATCAGGGAGCAAGCAAGTTCCTTAAGAGTTCTATTTTGCATGTTATCACCATGGTTTTAATTATTCAAGATCTCAAGTTCACTCTAAATATTAAGATCAAATTCGGAAGCAATTCTTGCACTTAGCCTACGAGCTCTAATCAACCTATGCAAGGTTCTATCAATCTCGGGATCAAAGTCAACCAAGTTATCGAGGCTCGAGACCTAGTCATGCATCACACAAAAACAAATAAATAAGCAAAATACACTAGACAATGGTTAAAAATGCTAGAAAAATTAATAAAAAGCAAAAGTTAGTAAAAACACTTCAAATGAAAAGATTACACTTACTAATCCCTAATGGCGCCAAAATTTTGACGAGCTACCGAACTCGATCAAAATTATAACCGAAGTTATTACCTAAGCTTGTAGCATAGTGATAACACCGGATCATCTCCATGAGGATTGTAGATGCAATTTAATCAAATCAAGTAAAAGTTAGCAAAGGGGGGTTTGATAGTTTAAGATCGCACTTAACAAAATTAAAGGAAGAAATGATAAATAAAGAGTAGTCAATTTAGAAACCTATCCAAGATTGGGTGGATTCAATCATAGACCCTTCATAGAACACTTGAAGCGCAATTGAATTGTTAATTTGGATCTAACCGAGATCTCTGCATCAAATCCAGAATTCATACTAGACGATCGTCTAGAATTCAATTAACAAGTGATAAACACAAATCCGCAATCGCACCATTCATGAAAATCTATGTTAATTTCAAGTACCGAATTCAATTAACTTAGGCACAAATCAAGAACCTAACCTCTTCAATTTCGTGATTAATTTAGATCAATCAGTTCTAAGTTTCATCACAAATCTCAATCTTCATTTATGTGATTAGTTTAGATCAATTAGTTCTAAGTTTCATCACAAATCTCAATCTTAAACTAAGATCAAATTAGATCAACATAAATAGAATCACCATTCAAGCATTCAAGATCAAGAAGAAGAGAAGAAGAAGAAGAAAAGAGGAATTCAATTACAAATCAAATACAATGCATAACCAAGGTCTCAAGAATCCAAACCACAATCTCTTCAAGAGTTCTAAATTGACCGAAAGTAGCTTAGCCCTCCATTACCATGAAGGGGAGCATCAAAATATACAAAACTATGAGAAACTATGAAGAAGCAAGAAGAAACTTAGAGAGAAATGAAGGAGAATTACATCTTGTTCATGATAAATGGTGCCTTTTATAGAAGTCTAAGGTAACAAAATGACAAAGGGAAGTGGGTGGATGAGTGGGTGAGTGAGTGGAGTATTTGAGTGGATGGATTAGTGGGTTGGTTTAGTGGATTGGTTTAGTGGATGAGTGAGTGGAATGGTTGAGTGGTTGAATTAGTGAAAAATGCCAAAGGACTTTTGGTGAGTGGGAAATTATGGACATGAATGGGTGAGTGGATGGATTAGTGGATGAGTGGGTGGAGTGGTTAAGTGGTTGGATTAGTGTATGAGTGGATGAGTGGGTGAGTTAGTAGATGAGTGGATGAGTGGATGAGTGGATGAGTGGATTAGTGGATGGATGAGTGGATTAGTGGATGGATGAGTGGATGGTTGAGGACGAAAATTTCGTGTCTGACTTGGAAGCCAAAAACGACCCACTATACTTCAGAACCACGAAAAGTGTTCTTCATGAAAGTTGTAGATCCTTGTCTTGGCTATAAAATGGATAGCTGGTTCGTCCAATTTGGCTTCCTTAAGCCCAAGATATGTCCCAAATACCGTAGGTTGCTCAAACCCAACTTCAGCACCTCTGTTCCGACTTGCAAGCTCAAAATGACCTACTAGACTTCTTTTTCTCAAAATGTGTTCTTCATGAAAGTTGTTTATTTGGATCTTGACTATCCACTGTCAAAATTTCAGCCCATCTCCATTATTACATCTTGAGATATGATTTTTTGAGTGCACACTGTTCGGATTCTACTGACAGAACCCGTATTCTGACTTCCATGTCAACTTAGGTCCCTTAGACATCTGAATCATACTTCGAGCTCTTCATCAAAGTTGTAGAGCTTCCTCTTAGCTTTCCTACAAGATAAAATTCATGTTCATCAGATATTAGGAACTCAAGTTATGGCCAAAATACAGAAACAGTGTCAAATCTCAATAATGCTGGAAATATTCAATTAGGACCAATTTGAGCTCAAACTCACAAAATCATACCAAACTCAATCAATTAAGAATATGGAGAGTGTAAATGACTAAACATAAGGGTTTCTTAATGAATAAAATATGTAATTATCAAATTCCCCCACACTTAGCTTTTTGCACTCCTGGGCAAAACTCAAGACCAAAATTTTACAATCAAGAAGAACAATCAAAGGTTCAAGGGATCAAAACATTCATGAGTTAACAATTCTCCACATCTCAAACCAACAAGCAAGGTATCTTCAACATGAATCGAGAATGATAGATCTTCACAAGATTCCCTCTCAATCTCTCAAATGGATTAGTGCTATGATAATGTATATAGCTCTTTTTCCTTAAATAATCTATGTACTGTAAACAAACTCATCTGGGAGGTCCCTGGTCCACCACTTGTTTAGCTCTGACTTCAACCACATGCCAACATCTAAGAAGACTGGATTCCCAAATTCATCTCTTTCTTCCTTCTATGTATTTATATTATATCCTGGCCAGCACCCTCAGCAATTACAAGCACTGTATGCCCCTTTTTCCTTCAGTTGTTGGTTAAGATATTCAAAGAGCCCTCCTTCTCCTTCCAAGTAAAAATCTATTTCTGGAATTAGGTAGCAGTCAATATCATGGCTTCTAAGCATTGCATTTAGAGCAATGTGCCATGCACTTCTAGCCTTCAACTTCACTAGGCCTATATCATTAACTTCACTCTCGGCCTCCACATGAGCAGCATTGTTTGCTTGTTGAGCTATTTCAACTGTTGTTTGGGAAGAATCTGTAAGTGTTATAGATGACAAGATTATTACAACCTTTTCCTCTTTGGAGTTGGAAAATGGCTACACAATTTGTGAAGTTGAAGTACCCCAAATTCACAATGTTGTAATTTGGAAGCAAAAACAGTATAGCTATAACAATATAGCTGATTACTAAAGAAGTCCAAAATCCATCTTAGCCCAAATGAAGAAAACTAATTTTGCTTCATTTAAAAGAGAAAAAGATAATCAGACTCTTGCCTCACGTCCATCACGCACTCTCTACAAACAAGCCAATCACATTTTGAGCTGCAAAGAGCACTTCAATTATGATGGCATGACACCACAACTCCATTCCATCTTGAAGGAATCCTTCCTATACCTTCATCTTTGAAACTTGGAGACTCTGGCCATATCCCTTATTGCAAAACAGATGTAGGCATAATTGAATAATATTCAATTCGTACAATATACACATTGTTCATTTTTTGTTCTTGGTTAACGAAGTATAAATTTATGGTTAATGACGTGTATTGGATGGTTAACGGCTTAACCATTCACCACGAATCTAACCATTAACCAACATATACACGTTATTAACCAGAAATTTCTACCTCGTTAACCAAGAGCAAAAAATGATGTAAAACAATAGTGACATTTTGTCCTTTTTTCTAATCCAAGCCTTAACACTTCTACTCCTTTCTCTTTACTATTACTAACTCATACATAATATGAAAGAACATTGTCTTTTCATAAGAATCTTTCTCATATAAGTTTCAAGTTCCCAAATAGCTTGAATATTCCTTATTCCTTTGCTTATTATGCGTTTGTGGTTCTTCAAATGCAATTTGCTTCTTGAAATGAATAATTTTTTTCTTTTTAGTTTTTGTTTTCAATTTTTTTTTTTGGGTTTCTTTCTTTACGGTTCTATCGTTGGTTTTTGACTAAATAGAACAATAAAAATCAATTTGTAGAGCATTTATTAATTCCATGGAGAATGCAGATACTGGAATATCATATGTAAATGTAGTTAGTTTGTACTTATTTTGATCCTTTTAAATGTTGCTTTCATTTCTGAGGCACTTGAAAATGTCTTAGCAAAGTAATAAAAAGATGAAAAAAATGTTGTTTGAGGTTGAGCTATTTGAGTATTAGATATGAAAATTATGTGATATAGATTATTTTCTATAAAGCTTTTTCTAGTTAGATTGATGAATAACTTGTGGGAGGGCTACTTGCATTTGTGACTCTACAATGAATGAGCTAAAAATTTGGGATTTTCTTATATTCTCCTAGTTCCCCTTAGCTATTTAAGAAATTCATGTTCTAAAGTAGGTTTCTGTAGTTAGACCTAAGCTGAAATTAAGAAGGTTTCATAGTTATAATTTCTTAAGTTGTTAAAGCAGTGATATATTTGCATTTTTATTAAAGAGAATGTTATACTAATGAAATTCAAGGAATATAATTCTTTTGATTGAAGTACATGTAAAAATTTATAGTAGGAGACTAATAGACTGGTTATATAAAACTTATTCTCAATGAGGATTCAAATATGGAAATACTACCTCATCTACAATTTGCTGGCTCCCATGGCTAGATGGATCTGTCACAGTCTTAAATGTGGCTTTACGTACGGAATTGCCTGTATCTCTCCCTTTCAAGCCTACCTCTGTATCTCTCCTTTGCTTTTCATTTTCATTTCCCTCTTATTCTCCTTTCTCTCGTCCCTTTCTCCCTCTCTAATTTCTCCTACTCTCTCTACATTTCCCCCTTCATCTGGGTTGGTTGATTATTTGAGTGTGCTAAATACCTTGCCTTGTCTGAAAAATTTGTACAATGTTAGTAACAGTGAGCATTCACATTAGCAACTGAAAATAGTTAGTTAACGAAGAACAAAAAAGTGGTTAATTGCCTAGGGTAGTTGGTTAACGAAGTCAAGGATGGAAAGGTTGCATTTAAGTTATGCATGACCATTAACCAACTTCTGTAGCCCATTAACCATATTTTTGTTTGTGATTAACCAACTTTATTTCAATGCTTCTGAAAATAGTTGGTTAACGAAGTCAAGGATGGAAGGGTTGTATTTAAGTTGTGCATGACCATTAACTAACTTCTGCAGCCCATTAACCATATTTTTGTTCGTGATTAATCAACTTTGTTTCAATGCTTCTTAAAATAGTTGGTTAACGAAGAACAAAAAAGTGGTTAATTTCCTAGGGAAGTTGGTTAACGAAGTCAAGGATGGAAGGGTTGCATTTAAGTTATGCATGGCCATTAACCAACTTCTGTAGCTCATTAACCACATTTTTGTTCATGATTAACCAACTTTGTTTCAATGCTTCTGAAAATAGTTAGTTAACGAAGAACAAAAAAGTGGTTAATTTCCTAGGAAAGTTAGTTAACGAAGTCAAGGATGGAAGGGTTGCATTAAGTTGTGCATGGCCATTAACCAACTTCTGTAGCCCATTAACCACAATTTTGTTCATAATTAACTAACTTTGTTTCAATGCTTCTGAAAATAGTTGGTTAACGAAGAACAAAAAAGTGGTTAATTACCTAGAGAAGTTGGTTAGCGAAGTCAAGGATGGAAGGGTTGCATTAAGTTGTGCATGGCCATTAACCAAGTACAAATATGCACTTCCAGCCTGTACCTTGTTAACCAAAGTTAGTTAATGTGGAACAAAATAGTGGTTATTGACCTATGGAAGTTGGTTAATAGGCATGCACAAATGCAACCCTTCCAGCCTTTACCCCATTAACCAACTTCTTCCAGCCTTTACCCCATTAACCAACTTCTGTAAGTCATTAACCACTTTTTTGTTTGCCATTAACCAACTTTTTTCATAAGCGTAGAAATAGTCAAAATGATTATTTTCCTTTGAAAACATGAAAAACTGATTTAGCCTTAAAAAATGAATGGGTAATGGGCTCTTGAGCAAGCCAACTCTTTGAATACTTATCCTTGGCATTGATGGTGTGTGTAATCAAATTGAACTGATCTTGAAATGAGTAATATTCGTTTAAAATGAAAATGGCATTACCAATCAAACAAAAATAACCAAACAAGTACGTTCACATAACAAGTACCACAAGATATAATTCTGCTTCATGCATGTACAATTTTCATTGGATACCTTATAAACCTGTACTAAAAAAAATTGTTCTACCTGGCCACTTACATAACCTAATATAATTATCTACACATTATAAGTACGATGTCATTCACTAAACTGTACAAACAACCTATTCCAAAAAAATACATAGGTTGGTTGCTTTACTTACAACAAAATAAATGTTTGAAATAATTAAAAGATCTAACATATTGCTATGTCATCACAATGCAACCATTGCCACTACCACGTTTCTCATCAGAAGTTGCCAAAAAATTCTGATTTCTGCTAGCACTAATCTTTGAACCCATTATAGCTAAATCGATAGTTGCCCCATAAACCTATAACACCAAAGTTAATTTCCTTAGTCTTTCAAACTAAACATTAACCCCAATAAAAACTATAAAAATTATAATTAATTGAAAGAGTTAAGTACAACGTCAGTGTCCCTTGGCTCTTGTTTCTTCAAATTGCCTAGAATAACTACTCATGGCAAAATTCATGTATGAAATCTCACTACTAGCAGCCAGAAAAAAACATTTAAAAAAGTTAACTATAATCACTTGTAGAACCTAAAATTTAGCATATGTTTCACATACCTTTGGGCCACTAGTGACATCATGTTGAAAATCTGCAAGTAATGTTTTCGCTAGACTTTTTGGGGTTTAGCGAAGTCCAACAACTATCTTTATAATCATCAACATTTGTGTTGAGGTTAACAGTTGTTGACTGTAAGGGAAGAATATAACTAAAGTTAAATTATAAATTCTTATAAAAGTTTACACATAAGAATGACTCCATCAATACTACTACAAACCATAATAATAACTTCAACACTAATTACAATTTAAATCACCACAATACAGTCATTATCTCGTTCACCAGGAGTCATAATTTCCATAGATGAGCATACATGTAACTTGTTTCCATTGATCTGACTCATGTTTCCCTCAATACACTCCTACATAAACTAACACAAATAAGTTAAAAATACATTTCAGAATATATGCGCTCTTTCCAAGAGAGTTAACAGTACACAGTTGTTCCATATACAAAGAAAATATATCCAATTGCACTCACATCAATTGTGAACATGTGTAGACTTTGATGTGTTGTCTTTCTCTTTTTCCTCACAATTTGGTCAACTTTTGATACTTTCCTATTTGATCGAGGGAGGCCTTTACGTGCTACACGTAATGGACTATGAATCTCACTCGATGACTCCTTGGTTTGACTGCTTCTAGTGGCAATCACATTACCTATTTTTTGTTGACCTTTATGACATGTGACATTATTGTGGTTCGATGTAGCAATCGACTGCACCTTGCCTTTACATGAACGTAATGTTTGGAGAAAAAAAATCACTAACATTGTCACACTTCGCAGCAACTTCGACAACCTCGTAAAACTCCTTCAATAAATTATCAAATCTTTGCATTTGAGGCTGCAACTGTTTCATATCATAACTGCTTTTGATGTATGCATGTTTCCTTCTTATAGTTTTGCTCTATCTTGGCAAAATATATTTCAAAGGCATTTCCTTCACCTTTTCTTGCGCAAGCACGGCAAAGGAATGTCTACACACAATACCTTTAAACTCAAACAACAAGCATTTACATCTAACATCATGATTGTCGCGATTAAATACCACCTCAACTGTTCTTTCTTTCATACATCCAACTACTACCATCTCTTCTAACACATCATAAGTGCAAATTCCATCCTCAACACATTTAATGCAAATAGAACAATTCATTTTACCCCTAAATTCAGCTTGAACCTCATTAAACTTCGCATGGGTATACTCACCTTGGAATTGTCTCTCAATCATAGAGTTCGACCCACATGCAATGATGTTGTTAAATGATCGACAATCTACCTCATATTCCTTTTCTGCCTTATCGTGGAGAGCATTATCATACTACCTTACAAATTGCTGCAAAGTTGTTGTTGAGTTTATATACCCATCAAAAAATGCATTAATGCTCTCACTCCTCTGAGTCGTTGACATTCCAGCCCAAAAATCTTTCTTCAAAAAGATTGGGACCCATTTATGTCGCTCATTGTCGCTCATGTTTTTGTCTTCAAATAGGTTGTTCAAACGTCACAACATCTCCAAACGATTCGTATGCAGCTCTACTTCTTGCATCAGCCCAAAAAACATTCTTCACGTGAAAGTCATCATCCAAATCTATAGAATATAAGAAATGACTATTCTGTTGTTGCATCCGTGAAAAATAACTCCTTAGAGCCTTACCATCACCCTCCTTCCCAATTGCACGTCTTTCCCTCCCAACATAGTTTCTCACGTCTCGTTCAACAAATGGTAAGTTATCATACTCTCTTACATCATGAACAAGAGAACGAAAGGTCTTATTCAGCCTCACACCTGCTTCATTGTTGATCTCTATTCTTCTCTTCACATGCATGTTGATGTTTCTGTTTCCATGGAACATCCTTACCTTCGCAGGGCTAAGATCATGAGAGTGGTCAAGTACAACTGTTTTTATGCACCAAAGTCCATTTTTGTTCAAACCAATAATTGTCTTCGCTTGACAGTTCTTCTTGATTGTTGGATATGTATTCAAATCATTTGGTACTATTGACACACAACTCCCTTCTCGTGAGCATTCTAGAATGAAGTATTTTAACTCTCCATCATCTCCTTTTCTTGAATTTCTAATGATGAAATCGAATCCCTTTGCCTTAGCATACTGCCGATAGAATGACTTAACGGCAACCACCGAAGGAAATATAATTCCTTCTGCAGGCTCACAAGGTTCAGATTACTCATTGCAGCTGTCACTCATAGTTAACTCAGCTTCATTTGCTTCTTCAATGCATTCAGCACCACCACCAACATCATCTAACACCCCACCGCCATTCACAGTATTTTCATCCTCCATGGAAGCACCTATTTCTAATTCTATTAACCTGCACATGCAAAACTCATGTTACCATCCAAAAATTCAGCAAGTGGAAAGCATTTTAGCTATCAATGGTCAACCGATTTTCCAAAGTGACTGTAAGACATGGTCTTTCATATTATGTATGAGTTAGAGTTATAGTAAATAAAAATGAGTAGAAAAAATGACAAAATATGACTATCGTTTTACTGTGTTTTTTACTCTTGGTTAACAAGGTAGAAATTTGTGGTTAATAACGTGTATATGTTGGTTACTAGGTAGAATCATGGTCAGTGGTTAAGCCGTTAACCATCCACTAGACGTCATTAATCATAAATTTATACCTCGTTAACCAAGAGTTATAAATGGTGTAAAAAAAAGTAACATGATAAGCAATAGAATCAACAAACACAAGTAGTCATCTAACATGCCACAAAGATAACAGACCAGCAAAGAATCCAAGCCTCCTCATTTATATGCAAAATTAAACCCATTCACAAGTCATTAATTTCCCAAGAACAGGACAACGTAAAGACTGCAGGAACCACATCATCCTCATGCTCAAATCAATACCTACACCAAACACAATTGTGAGCCAACAATTTCTTAATCAAATTCATCTGTTATCCTATACCACCCTGAAACAGTACCTACTCTCATGGATATTCAACAAATTAACTAGCATTTTACCAAGCAACAAATGTGCACTTAACTAGGCATTATCAAGTTGGGCTGAGCAAACAAATCCAGCAAATGAGATGCACAAGAGATGACTACCCAGAACATGAATCTGAATCCAATGCACTTTTGACTCGACTGAGGCTAATGTAGGAGCATTTTTCAAAGTAAATCACAGGGGAACATGCAGAAAGGTTTAGACAGTGGCAAATCAAAGCCCCAGTATACCAAATACCATACAGCTCGACAATCTTGTTCAAATTTAATTGTAATGATAGCACAGAGAAAATATTGAATATACAAAGGCAAATTACAACACTTCAAGTTCAAGATATATAACATTTTGAAAACAGCAAAGCAACATGACAGTTAAACCCAAGCTACCCAAAAACTTTTTTTTGGCTTCTTGTGAATGATTTTTCTTTTCTTATTCTCAAGGGTCTTTGAAATAGATTCAAGAAATCAAACTGCACAGTGCATAACCTTAGTTTCTCATGAATATCTTTAACTTTTGTGACAAACCACAGAAGGAACAAACTGGCCATCCAACTTCAATTGAATTTTTTTTTCAGTTTTCTGTTTGTCAGGATGCCTTGGCATCATCACATGATATGGATCTTTCATCTTTTATTACCATGCCTATAAATATTGCTATAGTGACGTCCAATTAAACCTTTATTTACAGAATTGGCTAATAAATATACAAAGAATGTTGTTCAGGTAATGCAAACCCATACACCAAGTATCAGATAAAAAATCATTTAACAAAAGTTAATCCTTAACTATTTTACATTTTTTTCCTCTCTTCGGCCCCTCTCTCCCTCTTTTGTGTTCCTCAAAGGATAACTTATATCCAGAAGGTGGGTTTCTGTCTCAACTGAATTCATAATAATATTTTTTTTTGGGTGAATTGAGTTCATAATATTTTTGTTGCATTCAAACATATGAATTATGACCATTTAATAGCAAAGTCGTTAGGCATCAAAATTCAACCATTCTTAATTAAGGTGGAACAACATGACCTGCATAATAGAATACCTTAAGAAATCTAATGCTTATGACTTAGACTTTCTTTATGGAACTTGATGTTTCATTAATATTACATCTAACACCATCACCATTCAATTTATATATATTCCTTTCGATACATAATTGAAAGAAGATGCAAAAGGAGTTTAGGCCATATTATGCTCATTGTTTGACATCAATCAACATGCAGAGGGGGGAGGAGGATGAAGAACTACTCAGTAGTTTGGCATAAAATATAACACAGAATTAAGAATTGAAAATAAAAGCTTTTCTTCTAATTTCAAACTTATTGGTTCTCGGAGAAATTACACATAATGTCTTTTGCTATTGAACCCATGATTCATAAACAGGAAGAATATGTACTCTACTGACTAATATTTTGTATTTATTTTTTGAAATCTAGGAATATAAACTTAAATCTGCTAAAGCTGAGATGGGAGAAATGAAAGAAGAAAATGAAAGATTAAAGATGATGCTAGAGCGAGTTGAAAAGGGTTACCACTCTCTTCAACTACGTTTCTTTAATATCCTTCAAATAGAAACTCCCAACAAAAGTGTAGAAGATTGATAATCACATATTTTATTCATTAAGAAACCCTTATGTTTAGTCATTTACACTCTCCATATTCTTAATTGATTGAGTTTGGTATGATTTTGTGAGTTTGAGCTCAAATTGGTCCTAATTGAATATTTTCAGCATTATTGAGATTTGACACTGTTTCTGTATTTTGGCCATAACTTGAGTTCCTAATATCTGATGAACATGAATTTTACCTTATAGGAAAGATAAGATGAAGCTCTACAACTTTGATGAAGAGCTCGAAGTCCGATTCAGATGTCTAAGGGACCTAAGTTTACATGGAAGTCAGAATACGGGTTCTATCAGTAGAATCCGAACAGTGTGCACTCATAAAATCATATCTCAAGATGTAATGATGGAGATGGGCTGAAATTTGGACAGTGGATAGTCAAGATCCAACTAAACAACTTTCATGAAGAACACATTTTGAGAAAAAGAAGTATAGTAGGTCATTTTGAGCTTACAAGTCGGAACAGAGGTGCTGAAGTTGGGTTTGAGCAACCTACGGTATTTGGGACATATCTTGGGCTTAAGGAAGCCAAATTGGACTAACCAGCTATCCATTTTATAGCTAAGACAAGGATCTACAACTTTCATGAAGAACACTTTTCGTGGTTCTGAAGTATAGTGGGTCGTTTTTGGCTTCTAAGTCAGACACGAAATTTTCGTCCTCAACCACCCACTCATCCATCCACTAATCCACTCATCCATCCACTAATCCACTCATCCACTCATCCACTAACTCACCCACTCATCATCCACTCATACACTAATCCAACCACTTAACCACTCCACCCACTCATCCACTAATCCATCCACTAATCCATCCACTCACCCATTCATGTCCATAATTTCCCACTCACCAAAAGTCCTTTGGCATTTTTCACTAATTCAACCACTCAACCATTCCACTCACTCATCCACTAAACTAATCCACTAAACCAACCCACTAATCCATCCACTCAAACACTCCACTCACTCATCCACTCATCCACCCACTTCCCTTTGTCATTTTGTTACCTTAGACTTCTATAAAAGGCACCATTTATCATGAACAACATGTAATTCTCCTTCATTTCTCTCTAAGTTTCTTCTTGCTTCTTCATAGTTTCTCATAGTTTTGTATATTTTGATGCTCCCCTTCATGGTAATGGAGGGCTAAGCTACTTTGGGTCAATTTAGAACTCTTGAAGAGATTGTGGTTTGGATTCTTGAGACCTTGGTTATGCATTGTATTTGATTTGTAATTGAATTCCTCTTTTCTTCTTCTTTCTTCTTCTTTCTTCTTCTTCTTGATCTTGAATGCATGAATGGTGATTCTATTTATGTTGATCTGATTGATCTTGGTTTAAGATTGAGATTTGTGATGAAACTTAGAACTGATTGATCTAAACTAATCACATAAATGAAGATTGAGATTTGTGATGAAACTTAGAACTGATTGATCTAAATTAATCACAGAATTGAAAAGGTTAGGTTACTAATTTGTGCCTAAGTTAATTGAATTCGGTGCTTGAAATTAACATAGATTTTCATGAATGGTGCGATTGCGGATTTGTGTTTATCACTTGTTAATTGAATTCTAGACGATCGTCTAGTATGAATTCTAGATTTGATGCAGAGATCTCGGTTAGATCCAAATTAACAATTCAATTGCACTTCAAGTGTTCTATGAAGGGTCTATGATTGAATCCACCCAATCTTGGATAGGTTTCTAAATTGACTACTCCTTAATTGTCATTTCTTCCGTTAATTTTGTTAAGTACGATATTAAACTGTCAAACCCCCCTTTGCTAACTTTCACTTGATTTGATTAAATTGCATCTACGATCCTCGAGGAGACGATCCGGTGTTGTCACTGTGCTACAAGCTTAGGTAATAACTTCGGTTATAATTTTGACCGAGTTCTCAAGCGCTCGTCAAAATTTTGGCGCTTGCTCTTAGGGGATTAGTAAGTGTAATCTTTTCATTTGGAGTGTTTTTACTAACTTTTGCTTTTTAATAATTTTTCTAACATTTTTAACCATTGTCTAGTGTATTTTGCTTATTTAATTGTTTTTGTGTGATGCATGACTAGGTCTGAGCCTGATAACTTGGTTGACTTTGATCCCGAGATTGATAGAACCTTGCATAGGTTGATTAGAGCTCGTAGGCTAAGTGCAAGAATTGCTTCGAATTTGATCTTAATATTGAGAGTGAACTTGAGATCTTGAATAATCTCGAAACCATGGCCGATAACATGCAAAATAGAACTCTTAAGGAACTTTCGCTCCCGATATAACTAACTGGGTCTTTGTGTATTCAATACCCAGATCTTGATGC
Organism: Ormosia emarginata; assembly: GCA_029884605.1. Lineage (NCBI taxonomy): Eukaryota > Viridiplantae > Streptophyta > Magnoliopsida > Fabales > Fabaceae > Ormosia > Ormosia emarginata. Next base: position 10,464,012 of record JAQQTP010000057.1, read on the forward strand.
TGATTTTGAGTTAAAATCTGGATTGATACATTTGTTGCCCAAGTTTCACGGTTTTGCAGTGTGAGGATCCCCATAAGCATCTAAAGGAGTTCCATGTGGTTTGTTCAACCATGAAACCACGGGGGATCTCGAAGAGCACATCAAGCCGAGGGCATTTCCTTTCTCACTTGCCGATACTGTACCAAGGATTGGTTATTTTATCTTTCACCAGGTTCAAGTAACAAGTTGGACCGACATGAAGCGGTTGTTCTTAGAGAAATTTTTCCCTGCCTCTAGAGCTGCTGCCATTAGAAAAGATATATGTGGCATAAGACAAATGACAGGAGAGACCTTGCATGAATATTGGGAAAGATTTAAGAAGCTGTGCTCGAGCTGTCCCCACCACCAAATCACCGATCAACTCTTAATTCAATATTTCTATGAAGGCTTGCTGTCAAATGACAGAAGCATGGCGGATGCTGCCTCTAGAGGAGCCTTAGTAGACAAGACCCCTGCAGCAGCGAGAGATTTGATAGCAAACATGGCAGCCAACACCCAACAATTTGGCACACGAATTATTACCTCAACCAGAGGAGTCAATGAAATTCAATTGTCTCATGTAGACCAACAGAGAATGGAACACATACTTGATGAATTGACTTCTTTGGTGAGGCAGTTAGCATTGGGACAACAAGCACCAATGCAGATGGTCGCAACCGTGTGTGGCATTTGCTCTTGTTCATCTCATCCTACCGATGCATGCCCTACACTTCAGGATGGTGGTTCTATTTTTTTCGTAACAATGCATTGCATAAAGAACCGGTGGTATTTTTCCCGGTAGACCCCAATATCGCAATCACAAGAAGAAGACTCGGATATGATCCATTTTCTAATACCTATAACCCCGGCCGGAGGGACCATCCCAACCCGAGATATGGAAATTCTGGTCAACAACAACAATGCCCTATCAACAAGAAGAACCATAGTTTAGATACCAAGCTACAGTGCCCTAGCAACAAGTACCAACCACCCGCATTTAGGCAAGCACAACCTCGCTCGCCACCCATGCAATGCCCCTCCAACTACCACTGTTCCAAGAAACCACTCCCGGTGAGCCACCTTTCGAAGACTTGATGAAACAAGTTTCAGCAGAATGTCAATGCCACCATCCAGAATTTACAAACTCAAATGGGCAAGGATGGCAACCACTCGAGTGAGCCGAAAAGTCAAGGGTCGAATCAATTGCCTTCACAAACAGTCAACAACCCAAGAGGCAATGTAAGTGCCATTAGCTTGAGAAGTGGCGAGAGAAGTTGACGGTCCTACTCCACCACAACCGAACTACAAGTGCAAAGACCAGAAGGTGTGAAAATGTAAGAAAGTGGATAGTTCAGTCCAAAAATCTGTGACATAGAAGAAATGTGCAAAGAATTCAAATCTGGCCATTCCACTACCTTTTCCAAACAGAGTCACACAGTCCAAGCATACTGCACAAACAGAAATAGAAAGAGAAGTCATGGACACATTCAGAAGGTGGAAATCAATATTTCCTCCTTGATGCAATCGCTGCATTCCCAAGTATGCCAAATTCCTCAAAGAGTTATGTACTCACAAGAGAAGACTTAAGGGTACTGAGAAAATAAGCATGGGCAGAAATGTTTCTGCAATGATTCTACCAAGCATGCCACAAAAATGCAAAGATCCTGGAACTTTCACAATTCCTTGCACAATAGGTAACTCCAAATTTGAACATGCAATGCTAGATTTAGGTGCTTCGATTAATGTCATGCCTATGTCAATTTATCAGTCCTTGAACATTGGCACTCTGCAACCTACTGGTATAGTGATTCAATTGGCAAATAGGACCACTGCTTATCCTGCAGGAGTACTAGAAGATGTATTAGTTCGGGTGAATGAGCTAATTTTTCCAGCGGACTTCTATGTCTTGGACATGGAAGATGAGTCTTCAGCAAACCATGCTCCATTAATTCTAGGCACCGTTTCAAGACCGCCAAGACCAAGATAGATGTGCATGCTGGCACCCTTTCTATGGAGTTTGGCGATGATTTGGTACAGTTTAACATTTTTTATGCCATGAGACATCCCCTAGAGAAGCATTCTATTTTTCATATTGATATGATTGAGATGCTGGTTGATGATGTTTATGCTGATTTATATGCTGAATTCCCTGATATTACTGACTTTCTGGATTCTGTTTCTTGTGATACATGTGTTGCTTGTGATGTTGAGCCATGTGCTGCATGTGCTGAGATTTATGCTGGTATGAGTGATGATGCAACTGCTGACTTAAATGATACCACATCTGAAAATAGAAGTCAGAACTGTGCTGAATTTAATGTTGCTGAATTAGTTGTTTCAAATAGCTTGCTGCCTTCCATTGTACAGCCCTCATCCTTAGAGTTGAAGACTTTGCCAGACCATCTTAAATATGCAATCTTAAATATTCTCACCATATTTAGGAGATGGTGAGAAGCTGCCAGTGATTGTTGCTAAGAATCTGCAACCTGAACAAGAAGAAAAATTGCTGCAGGTTTTGAGGCAGAATAAGCAAGCCATCGGATGGACACTTGCAGATATTCCTGGTATTAGTCCCTCCACATGCATGCATAGGATTTTATTGGAAGAGGATACGAAACCAGTAAGGCAACCCCAAAGGAGACTGAACCCCTTGATTCTAGATGTGGTGAAGAAGGAAGTGACCAAGCTACTTCAAGCTGGCATTATTTATCCCATATCGACAAGTAAATGGGTGAGCCCTGCGTGTTGTTCCCAAGAAACGGGGTCACAAGAGTAGTTGAGAATGAGAATAATGAACTTCTACCCACAAGAGTTCGTAACGGTTGGCGGGTTTGCATTGATTATAGGCGCTTAACCAAAGGCTACCGTAAAAGATCATTTTCCGCTACCTTTCATTGATCGATGTTGGAGAGGCTAGTCGGCAAGTCACATTATTGTTTTTGGATGGATATTCGTGTTATTTTCAGATTTATATAGCCCCAGAAGACCAAGAGAAGACTACTTTCACTTGTCCATTTGGCACATTTGCATATAAGAGGATGCCGTTTGGTCTGTGTAATGCTCCGGGCACCTTTCAAAGGTGTATGGTAAGTATCTTTTCGACTTTTTAGAGAATTGCATGGATGTGTTTATGGATGATTTTACCTGTCTATGGTTCTTCCTTTGATGCATGCCTGGATAGTCCGGCTCAGTTTTACATAGATGCATTGAAACTAACCTTGTTCGAATTTTGAGAAATGTCATTTCATGGTAGAACAAGGTATAGTTTTAGGACATGTAATATCTAGCAAGGGTATCGAGGTAGATCCCGCAAAAATAAATGTTATTTCATGCTTATCTTACCCCACATGTGTGCGGGAGGTTCGTTCTTTCCTTGGTCATGCAGGTTTCTATAGGCGGTTCATAAAGGATTTCAAAGAAATTGCTCTTCCACTATCCAACTTACTACAAAAAGAAGTGGAGTTCCATTTTGACCAGAAATGCAAGGATGCCTTCAATCACTTGAAGCAAGCATTGACCAAGACACCTATCATCCACCACCGATTGGACACTCCCATTTGAGCTCATGTGTGATGCCTCTAATTATGCTTTGGGAGCCGTTTCTTGCACAAAGTGGGTCGGCAAAATATCTCATGTCATCTCCTATGCTTCAAGAACTTTAGATCCTCGCACAAGTCAACTACACCACCACCGAAAAGGAACTTTTAGCAATTGTTTTTGCTTTAGACAAATTTCGATCATATTTGCTTGGTTCTAGAGTGGTTGTGTTTTCGATCATACAACTCAAGTTTCTCCCGAAGAAGCTTGATGCAAAGCCTAGGTTGATTAGGTGGATTTTGCTCCTCCAAGAGTTCGATATTGAAATCCGTGATAAAAGTGGAGCAGAGAATTTAGTGGCTGATCACCTAAGCCGAATTGAAAAGGAGGCAAATACTTTTCCTATCCAAGATGTCTTCTCGATGAGTGCACTTTTCAAGTTGCAAGGTAACACTCCTTGGTTTATTGATTTGATAAATTTCTTAGTTGCTGGTGTTTTCCCTGCACATTTTATTAGGGCTCAGATTGATAAATTGAAGAGTGAGTCAAAATATTATGTGTGGGATGACCCTTATCTGTGGAAATTTTGTAGTGACCAAGTCATTAGGAGATGTGTGCCTGATAATGAATTTCATTCTATTCTTAGCTTTTGTCATACACTTGCATGTGGCGGTCATTTTGGTCCCCAAAGGACTGCTAGGAAAGTTTTGGAATCTGGATTATATTGGTCCACTCTATTTCATGCATATGTGTTTTGTAAATCTTGTGATCAATGCCAAAAAACAGGAAACACTTCTCGAAAGAATGAGATGCCCCAGAAATCCTTATTATTCTGTGAGATTTTTGATGTATGGGGTATTGATTTTATGGGACCCTTTCTTGTTTCTTTTGGTTTTGTTTACATTTTGCTAGTTGTTGATTATGTATCCAAGTGGGTGGAGGCGAAAGCTACTCGGACTGATGATTCCAAAGTGGTTGTGGATTTTGTTAGATCACGATTTTCTCGCAGTTTGGAGTTCAAGGCCATCATTAGTGATCGTGGTTCACATTTTTGTAATCGAAGCATGGAAGCTTTGATGAAAAAGTATGGGGTCTTGCACAGAGTTTCTACACCTTACCATCCCCAAACTAATGGGCAAGCCGAGATTTCCAACAGGGAGATCAAACAGATACTCTAGAAGACAGTTCAACCTAACAGAAAGGACTGGAGTAAGAGGCTTAAGGATGCTTTATGGGCTTACCGGACTGCTTATAAGACACCAATCGGGATGTCTCCTTATCGGATTGTTTTTGAAAAGCCTCCCACCGCCGGTGGAAATTGAGCATCATGCATTTCGGGGCAAGTGAAAAGGTGCAACTTGGACCTAGATCAAGCGGTGTATGGAGAGGAAGCTGCAATGTGCAAAGAATTGGAGGAGATCCGCTTGGAGGCTTATGAAAGTTCCAAACTCTATAAGGAGAAGACCAAAGCCTTCCATGATAAGTTGATTCTGAGGAAAACATTTGAGATTGGTCAAAAAGTTCTCCTCTATAACTCCCGCCTCCGACTAATGCCTGGCAAATTAAGGTCTAGATGGGATGGACTATTTATTGTTACTAAGGTTTTTCCTTCCGGTGCTGTTCAGATTAAAAGTGAGGTCACTGCCAAAACTTTCATCGTAAATGGACACCGCCTCAAACAGTATCATGAACTTCCAGAGAATGCAGAAGTGGAGGTGATGAACCTTCTCCATCCGCATTATGAATGAAAAAAAAAGAAAAAAAAAAAAAAAAAAAAAAAAAATAGTTGTGTGTCCGACAATAAGGTAGGTAGGTAGTGTCATTGAATTTTGTCACTCTAAGTAAGTGGAGGTCACTTTTTCTTCAACGACAACAACTACGAAAATCTTGTAAAGATGGATTTTATTGGCCCACTTTATTCAAAGTCTGTTACACCTTTTGCAAAAGTTGCAGAAATTGGTCAAAAAGGTTCTGCTTTGAGATTATCATCTGCACCTACTCCTTGAAAAATTGAGATCCAGGTGGCGCGGTTCTTTTGCTGTCAAACACGTGTATCCTCTGGGGCCGTAGATATTGAGGATCCTAGGAATGGTAATGCGCTTAAAGTTAATGGACAAAGACTCAACCATTCCTGGAAAACCAAGTTCTTGAGTTCTTTGTGTTGCCGGTTAAGTGGCGGATACGGTACTCCGTGACTCTCAAGTCGGTTTATTTTTCAGTTTTCCAAAATAACTGAATCCTTCTTCTCCTTCAAAATGGATGTCATTCTTTCAAACCTGAGAAAACATTTTCCTTCTCTTCCTCAAAATGCTCTGAGAAAAATCTACAAAGTTCGATGTGAAAGATTGAGACTGTTAATGCACAAAGGTATACGCGAAGATGTACGTTGGATAATTGAAGCGAAGGTCCGATTAGCAGTGAGTCCTCAATTTCATTTGACTCATATATGCCCGGTCTTGGAAGAAGTTCATATTCTAAAAGGAGAAGAGCAAAAGGTTACAAGTCCGTCACAAATGTGGACGATGGAACCGTAACAAGCGATGTCATACTTTGGGGATGGTTTCCGCAAATAGAGAAGATAAAATTTTCTTCATTAAGAATGGATCGAGTAAGGAGTCATTAGATGATATCTTATTGACTCTTGAGACGCATTCTTGTGGATTGGTGCATCGTGAAATTCTTAAATTATGGAATCTCTTCAAGGATGAAGAAAAACGCTAGATCTTGGGAATCGACTCTAAAAGACTGTTTGCCAATTTATAAGAAAATTGGATGGGAAGCTTAGCCTCGACTCATAAAAGACGTTTAAGTCGTTACTGGACGTTAAACCAGAGGCAGATGTGAGCCATATCCACAAACAATCAGATATATCATCTTCTTCTTCTTCTTCTTCATGTCATCTCTAAAAAAAAAAAAAAAAAAAAAAAAAAAAAAAAAAAAAAAAAAAACAACAAAAATTATGTATACGTCTTAGGGTTGGCTTTGGTAACACACACCGTGAATGGGGAAATGCATGCATCCCGATCCAAAGCCTTCTTAATTGAAAAACAAAGAAAGTAGATTGTATCCCACATGTGAGGCGTAAAGTATTATGGCCACTTGTCCCTTTTGGGAGCCCTATGTTGCCTGGTCTTGAATGGGTCGAACATCGTCAACAATGCTTTAGCACAAAGCCGAAAGAGCAGACTACCTCCATCTCAATCTTAAGTAAGTATGCACTCATCTTTGATCAAGTTTTTCTAACAATTTCAAAAAAAAAAAAAGGACGTGATGTCTTCATCGCACTCATGACGCGCAAAGATAAAGATACGCCATGGAAACCGTACATACAGTATGTCATCATTTTCTATTTCTTTTATCTTTGTATCATTTTGTTGTATTTTGATTTTTGTACGTGAGACGATCCTTTGAGCGAGTGTGGTCCTTCAGGGTTTCTATACTTCTTTACCTTGATGGTTTTCTTGAAGTCAAAAAAAAAAAAAAAAAAAAAAAAAAAAAAAAAAAAAAAAAAAAAAAGAAAAAGAAAAAGAAAAAAAGATTCTGTGTTTCTTAATTTCAACCTTTTTCGACAATGTACCAACCTACCCTTATAGGTGCAATTATTCCCTTTCATTCTTTTTCTTATTTAAACACTCCATTTTCCTTCAACTCGAGAGACACTCAAAGGGAGGAAGAGTATAGAATGGGGCTTCTATTCGTAACCTCAAAAATGTCCGTGTTTTTTGTGGGTCGAGTTATGGGAAGGATTAGAGTTTGTAAACGCAGCCTAGCACTCTTGGTCGATCACTTGCCGCGAGGAATATTCATCTTGTATACGGGGGAGGTTGCCGTGGGTTAATGGGGGCTATATCACTTGCAAGCATATGTAAGAGACAATGTGTTTTAGGTGTCATTCCCGAACCTTTAGCTCAATAACATCAATGGAAAGACAATTGGAGAGGAACTTAAAGTATCATCAATGCATGAACGAATGAAGATCATGCTTGAAAACTCGATGCATTCATTGCCTTACCAGGTGGTTTTGGTACTTTGGAAGAGATTTTTCAAATTGTCTCTTGGTTGAACCGAACATCCACCGTAAACCCATTGGTTTGTTGAATGTTAATAATTTCTTTGATCTTTTGTTATTTTTTCGACAAACCTGTGGAAACGTAAATTTATCACTCCTTTAAGAAGACAACTTCTTATCTCTCGCCTCCACTATTGATGAGCTCATTGATAAATTAGAAGCTTTTGAGTATGTACCGATAAGGTATTAGCTCGATAGATTGGTCAACAGAAGCAAAGGAAGTAACAACAAAAAAAAAACCAGATCTGACACTTTCTCTTTAATGGGTTTGATTTATTAAAAAAAAAAATTTGTTGTTTTATTTGGAAAGTATGATATGATTGTCATGGACTTATTAAACCAATTAGTGATGGCCGAGTAAGGAGAGTTTTACTCTTAAGACGCATCTTAATTGGTGGCAGAGTAAGGAGTTTTTTAGGTAGTAATTAATTAGTATTAAATTGTGGAAGTACTAACGTTTTCTTGTTTGATTTCTTTTAGTGGTCCGATGCGTGAATCGACAAGCAGTGCTTTTTCTCGCTTGGCGTTGATTCACTTCTTATAGTTGTGTTGCTCTTTTCTATATCTCTCTTTCACATTGAGGGCAATGTTATATTAAGTGTGGGGGAGAGATTTTAGCATGTTTCTTTTGGTTGTTAAAAATAAAAAAGAAAAAAAATAAAAAAAGGGTTCATTGCATGATTGAATAACTTTTCTCCCTCTTGAACTGATATGCTTGGAGATGGATGATTGAATTGATGAATTGAGTTTGATGGATGCATACCTTGTGAGATTTTGAGCCTAATGGATGGATTTAACATTTATGTCATTCTCTTCTTTCTTGTGTGATTTTCACTCATGTTAATGACCACTCTAGAACTTGCGTTGATTCTTTTTGAGGCTACATTTCACTTGCATGCATGAACATGATTGAGGCTCTCTTTCTTAATTAGCTAGTTTAACCAAATAGCCAACCTTGTTTTCAATATGATATCAAGCACTCTTTTGACTTCTTGAAAATTCTCTCGATTCCTGCCAACCTTGTATATTTTCCTTTGCTTAACCCCTTTGAGCTTATTTGACCATTCCTTGTTTCTAGCTCATTATGTGCCTTAAATGAGAAATCGTGTTCTTACTTTACCTTAGGGAATAAAAGAACATTAGCTTGGTTAATGGATGAGTTTTTGAACAAGTGTGGGGGTGTGTATACAAAATGGTTGTTGAAAAAGAAAAGAGTGCCCAAAAAGATGAGTTCCTAATATGTATATAGTTATGTTCATATATATAAAAAAAAAAAAAAAAAAAAAAAAAAAGAGAAAAAAAATAAAAAAAAGGGTTCATTGTTTTAAAAAAAAAAAAGAAAAGGATTGGGAAATGAATATGTAAAGGGATATACACTAGAGTTGGGATGAATTTTTATACTTGTTATTTGAACTCAAATACTCATTTGCTTTTATTCTCTTTGGTATTTATCTTCTCATATCCATTTTATCCTCTCCTGTTACCTTGACCTCACTACAACCTTGAATAAAGTCCTCATGATTTGTGTGTGCATGTGTTTTGAGTAATGGAGAAGTAGAAGATAAGCAAGCTTATGGTAGTGCAATTTTTATGGGTTGAATTGAGTGAAATACCTACCTTTTAACACTTGAGAGATTGAGAGGGGATCTTGTGAAGATCTATCATTCTCGATTCATGTTGAAGATACCTTGCTTGTTGGTTTGAGATGTGGAGAATTGTTAACTCATGAATGTTTTGATCCCTTGAACCTTTGGTTGTTCTTCTTGATTGTAAAATTTTGGGTTCTTGAATGTCGTTGGAATTTAAATTTTTGTTAATCTCTTATGTCCTTATTTTGGTCTTGAGTTTTGCCCAGGAGTGCAAAAAGCTAAGTGTGGGGGAATTTGATAATCACATATTTTATTCATTAAGAAACCCTTATGTTTAGTCATTTACACTCTCCATATTCTTAATTGATTGAGTTTGGTATGATTTTGTGAGTTTGAGCTCAAATTGGTCCTAATTGAATATTTTCAGCATTATTGAGATTTGACACTGTTTCTGTATTTTAGCCATAACTTGAGTTCCTAATATCTGATGAACATGAATTTTACCTTGTAGGAAAGCTAAGAGGAAGCTCTACAACTTTGATGAAGAGCTCGAAGTCCAATTCAGATGTCTAAGGGACCTAAGTTTACATGGAAGTCAGAATACGGGTTCTGTCAGTAGAATCCGAACAGTGTGCACTCAAAAAATCATATCTCAAGATGTAATAATGGAGATGGGCTGAAATTTTGACAGTGGATAGTCAAGATCCAAATAAACAACTTTCATGAAGAACACATTTTGAGAAAAAGAAGTCTAGTAGGTCATTTTGAGCTTGCAAGTCGGAACAGAGGTGTTGAAGTTGGGTTTGAGCAACCTACGGTATTTGGGACATATCTTGGGCTTAAGGAAGCCAAATTGGACGAACCAGCTATCCATTTTATATCCAAGACAAGGATCTACAACTTTCATGAAGAACACTTTTCGTGGTTCTGAAGTATAGTGGGTCGTTTTTGGCTTCCAAGTCAGACACGAAATTTTCGTCCTCAACCACCCACTCATCCATCCACTAATCCACTCATCCACTCATCCACTAACTCACCCACTCATCCACTCATACACTAATCCAACCACTTAACCACTCCACCCACTCATCCACTAATCCATCCACTAATCCATCCACTCACCCATTCATGTCCATAATTTCCCACTCACCAAAAGTCCTTTGGCATTTTTCACTAATTCAACCACTCAACCATTCCACTCACTCATCCACTAAACTAATCCACTAAACCAACCCACTAATCCATCCACTCAAACACTCCACTCACTCATCCACTCATCCACCCACTTCCCTTTGTCATTTTGTTACCTTAGACTTCTATAAAAGGCACCATTTATCATGAACAACATGTAATTCTCCTTCATTTCTCTCTAAGTTTCTTCTTGCTTCTTCATAGTTTCTCATAGTTTTGTATATTTTGATGCTCCCCTTCATGGTAATGGAGGGCTAAGCTACTTTGGGTCAATTTAGAACTCTTGAAGAGATTGTGGTTTGGATTCTTGAGACCTTGGTTATGCATTGTATTTGATTTGTAATTGAATTCCTCTTTTCTTCTTCTTCTTCTTCTTCTTGATCTTGAATGCATGAATGGTGATTCTATTTATGTTGATCTGATTGATCTTGGTTTAAGATTGAGATTTGTGATGAAACTTAGAACTGATTAATCTAAACTAATCACATAAATGAAGATTGAGATTTGTGATGAAACTTAGAACTGATTGATCTAAATTAATCACAGAATTGAAAAGGTTAGGTTACTGATTTGTGCCTAAGTTAATTGAATTCGGTACTTGAAATTAACATAGATTTTCATGAATGGTGCGATTGCGGATTTGTGTTTATCACTTGTTAATTGAATTCTAGACGATCGTTTAGTATGAATTCTGGATTTGATGCAGAGATCTCGGTTAGATCCAAATTAACAATTCAATTGCACTTCAAGTGTTCTATGAAGGGTCTATGATTGAATCCACCCAATCTTGGATAGGTTTCTAAATTGACTACTCTTTAATTGTCATTTCTTCCGTTAATTTTGTTAAGTATGATATTAAACTGTCAAACCCCCCTTTGCTAACTTTCACTTGATTTGATTAAATTGCATCTACGATCCTTGAGGAGACGATCCGGTGTTATCACTGTGCTACAAGCTTAGGTAATAACTTTGGTTATAATTTTGACTGAGTTCGGCGCTCGTCAAAGATTCAGCCACTTCCCCTGATGAAGTAGAAGAACCTAAGCTTGTATCACTTTGCCTTGGAAGAACTAAGGCCACCAGAAGCACAGGGAACCTATTCAACAAATAATGTCATAGAGGGTAGCGGCAATGATGGAGCTTCGTGCGGGCTATAGAGGCAGCGGTGGGAGAAGGAAGGACGTGGGCGATGGAGAAGTGAAAGAAGTGAAAGATGGAGAAATTAGAAGGAGATGGGGTAACGAGAGATAAACGGAAATGAGAGGGAAAGATGAGAGCAAGAAGGAGAAATGAGAGGGAAAAATGCAGAGAAATGAAAGGGAGAGAGGGAATACGGAAAAAGAAATGAAAATAAAAGTTGATGTGGCAAGTAGTGTTAAAATAGGTGTGGTACTATTTGCAGTAGGATGATAATTTTCCTAAAACAAAACCCACGATGTCTCCTTGGCCATTTCAAGAGGGGGGGCCTCCCTCTCTTTGTCATCTTCTTCTCCATTTTCTTTCATAACCCACTCACACCCACACATCCAAACACCCATTCCCACTCATCTTCTACCCTAATTTCACCATTCAAACTCATTTCCTCTCCATTATAAACATTTTCCACTGATTAATTTCTTCACATTTCACCAAAATCACCCATTTCACTAAACCTTTTTCTCTCTCTAAATCCTAACTTTTTTTCTCTTCCATTGTTAAAATGGGTAGCTCTTCAAGAAACCCCAAGAAAACAAGATGCAAAAACGCCTCTAGAGATGAGAAACCCAACAATCCACCCTCAAATTCTACACCTCATTTCTCTCTATTCTTGGATTATAGAAAGCTTTTCAGTAATGAGCAACAAATGGAGAAGTTCTTGAATGAGTTTCAAGGAAGATTCATTGTGGAGCCAAGGTATCTGCACTGCAAGTTCTTTGATGATGAAGGCTTCAATTTATGTCTCTTTTAGATCATCAAGAGGTAAGAAACTATGTCTCTCTCAATGTCAATTTCTTGTCTGAGGTTTGAAAGTCTTTTACTGCAACTTGAAAATTGTCAATGAGAATTTAGTGTCCAAAGTTGCAAAGAAAATAGTTGTTATTAGACCTGCTGATTGGCTTAAATTTGTTGGACTCCAATATGAGGGTGAGAAAATTAATTTTGATGACATTAAAGAATGGGAAAATTATAATAGAAATGATGTTGTTAAAGACTTGCTTAGGGAGGGTCAAAACATTCCATGATGTCCTTTGTTAGCTGTAAAGTTGAATGTGGAAGTTAGGCTTTTACACTATGTCTTTCCCTGTATTCTTGTCCCTAGAGCAGGCAATTATGCTAAAATGTCAGAACAAGATATCTTTATGTTATGGACTATAAAACAAAGGATATGCATTAATTAGCCTTTCTTGATCATGCACCATATGTCAGATGTGAAGGATAAACATCTAACTTCTCTTCCATATGGTATCCTTATCTCATACTTTTTAGAGAAACTCAATGTGCCTCTTATGAATGAAGGGGAGATGGCGCTTACTAAGTTTCATTACTTTGACATAGACATTGTCCACAAAATGTTCATCAAAAGGCAAAATGGTAGGTGTGGCAGCAGTAGAAGCCCATCCGAAAAAAGAAAAAGCAATGAATGTAGCTCAACCTCATCATGATCAACAAGGAGTGTTGGTTTTAGTTCTCACCGGTAGCCAAGGTTTACAAACTCAAGTTGGGAGCCTCTCTACTTATGTACACTAGTAGTTTGGAGAAATGCACATTAACATGACAAATATGAACAATTGGCTTAAGGCTCTTGAGGATTGCTTCCCATCGCATGAAGGACATGGGGCTTAGTCTTGGAGTGGTAATCTTAACTTATCTTGTCTTATGTTATCTATCTTAAATGTCTATCTTTTGTTTCTAACCTTTGGACATTCGGTTTTAAATATTTGGACTATGTCTCTAGCCTTAGCTTACTTGGTTTTGAATTAATGTTTAGTATAATTTATGCACATGGAATGCTATGTTGAAATCTATGTTTGTTTATTTCTATCCAATCCCTTTGCTTTGCAATGATTTTTTTTATCATGACAAAAGGGGAAAAAATATATGGTATTGTGATATGGTTATTGAAAAAAGGAAATGAAATACCAAAAATGAGAAAGCTTCCACTCCAAAAGTAAGGGAGAGTTGCGGTATCTCTGATTCAATTTACTAAGTACCTCTAAATGTTTAGGGGGGGGAGTAAGTTTTCTAGTCCTTAATGAATTCCAATTATGAACTAACTCATTTTCTAAATGACTTGTTTGTCATCATTAAAAGGGGGAGAAGATAAGTGAGAGTGCACATCATTTACTACAAGTTTTGATGACAACAAACAATTATAGAGTTGTTGGCAAACAAAGATCAAATCCCAAGTTCTTCAAAGCTTAGTCTTATAGGACTTAAATCTCATGTGAAGGTATTAGGATTTTTTTTTTCATAGTTCTTAATCTTTTCAAAATCTTGTGGTTGGTATCTTTAAAATGTTTTTTGAGAATGACTCTATACTTTAAAATGGACTTATTCTAGCCTTTACTCAAGTTTTTTTCTGAACTAAAGAGACATAATCAATTATCATAGCTTGATAATCGATTATGCATGTTAAAAATGTTTTTCCATCAATGCCACAATCAATTGAAGATTGAATTAATTGATCATACCTATATGTGCCATGAAATTGGTTTATGTAACAACCAATAATCGATTGTGTATCTGTCATAATCGATTATATGGACCTCTAGTAGCCTTATCTCAACTTCCAGTGGCAAAAGCTTCTAAATTATAATTGATTATTGTGTTGCTTTAATTGATTATTGACTATATCATAATACAATCGTAATGACTCTTTTTGCATTTAAAGCAAGCTCCAACCACCTCAAATGGCTCTATTTCTTCACGAGCAATAAATGCTCTCATCTGGAGATTTCATTGGATTAATGAAATAGCTGAATTAACATCTTCGATGATTAATTTTGTGATTTGTTCATTTTTCTAAAAATCCTCTATTATTGAGCTCATTGATTGATAATCCAACATTGCCTATTGATCTTCAAGTTGTAACATCAATTTTTGTGTGTAAATCTTGTTTCTTCTATATAAATCATTGTAAGAAGATAAAGTGATCTTCAAGAGAACAAAAAATGAAATATCCTTTGTAAATGAAAGTCAAATACTAAGAGTGAAGTATCTTAATAATATTGTAAATGCTCTTTAGTTATATGCTGCAAGCACTTCTTAAAACTTTGGAAGATTAGTAAAAAATCTCGCATACATCACTTAAAAAATAGATGTAAATCACAAGAAATGACTGAATCTATTTACATCCTCTTCCCTATCTCTTAATTTCTTGCAATTTAATTCTCTGTCCAGTCTTGTATTGAATGTTAGTTGATAAAATTTGTGAGAAATGTTTATCTTCTTCTATTCATTCAATTCTTACCATTAACAACTTCAACAAAAATTAATAAATAAGTATTTAACAAAAAATTTACAAAAATCTTTTACAAACTCAATTCACCACTCGAGTTTGAAGTCACTTGATAATAGATTCCAACCTGTGTTTTGCAAAACAGATTGTATGGCGTTAGGGTCTTCAAGCCAAACCAACCCAAATAACAGCCCGAGTTCTAGTGTATCAGAGAAACAAGAGAGCAGACCAACACTTCAATTTCATCCATTTAGTCCCACTAGAAGGAGTACTCATTAAAAGCAAATGTTGAACCCATCTTCCTAGATGCCCACATTCCCCTCTCCCCACCTCCCTTCAGTCTCTTATCAATTAACAAAACTAAGCCACAAACGAAAGTTCAATTATTGAACAACTTTATTACAATCTTTTCAAACTTTTCTTTCTGGCATCTATCTTCTTCTTGTCTACCTGAACTTTTGCTAGTCCACCTCCCTTCTTTAGTGGCACAGGAGCAGCAGAAACTACTGATGTAGCAGTAGAAACATAAACAGCTGTCTCGGTTGCAACAGCTGCCTGATCCTGACTGTTTCCTCTAGTTGCAGTAGTTGAGGGGGCCAATGGGGACAACAATGGCAATGCAGCACCCGACGGTGCAGTTTTAACTTCAGCATTAAGAACTGAGGTGTTAGTCTGATCAACATTGAGAGCAGTCGTACATTCAGATATAGCTCCACTTTTAAATTTGGGCTTTGGTTTTGCATGGATTCCGGTGTAAAGTCTGCATGCAACAGATGAAGCTCCTTAATTACGTGCAGGAGGGGTAAAATTTACAAATCAAATATGTAAAAAGTAGCATGGAGACAAGCTCCTGCACGTTTAGCAAACTCGAGGAAAAATATCCTGAGTTTATAGTCAAGATTAATAGTGTAACCCTCATCAAACATGAGCAATATGCCATCCAAATATATAGCTCAATGAAATAGCTGAAATTTTAAGACAATAAAGCTCAAGAAATATAGCTTAAACAAGGTAGTCAAGCTCAGAAAGGTAGATATATAGTTGTCTCTCTGAACATGGGCAGAAGGCAAATATAGGAATTATGAAGACAACCAGTTAATTAAAAAGAAGGGGGAAAAAAAAAAAGGAAACCCTCAACATGTGTTTCTTCAAGTTTCATTTGCCACAAAGACTCCAGAACAAGGGTAATCTTAGTAAGCACTCAGTTTCAAATTAAATTTCCATACAAGAAATTAATTGACAACACCAATAGCATTATTGGGCTAACTCACCTGGCATGTCTAGCATATTCCTCATAATTTTCAAGCAGCAGTTTGCCAGCCTGTTCATTTAGAGCTGATTCCGGAAATGGTTCAATTAATAGACACCTAACAACCTGTTGATTATGGTAGCTGAAGTTAATAAATACAAAGACCAATCTTGCAAACCTAAATTCAATAAATCAATAAGATTTAAATAGCTCTCCTCAATCAGACAGGGTCAAAAAAAATAATGAGATTTTGCTTATGAGAACAGCCAAAACACTTACAATGAGAACATGCCGTAACCCAAGACTTGGATTCCAATCCTTTTTAAGTGTGTTGACACAAATCTCTCCATTGATTGCGATATTTGGATGGAAAATCTTAGTCAAGAAAAACCCTACAACAACGAGATCACAAGTTTGACCGTGTCACGTAAGTTCGTAACACAAAAGAATAGATAGGAATCTTTGAAGTAGGAAAAGTCAAGTAACATACGACCATAGGGAAAATAAATGCCCTTCGGTTAAATAAATAATAGATTCTATTAAATACAAAAATTCAACTCTGTAAACCAAAAACAAAATACAGATTACATAACCAAGTTAAAATTCCAAAGGAAAAAACTGATAATATAATTCTGTCTCAACAATGTAACTAGCAGATTGTAAAATGGTCCATAAGGACTGTATAAACTAAACATACCTTTAGGTGGAGAGTGCGGAAAATCATGAGACAGTAACAACTTCATGCGGAAAACTCCATTATCATAAGGAGTCCCAGCTGCAAGAACAAATTTCTGGTTCAGCTTGAACTCCTTACCTAATGCTCAAACATAAATTTAAAACATAAAGCTACATGCCTGGGCCTTCAATGTCAGCATATATCGTTGAAAAATCATCATCATTTACCACAACTTTAATGCCTTCAGGAGGGGATTCATCAAGATTTTTTAATTCCTTGGCAAGTTGCTTTATTACATTTGGTGGAAGATTTTCATTAGTTGCCTGAAACAAAATCACCGTATTTACAATGTGAGAGTATTAAAACCCAAAATTGATACAAATGATCATGCTTATTGAATATAAATTGGCAATGACAAATGATCAGCATTAAGATAATTCCAGGCACCATCAATCTATCAAATATTCAGTTGGGTGTGATATGTTTTACTTTATGATTTCCTCAATGTAATATCCAACATAATTTTACAAGTAAACTGAATGATAACTTGGCATGAGTTCACATCCACCACTGTTTTCATAGAAAAAGCTCAGATGTGTCTGTGTGCGTGTTATTTAACTGCTCAGCGAATTCCTGGATTAAAAGTAGTTATTAATAGCATATCAAATTATTGACAAGCACAAGTATATTACAAGTTAATTTAATTAATGGATGCTGATAGAACTCACAGTTCACAGTAAGTAGAACAGAAGAAAATTCAATATAACAGTGTTAATTAGTATGGAAGAACAGAAAAGCTAATACAGATAGCCAAAATAGAGACCAGAGCCTATGGCTCCTTTCCAGAGAATATTCTCCTAAACAATCAACACCAAAAGCATGCCCCTTCTCTCTCCCTCCCCCTCATTACATACTCCATTCCCTAACAGAATTCGTTAGAATCTCCTATGCCACGTCATGTAACTAACTCACACCTCCTGATCCTATTTTCTTTCTCCTAGTATAAACTTTCCATATAGTGGGCCTATGTGGCTCCCCACCACCAATATCAGTATCATGAGAATCAGTATTATGTACAGGTGTCCTATCATTACTCCCCCCTGCAGAAACAGCCTTGTCCTCAAGGCTAAGTTCAGGAAATTGACTTTTGAGCAATGTCTCATCTTCCCAGGTAGTGTCCTCAGCTGCTCTGTTCTTCCATTTAACCAGCCACTGCTTGACCGTCTGCCCTCCTTCAATTATTTCCCTTGAAGCTAACAACTCCTCAGGTTCTTCAGTTTCAGCCAACTCCACTTCTAACCCTTCAGGTAAAGTTGCCTCTGCAGAATATTTCCCAATTGCCTTCTTCAGTTGAGATATATGAAAAACGGGGTGCACCCGAGCCCCATCTGGCAGCTTCAGTTTATACGACACAGCCCCCACTCTCTCCAAAATTGGGAAAGGTCCAAAGTATCTAAGAGCTAATTTTTGGTTAATCCTCCTAGCTACAGTCATTTGTCTGTGAGGTCTGAGTTTCAAAAACACCCACTCCCCTACCTCAAATGATAGGTCTCTTCGGTTCTTGTTAGCATATTTTTTCATCAACTCTTGCGCATGAAGCAAGTGATGTTTCAACTGCCACAGCGCCTCATCTCTATCAATCAATTCTGCCTCCACAGCTTCCACCCTTGTTTCTCCTTGCACGACCCGAACCAAAGTAGGAGGTTGTCTCCCATACACAATCTCAAATGGGGTCACTCCAGTAGACACATGGAAGGTAGTATTGTACCACAATTCTGCCCAAGGCACCCAATATGACCAATTCTTGGGCTGTTTTGATGCAAAACATCGCAAATAAGACTCCAAACACCTATTTACTACCTCTGTTTGCCCATCCGTCTCCGGATGGTACGAAGAGCTCATTTTTAGTACAGTCCCGTGCAGACAAAACAACTCCTTCCAAAACAGACTGACAAATAATGGGTCTCAATCACTCACTATTGACTGCGGTATCCCATGCAAACGCACTATCTCCGTTGTAAACACTTCAGCCACCTTTCGAGCTGTATAAGGATGCCGTAAAGGTATGAAATGAGCATATTTGGATAACCTGTCAACCACCACAAATACTGCCTCAAATCCTTTAGACTTAGGGAGTCCAATGACAAAGTCTAAGGAGATATCTTCCCAAATTTGAGCTGGGATTGGAAGCGGTATAGCAGGCCAGCCGGTGATGATGTTGAATACTCTTGTCTTTGGCAAACGTCACAACTCTTCACAAAGTTCTTCACAAAGTTCTGAATTGTAGTCTTCATACCTACCCAATATAAATTTCCTGCCATTGTCCAATAAGTTCGTAAGAAACCAGAATGTCCACCCATAGGGGAGGCATGGAATTCCTTCAACAGTATAGGAATACAAGAAGATTTGGAGGACAACACAAGCCTATTCTGGTAGAATAACACTCCCTGTTTCAAGCTAAACCCAGACCGTGAAGCTGGGTTCTCATGCAAGTCAACTATCACTTGTTCTAAGAAAGGGTCCAGAAGTACCTCATGCTGTATCTGCTGCTCTTGCAGCCAGACTGGAAGTGAAGTGATGCTCTTCAACTCTCCTTCTTCATACATACGCAATAGTGAATCAGCCGCTTTATTGTCCGGCCCAGGTTTGTAAATAACCTCAAAATGGTAACCCAAGAGTTTAGCTATCCAATTATGTTGGTCAGCTGTAGTTATCCTTTGTTGCAACAAGTGTCGAAGGCTTTTTTGATCCGAATACACTACAAAGTTTCTACCCAGCAAGTTCGGTCGCCAATGTTGCACCGCCAATACCAACGCCATCAATTCCTTCTCATATGTTGACTTGCTCAAATTATTCTTAGACAAGGCCTTGCTGAAATATGCTATTGGTTTCTTGTTTTGCATCAACACAGCTGCCACCCCTCTTCCGGACGCGTCACATTCAATTGCAAATGGTTGGCTAAAATCTGGAAGTGACAACACAGGTGCTTGAGTCATAACCCTCTTCAACACCTCGAAGGCTTTCAATGCTTCGGGTCCCCAAATAAATCCTTCTTTCTTTGTTAATTTAGTGAGTGGCTTAGCAAGCTTCCCGTATCCCGTAATAAATTTTTTGTAATATCCCGTCAAGCCTAGAAAACCCCTCACTCCTTTAACATTATGAGGTACAGGCCAATTCACAATACTCCTTATTTTTTCTGGATCCTCAGCCACACCTTTTTTTGAGATTACATGGCCCAAGTACTCCACCTGCCTACTACCGAAAGTGCATTTTTTTTTATTAACCACAAATTTGTTTTCTTGAAGCACCTTCAGGACTTGTGTCAGATGCTCCATATGTCCCTTCCATCCTTTGCTATACACCAAAATATCGTCAAAAAACACCAACACATTTTTCCTTAGGAAGGGTTTGAACACTTGGTTCATGGTAGCTTGGAAAGTAGCCAGGGCATTGGTCAACCCAAACGGCATAACCAAGAATTCGTAATGCCCTTCATGTGTCCGAAATGCAGTTTTATGCACGTCCTCCTTTTTCACTCAGATTTGATGATACCCCGATTTCAAATCCAACTTAGAAAAATATGTCGCTCCATGTAATTCATCCAAGAGCTCTTCTACCACCGGAATGGGGTATTTGTCAAGTATTATTACCTTATTCAACTCCCTATAGTCCACACACATTCGCCACGATGCATCTTTTTTTTTAACTAAGATCACGGGACTAGAAAAGGCACTTGAGCTCTGCCTAATAATTCCCTGCTCCAACATGTTCTGCACCTGTTTCTCAATCTCCTCTTTGTCATGGTAAGGATACCGGTATGGCCGAACACTCACAGGTCCAGCCTCCTTTGATAGCACAATTGAATGCACTGTATTCCTTTTGGGAGGAAGCCCTGTTGTTTCTTTAAAAACTTCAGGAAATTGCCCCAACACATACTCCAATTCCTGCTGCTGTTGTTGTTTCAACCCACTTTCCTTCACAGATTCAACCTCAAATTCCTCAACCCTCAACAAACTATGTAATGAAGATGTTGGAGTTCCCCCCTTTCTTTGTACACTCTCTCCTATAGTCCAGTCCTTGTAACTCTACTGTTTCACCCTTCCATGGAAAACTTAATTTAATTTCATCCCAATCAAAGGTCACCTTTCCGAATCTCTTCATCCAGGCGGCTCCCAAAATTAAGTCTAAGTCCTCCAATTCCAGCACATATGCGTCCACCAAGGTAGTGAAATTTCCCAATTGGACCTCCAAATTCCTACACCTCCCAACCGTAATGACCCTGTGACCATCCCCCAACCTCACGCCTAGAGTTCTGCTCTGTTCCACCAACAGTCCCAATGCGGTTGCGACTTGAGGAGCGATGAAATTGTGACTTGCGCCACTATCAGCCAACACCTGAACCCCAACACCCATCAACTTTCCTTCCAATCGCATCGTAGTGGGTTGTTTCAACGCCTTCATTGCTTCAGTCATCCTGAACACACCCATAGCATTACACTCCAGGGTCGCTTCTTCTTCTTCTTCCCTTACCTCGATGGCTATCCCCCTCTGCGTTAACCGTTTCGTCGTCCCCCAGGATAACCAGGTGAAGCTGCTTCTCTGCACATTGATGCAGAGGATGAAATCGCTCTCCACACCGAAAACAAAGGCCTCGAGCCTTACGTTCCATCAACTCCGAATATGGCAAATGTCTAACGCCTCTACTTCGAGCGCCATTTCCCCTTCCTTCGTCTCTTCCCTGTCGCTCCGAGTTGGGGCTCGAAATTGGGTGCAAATTGGAGCCAAATTGGACGGTCTTTGCTAGACTACTACTCGAAGACCCTAACCCAAAAGTCCCTTTATTCGGACCCGGGTTATAATTCGACCCGCCACCACTTCTTGCACCCAAATTTGAACTTGACCCAAAACCTCCTTTTCCACCCGGTCCATGATCCAATTCCCTGGCTCCTCTCCACTGTCTTGTACCCCAACCGCCTCAAGGCATCAGAGAGCCACGCATCTCCGCCTCGACATCTCGCGCCATCTTCATCACCTGAACACGATTTCTGGGGTTTACGGTCCTCACTCTCAATCTAATTTCCGACTTGAGACCCCCCAAAAAATACCCTAGATATTGTTCTTCGAGGAGACGACCCACCTGAGATGAAACAAACTCAAAATCTGTGATATACTCCTCAACATCACCCACTTGCTACAAATCTTTCAATTCCTCAAACGGATTATCACTTTTCCTTCCACCATATTGTTCAATCAAGGACTTCTTCAGTTTGGACCATGTGAGTTCATCCTCAGTCTCGCATAGCAAGTTGAACCAGTGAATAGTCGCACCTTCCATACTGATCTTCGCTAGCCTCACTTTCACCTCCTCAGATGATCCTTGCACCTCAAAATAGATCTCAACACGGGTGATCCACCCAACCAGATCCTCCCCTTCAAATGGTGGAAGCTCCACCTTCTTCACCGCCATTTTGTATTCCGACACCGATTCTTCACTGAACGAAGAAGAATGGACCTCTTCACTGACACGGCGGTCACGCAATTTGGCGAACTCCGTCATCATGGAGCGACGGAACTCTTCCATGGTCTGCTTCAAGGAGTCCTCAAGCGTCGCCATTCTCACCTCCAACGCGTCAACTCTCTCCGCCATTTTTGGTGGCATAGAATAAGTCGAAGTTACACTAGCTCCGTCTCGTTAATCCGGCAGGTCGGACCAATGATAGAACTCACAGTTCACAGTAAGTATAGAACGGAAGAAAATTCAATATAACAGTGTTAATTAGTATGGAAGAACAGAAAAGCTAATACAGATAGCCAAAATAGAGACCAGAGCCTATGGCTCCTTTCCAGAGAATATTCTCCTAAACAATCAACACCAAAAGCATGCCCCTTCTCTCTCCCTCCCCCTCATTACATACTCCATTCCCTAACAGAATTCGTTAGAATCTCCTATGCCATGTCATGTAACTAACTCACACCTCCTGATCCTATTTTCTTTCTCCTAGTATAAACTTTCCATATAGTGGGCCTATGTGGCTCCCCACCACCAATACCAGTATCATGAGAATCAGTATTATGTACAGGTGCCCTATCAGATGCCAAGAGATATCATGAGCTAGATGTCAGACTAGACCCATAAGAAAATTAACTCAGCATATAGCATGCTCAGCCAAGCAATGTAAACCTAGTGGAGCTGATCCCAACGAGAGTCAGAAGCCACAAAAGAGCAGCTATCATATAAGCAAAGAAATGCTTACCATCAGAACAAATGCACCTGCACTCTATGTTTTGTTTCTGCCACTGAGGAGGGATGAGCCCTTCTGAACCAATTTACTTAATTCTTAAATTTGCTGCTCAGAGTAAAGGAAGCAATCAAATCACAAAAAAAATGCCTGCAAAGGTATTTCTGATCACAAATAAGTGAAAAAATGCAACTCTAGTTTGGTGAAAAGTTCACAAAAATTTATGCATAAACTAGCATACACTATATAAATGGACAAGGATGTTAAAATAGGAGAAAATAAAATAATAAAGAGGCAACAAGCATTATACAGGGGGAGGATGGGATTGAGAAGCAGTACAATACATTCATATACCATTTTAGCATCCCAATCCCCTAGGCAGTTGTGCCTATATAGTTACTGCAATTGTACTTCACTTCAACCCCAGATTAATGAGGGATATCTCTCCTTCACAAATGTCAAACAAACTCATATGCAACTACCCACTCACTCAACTTAAAAGAGCCCCCAGTAGCCCCAATCGACTAATTTTTTCCAAACAGAAGAAATTAATTTACTATTTATATTTAAATATTTGGTTCTCTAAATATTTAAACAGAAGAACTCACATGAATATAAATATTTCAGTATGCTAGTCAGTCAAATCCAACATCTTAATAATTTTCCATGTACAGTATAGAATACTTGTTATTGTGAATTTTAAATTACTGAAAAATGGTTTAAAAAAAAAAGTGTTTGTGCTTATCAGAATGTCAAAGAAGAATCAAATAAAGGTTGAAAAATTTATCATACATTTACTGCACAGGTGCCTGATATTAATATACCCTCAATAACTAAATTACTTGTAGGCTTGTAACTATAAACATTGTAAGCTCATTCATTTTTTGAAATTATAACAATTTGCACAAACATGGGATTCAAACAATAAAAAATATTCCAATCAGTAGTAGAAAGAAGTGCTGGAGATAAAACCATCATTAACTGTTAAAAGGCAAATGCTTCATCCGTAACATACCGGTGTCATATCCAATACCCAAACCCGTATCCGAACATCATAGCGAAAAAACTAAAGTAATTGCACAGGGTGAAGAATAAATATACCAATTCCAGCCATTCCCCACGAGAAGCCCCCCATCCCTCTCCTTATATATATCACCATTCACCACAAAAACCAATCAAGCTAAAACTAAACTCATAATCAATGGCGATCCAAACTCATTTTGCAACACAAATAAATAATTTCTTTAAACCCTCTTTTAGTAAACAAAACAACTATACAGTATACACACTAACGCATGCGCACATACATAGAAGCACATCATGACAACTACTACGGGCCAATCCCCATTGCAGACACTTGTACACATCCCAGAACAACATAGAGGTAGAAAATTTGGACACCCAAATCTGCTTTAGAAGAAGAACCTAAACATAACAAGCCCCTCAGGAAATGAATTAGCAATTTCGCAACAAAAATACCAACACAGAACAGGAAAAAAGCAACTCACTCGTTAAACCCAACTGGCTCAGAAAGACTACAACAGCTTAGAAAAAAAAAATGCCTGCACTTGCAGTATATGAGCACACACACAAAGTTTCCTTTTTTTTTTTTGTGCTAATTAAGCTACAAACTCGTTGGCACACAAACAGAGTTCCTGAACCTGAATTAATCCACTCAAAAACCTTTATACACTACACATTATATATATAAAAAAATTAAAAATTAAAAAAAAAAAAAACTTTCCACGCAAAAGAAGAAAGAAACAAAGAAAGACTTTGAGAAACCTCTTAATCAGATCAAAAGAGATCGGATCACACGGAAAAACCCCAATGTGCAACATGAAACCCAAGAATCTCAATATCCAAAATGAAATAAATCGCACCCCAAAAACAATTGAAAATCCATTCAGCACACAGTGCATGACATAGAATTATTTAAAAAGAAAAAATCTGGGATAGCATCAAAGGCTCCCAATTTCAACTCAGAATTTGAGAAAGGTAACAACTTGGTGGCACAGTTCCACACAAAATGCAAAACCCACAAAACCAAAAATGAAATGGGAAATGCACCATATGAGAATTCACCTTCACAGACGCTTTCTGGGTTCGAAATCAAAACCTGCGAGAGGAGAAAGAGAGGGGAAAGAGAAAGTTTGGCGAAACACAGAACATAAGAGAGAGTGAGAAAAAAATGAATGAATGAATGATTGAATGGTGGGACTTTGAGTTGAGGAGAGAAATTATATAAAAGAGATGTTACCCTCTTTTAAATGGGTGATTATATATTTTTTATAAAAATGTATTATTAAAAAATACTAAAAAATATATAATAAATAATATTAAATAAGATATAAAAAAATATTATTTATAATAAAAATATCAAAATTATTATATTTATTCATGAAAATGAAAAGGAGAGACACTCTTGATTAATTAAAAAATGATATTAAACAAAAATTAAGTTGGTAATGATTTTAATTGAAATTTTAAAAAAATGTAATATTCGAAATGACTTGTCGCTAGCCCACATCTTCTGGATTTATAGACGTTGGATTCTTCATGTCTGCCTTACAGAGAAAAGATATTCCACGCGCCTTTGGGAGAGCGTGAAGCGCCCCGCCATCTTCTCGGATTTAAATCTTAAAAAATGTAAATGAAATAGAATAAAGTATTTTTTTCGTAGAACTACTTAATCAATATCGGCGGAGTTAGTTTTGTTTGATATATTGATTATAAAAGTTTAATTATTTTAATAATTAATTATTGTATAAAAATTTGTTGTTATAATCGATTATAATTGATTATAATTGAATTATCTTTTTATATTTAGATATATTATTGAAAAGTGATTTTAATCTAATTTATTTCGTTTGGATAATATATAAAAAAAATTATTTTTATATATTAAATTATCAAAATAGGTATAAAATGATTAAAAATATTATTTAATTAAAAACAAAATGGTATTTATATATCAAAATGTATAAATAATCTATGTTGAATCATAAGTTTCAATCTTATTATAAAAATTAAATAAAAACTTTTATTTTACATTTAATTTTGTCAAAAGTTGAAACTAATTTTATCAAACACATGGAGTGTTAAAATAATTTTTTCTCAAAAAAAAATTAATCGAAAAAAAATTACCAAACATACACTTAATTTTACAGTAAATATGTGAGGATGCCTTCATCAAAGACCAAAGAAAAATAATAATGCTTAGTGATATCTTTTTGCATTAAATTGAAGTGGTAGAATTAAAATATAAATATATAAAAAATAAGATGAAATTAATTATTATTTAATAATAAAATTTATGTTAATATAAAATTATGTATGTAGAAATAATGTGTGTATAACATTATTTAAAGAAAAAATAAAAAATCAAATCACGTATTGTGGGGTGGGGAGTGTTATCAATCAATGATACCAGGTCACGACTCAAGGTGGTAAGGAAAAAATCCACCATAGAATTATGGCAGATGGCAATGCGGCAAATGCGGAAGCATAGTGGCCATGTTAAAAAATTATATAATATACTTCGATATCTACATAATATAAATAATGAAAATCTGAAGACATATTTCAAGAATAATTAAAACATTTTATATCATATCAAGCTAAAAGTATCACAAATCAGGTAAAGTAAGCAGAAACAAATTAAAAATCTACGCAGAATAACATTTTATTCGAATGTTAAAATCACTATTATTATATATTAATAGAAAACTCACAAAAATAGTATTGATGTGGCAAATTTTGAACCTAAAAAACATTATTCTGGCGATGTTTCGGCCATTTTCTATTTGTGCTTTATTTTTCTCATTTATTTGTAATTTGTGACTCTAATTAAGTTTAGTCATTTCTAAATACCTTTGTTTTGCAATCTTTAGACATCATATTTGAAATAAACATTTTTCCAAGTTTCTTTTCAACCTTGTGTTATTGTTTTCACACTTAACTCATTGCATCAATTGGCATCAGAGAAAGGTTTGATGACCGATAGCACAACGAGAGTAGGCGGAGGTTCTCTTGACGATGCTCAGAGGACTAAGATCCCTATGGATCAAGGGGTAGTGTTGAGGGCCTTGGATCAGAGGTTTGATCAGTTCGAGAGACGATTCAATCGATTGGAGGGACGTTTCAACGATCTAATTAACCAACTTTATGCTCTGGTCATAGGTGCAAATAGAGATTGGGACGGCGTAGGAGACGTACTCGAGATGATACCGATCGTAGACAGCCCTTTAATAGACTTGGTCTTGCACATAAGCGTAGACACAAGGTCTACCTTAAAAAGTCAGAGGAGGATGAGGAGTACAATGACGAGTCGTTAAGAAATAATGAATGTCGCGATCGTAATCGCAGCAAGAGCGGCGAACAAAATAAATAATTAGGAGTCATCACCAATTTTATTTAAAATAGGAAAATTAGAAAACATTTATTAGAAAATGGTCTTTGAAATTTGATTAGATTCAGGAGTCAGTTATGCATAGGGAAGGGCAGAGACTTAACCCCACAGCACCCCTAACACATCGTCCTAAAAACCCTAAATTAGTTATACAAAACTTAATAATCTCATAATATATTTGTTTTATCCTTTTTATTAAAAAAACTAAAAAAAATAAATAATTTGTGAAAATTTAAAATTTGGCTTGACAAAATAGAGATTCTTCTCCTACGTATCCTCTGGTGCAATGAGAAACTCAAAATCACTTAGTTCTTTATAAAATTCTTGTAGGTTAGTTATTTTTAATTTAAAAAAATTTGAATCATCAAGTTGTCACCACTCAAATAATTACAAAACTTATAGGATTAACAAGTTGTCACAACTCAGTTAATCCTATTTTATTCTTTAAAAAAAAATGTTTAACGATAGTGGGTTGATTATTTTTTTAACTTTGAAAAAAATTGAATTATCAAGTTGTTACAACTCAAATGATTACAAAGATTATATGATCAACAAGTTGTCATAACTCAATTAATCCTATTTTATTTTTCAAGAAAAAAAATGTTTTATTTTATATCATTTTTTTTTAATTTTTGTTTTTTTTAGCTTTTCAACCCCAACAAGCTTACTACCTTAAGCTCACTTCACCCAAAAAACAAAAACTAACAAATTTTCTTTTTTTAAAATAAAACAAAAAAAGGAACAAACAAACATAACAAAAGAAACAATGCTGCTGCTTACAAACAAAACAAAAAAGAAAGGAGATCTGTTTGAAGGAGAAGACTCAGGCGAAGGGAAGCTCGACTACGGCGCGGCTTCACGGTGGCTGGTGCGGTGGGTGTAGATTTGGTGGTGCGGTGGTCAGCTCGTCCGAAAACAATGGGCGGCGTTGTGATGGTTGTTGGACGGTGGATCGGACATTGGGGTAGTGATGTGGTTATAAAGGGAAGGTTGGTGGTTGGTTAGATGGTGTGGAGGTTTGGTGAAAGATGGTGGTTTTTGGTTATGGAGAAGATGAAAATAATTTGGGGTTGTTGGTGGTTGAAGATGAATGTATTGGCAAATGGGATAGATGGTGATGAGCTTATTGCCAAAACAAAGGCATGTGAAAATAAAATTATAGGTAGAAATGTGTTAAAAGTTGAAGTATGTTGATAACTTCATGAAATGTTGTTATTTGTGCCATAACCATTGTGCTTCATAGACTGCTTAGTCCTTATTTTTAGGCATATTTGGAAGGTTTTAGGCTTATATTTGTTAACTTGCAATATTGATATCTTCTTATACGACCTTGAGCATCAGTGCATATTCTTTGAGTGATTAAGTGGATTTACAACTTATATTTGACTTGGTGATTTCTCTCATATAGGATGGACTCAAAAGAGATGAATTGATGCAAGCCAAGGCCCAACATTGGAGGATAAAACCAAGGAAGCATTCCAGCAGAGCACACCGAGATGCAAGGAAATGCACGCCGCGACGTGATACGCCTCACTTGCTGTCAGTACTTACACACGAGGCATGCGCGCCGCGGCGCAAGGAAGAGCACGTCGCGGCGTGACGCACATAACTGATCCTATAAATATATTTTTATTAGATTTTTAGAGGATGGCTATTTAGGATTAGAGAAGCTGCGGCTTTGTCCTTCATTTCTAGGCAGATTTGGAGGCCAAGGGAGCCAAGGTTAAAGGCTATCTTCCTCATGGAGGGAGATTCAAGCATCAATGACAACATGCATAAGCTTTTCCTCATTTCTCCCTTTTCTTTCCTCTCTCCCATTATCTTGAACATATATTTTGTGATTCTATTTTCGTGTTCAATGATGTAGTAGCTGTTTTAGGGAATACTTTGAATCCTTTTTTATGAATATCAATGATTTTGTCTCTTCTCTGAGTTTATATGTATGCTTGGTTTTGTTCAATCATATTGTGGTTAATGCTCGAGTGCCTGATTAACATTTAAGTGATTTGTTGAAATCTAATGAGCCTAGACATAGGAATTTAGATTTAAGATCGTAGGTATGGTTGTTGCATGTTCAACTTCATTCTCATGGCAGGGATAAGTTGATTCGCTAATGGGATAGAAATATACCTCTTAGCCATGCATAGCGTGTATTTGAGAATAGATCATTCATTAGTATATTTCATTCTGGTTCTCATGGACGCATAGTGAACTAGGTGAAGGAAGCCAGGGTTAACTGACCTAAACATAGGCTTTTAACTATAATAGATTCTCAAGCTAACCGAATCAGTGCATTTATGTAGATGAAGAGGATTGCATATCATTGATTGAAGTAGGAGGTGAAGAATGATTCCCTAAACTCTAGTCATTATCTTTATTACTTTTTAGTCTTTAGTTTATATCCTTTTTTTCTATTTTTATGTTCTTGAATAGAATTACTTAAGCTATTAGTTAATATTTAGCATTGGAAATAACATTATCCTCATGGGAACGATACTTTACTCTTCACTTTATTACTTGTTCGGTCTGTGCACTTGCGGCTTTAAAAGGCACAAACAAATTTTTGGCGTCGTTGCCGGGGATAAAACATTATTTCTATTTTGCTAATATTAATAATGAGTTTATGTAGTTCTAATTCAAGTTTTATTTTTAGTTTAATTCAATAAGTCCATTTAGATATGTTTTGATCATTTAGTTTTTAGTTTGTGCTGTTGTTTTGTAAATGTGTCAATATGTTGATTTTGGGTTTTGTTATATTTTAGTTGTACATTATGCAATTTAAGTCTTTAGACATATTTTTGTAGGTGTTGGAGACCACTAGGAAGCAGAATTGGCAGAAAAAGGCATTTTGCTACAAAATTCTGTAGTCTGATCACTCACACCACGACACCCACATCTCACGCCGCGGCGCCCTTGTCTCTGCCATATTAGGGTTTTGCACCCAAGAACTCAATGTCGCAGCACAAGGAAGTGCACGCCGCGGCGTGGCCCCTATTTTTACATTTTCTATTTATTTTGCATTATTTTTTTCTTTATTTATTAATGCTCAGTTCTAATATAACTGCTATTTTGAATGGCTCAAGTACCCTATAGACCATGTACAACAAGGACACATCTTCATTTTAGTTTGGGGGAGTATTATTACATGTTTTTTCTACTTTAATGCTTAATGTATAACATGTTTTGATATTTAAAATATGCAGTAGTGATAGTCATCATACTTTTATCATTATATCTTGTGTTGGCTATTACTGATGCGATGTTAATACAAATTTTCATTTTTCAATTTTCAATATTCTACACACGATGTTATGCATGCTTGAATTGAAAAGGATGAATCTTTTGAATGCATGTTATTGTCACTTGCTAGTGTGTGATGGTTGTCCAATGATAAATATGGATGCGATTTAACCTCAATTCTTTTGTGAATCCATATGCTATCTTTGAAGCATGCTAAAGCAATCTAGTTTGTTTTTATGCGTGATGTGTTTTCCACTTACATGCTCGTGTAACTTTGAAAGGATTTGAGTGCTTATCTAAAGAATGTTTATGTTTTGTACATATGGAAGTTTTCTACTATCCTTGAAGTTATTTTGCAACTCTCTTGAAGTGAAATCCTAGATTTTGCATGATTAAGGAAATGATTAGGGCATTGTTTGAACTGATTGAACCTAAAAAGCTTACCTTTACATGATTATATCCATAGGTCCCCTTTTGAAACTTTTTAAATGTTTGGCCTTATATGTTTTTCATTACCTTCATTTTCCTAACCCCATGTAACCTTTCTTATGCATGCGAAAACATTGCATTCATTTCTTTCCCTCTATGTTTGTTGAGTACATGATATGTTATTTCTTCACTTGAATCCAATGAGTAGGGTATTTATGTTGTTCAATACAAAAGTCGCTTGAAGGAACCATTTGATGTACAAGAAATTGTTTTGTTCAAATAAAAAGAAAACAAAAAGAAGAAAAGCAAAAGAAAAAAATGTGAAAAAGAATTGAGTGGTTCTGGAGAGTGTTATTTATTTCATTTTGCATGTCCTTGTTGTAGTAGCTCAAGTCTTGAAATGTCATGTTATGTTTCTCAATATTTGTGTTGTATCATTTCCCCTTTGTTCTTCACCTTATAACCTTGACCTTACATTACAAGCTATTAAAGACCCTTTTGATCCTTAATTGTATGTGATTTATATTAGTTAAGAGAGAGTCGGATTACAATTTTGTAGATTCTTTGATTTGTATCCATGTGTATGTTCATAAACTTATCCAGATGAGTATGATTTGAAAAAGATAAGTTTGGTTTGCATGTTTGTGGGAGATGTGATTTTCATGGTAGGAAGCTTGATTGTTGGCATAATAAGGATTGTGTATGTGTTAAGCTTAATTGTGAGGCATAAGCATTATTTGAGGGCTGATACAATCATTGTGCACTAGTTGTGGTTAAAAGAAAATTGAAATTATCATATTTGTGGAATGCATGTGAGCATGATTGGTTAATGTAAGTTCACTTAATCATACTTTATTTTACTTAAGGACTAGCAAAAACTTAAGTTTGGGGGTATGATAACTTCATGAAATGTTGTTATTTGTGCCATAACCACTGTGTTTCATAGACTGGTTAGTTTTTATTTTTATGCATATTTAGAAGGTTTTAGGCTTATATTTGTCAACTTGCAATATTGATATCTTCTTATATGACCTTGAGCATTGGTGTGTATTCTTTGAGTGATTAAGTAGATTTATAACTTATATTTGACTTGGTAATTTCTCTCATATAGGATGGGCTCAAAAAAGATGAATTGATGCAAGTCAAGACCCAACATTGGAGGATAAACAATGCGATAACAAAAAAATCTTAAAAGCCGATGCGCTCAAAAGAAATCAAAACGCAAGGAGTTGATGTGCTCAAAAGCAAATGACAGAAATTAAAATACAAAGAGCCAATGCACTTAGAAATTAAAATACAAGGAACCGATGCACTCAAAAATTAAAATTCAAAGAGCCAATGCGCTTAAAATAAATGACAAAAATTTAAAAATGTATGGAGTAGATGCACTCAAAAGAAATGACTGAAATTTAAAATTTGTGGCACTGATTCGCTCAAAAGAATTTAAAACGCATGGAGTTGATACACTCAAAAGAATTTAATTATATAGAGCTGATATACTAAAAATGCATGGAGCTGATATGCTCAAAAGAATTTAAAATTGCATAGAGCTGATACGCTCAAAATGCATGGAGCTGATATGCTTAAAAGGCATGGAGCTGATACGATAAAAAGGCATGGAGCTGATACGTTCAAAAGAATTTAAAATTGTATAGAGCTGATACGCTTAAAATGCATGGAGCTGATATGCTCAAAATAATTTAAAACTGCATGAAGTCGATGTGCTCATAATGCATGGAGCTGATGCGCTCAAAATGGATGGAGTTGATGTACTCAATGATGCATGAAGTCGATTGATAATCACATATTTTATTCATTA
The DNA here is from genome assembly GCA_029884605.1 of Ormosia emarginata. NCBI lineage: Eukaryota > Viridiplantae > Streptophyta > Magnoliopsida > Fabales > Fabaceae > Ormosia > Ormosia emarginata. Next base: position 10,496,917 of record JAQQTP010000057.1, read on the forward strand.
AGAAACCCTTATGTTTAGTCATTTACACTCTCCATATTCTTAATTGATTGAGTTTGGTATGATTTTGTGATTTTGAGCTCAAATTGGTCCTAATTGCATATTTCCAGCATTATTGAGATTTGACACTGTTTCTGTATTTTGGCCATAACTTGAGTTCCTAATATCTGATGAACATGAATTTTACCTTGTAGGAAAGCTAAGAGGAAGCTCTACAACTTTGATGAAGAGCTCGAAGTCTGATTCAGATGTCTAAGGGACCTAAGCTTACATGGAAGTCAGAATACGGGTTCTGTCAGTAGAATCCGAATAGTGTGCACTCATAAAATCATATCTCAAGATTTAATAATGAGGATGGGCTCAAATTTGGACAATGGATAGTCAAGATCCAAATAAACAACTTTCATGCAGAACACTTTTTGAAAAAAGAAAGTCTAGTAGGTCATTTTGAGCTTGCAAGTCGGAACAAAGGTGCTGAAGTTGGGTTTGAGCAACCTACGGTATTTGGGACATATCTTGGGCTTAAGGAAGCCAAATTGGACGAACCAGCTATCCATTTTATATCCAAGACAAGGATCTACAACTTTCATGAAGAACATTTTTTATGGTTCTGAAGTATAGTGGGTCGTTTTTGGCTTCCAAGTCAGACACGAAATTTTCGTCCTCAACCACCCACTCATCCATCCACTAATCCATCCACTAATCCACTCATCCACTCATCCACTAACTCACCCATTCATCCACTCATACACTAATCCAACCACTTAACCACTCCACCCACTCATCCACTAATCCATCCACTAATCCATCCACTCACCCATTCATGTCCATAATTTCCCACTCACCAAAAGTCCTTTGGCATTTTTCACTAATTCAACCACTCAACCATTCTACTCACTCATCCACTAAACCAATCCACTAAACCAACCCACTAATCCATCCACTCAAACACTCCACTCACTCATCCACTCATCCACTCACTTCCCTTTGTCATTTTGTTACCTTAGACTTCTATAAAAGGCACCATTTATCATGAACAAGAGGTATTCTCCTTCATTTCTCTCATTGTTTCTTCTTGTTTCTTCATAGTTTCTCATAGTTTTTGTATATTTTGATGCTCCCCTTCATGGTAATGGAGGGCTAAGCTACTTTGGGTCAATTTAGAACTCTTGAAGAGATTGTGGTTTGGATTCTTGAGACCTTGGTTATGTATTGTATTTGATTTGTAATTTAATTCCTCCTTTCTTCTTCTTTTTCTTCTTCTTGATCTTGAATGCATGAATGGTGATTCTATTTATGTTGATCTGATTGATCTTGGTTTAAGATTGAGATTTGTGATGAAACTTAGAACTGATTGATCTAAACTAATCACATAAATGAAGATTGAGATTTGTGATGAAACTTAGAACTGATTGATCTAAATTAATCACGAGTAATTGAAAAGGTTAGGTTACCGATTTGTGCCTAAGTTAATTGAATTCGGTACTTGAAATTAACATAGATCTTCATGAATGGTGCGATTGCGGATTTGTGTTTATCACTTGTTAATTGAATTCTAGACTATCGTCTAGTATGAATTCTGGATTTGATGCAGAGATCTCGGTTAGATCCAAATTAGCAATTCAATTGCGCTTCAAGTGTTCTATGAAGGGTCTATGATTGAATCCACCCAATCTTGGATAGGTTTCTAAATTGACTGCTCTTTAATTGTTATTTCTTCCTTTAATTTTGTTAAGTGCGATCTTAAACTGTCAAACCCCCCTTTTTGCTAACTTTCACTTAATTTGATTAAATTGCATTTACGATCCTTGAGGAGACGATCCGGTGTTGATCACTATACTACAAGTTTAGGTAATAACTTCGGTTATAATTTTGATTGAGTTCGGCGTTCGTCATCGATGCGCTCAAAATGAATGGAACCGATACGCTCAAAATGAATGAAACTGATACGCTCAAAATGAATCGAGCTGATGCGCTCAAAGTGCATGGAGCTGATGCGCTCAATGATGCATGAAGCCGATGCGCTCAATGACGCATGGAGCCGATGCACTTGATGATGCATGGAGCCGATGCGCTAAAAATGTATGGAGTCGATGCGCTCAAAAGCATGGAGCCGGTGTGCTCAAAAGCATGGAGCCGATGTGCTCAAAAGCATGGAGCCGATGCGCTCGATGATGCATGGAGCCAATGTACTCAAAATGACATGAAACCATTTATGGACTTAAGATCTTTTTTTTTTTTCTTTCTTTTTTTTTTTCTTTTTTTTTTTTCTCTCTTTTTTTATTCATTTTTTTCTTTTCTCTTTTTTTTTTTATTCTTACCATCGACGACTATGGAAAACTTTAACTAATCAAACTGTTATTCATGTGCTTTTCTTCTTCAGACCATTCGATTAACTTGGAATCCTCTTGACTTCTTTTTTTTTCTTCTTCTTCATTTCTTCTTATTTTTTCTTATCTCTCCTTTTGAGAAGTGAGATGATTATCCTTTGTTATAAACCCTTGCTTGGAGGAACTAAGTCTTTGCAGGAAAAAAAAATTTGTCCCAGTATTTATTCCTTGATCCTCATCCAATTGATTTCCTGCAATGGCCTGATGACTCAACCGCTATATCTGTTGCTACTTCCTTCAATATCTATTCTCTTTAATTCTTTAAAAAATTTTCCCCAGTATAGCCAATTGAATGCGAACAAAGTTGTCCCTATGTAGTCAATTGAACGCAAATAAAATTGTCTCAGTTTAAGCAATTCTAATTTATTTGTCCTAACTTTTGCTTAAATCGCTCTTTCGGGTTTTCAGCCTAATAGTCTCATTTTTTTTTTGCTCGGGTACCTCTTATTTTTGAATTATCACTTGAGATATCATTTTTTCCTTCTAGATATCATTTTTTTCCTTCTAAGTTCTTTTCGATCTGGATTGTTCATTAGGGGATTGCCATCAGATGGTCAAATCATAATGTTGTACTCATATTCACCTTACTTGAAGCATTACATAACAAACAATCGTAGATTTAAAAGAAGAATTTATTGAGTGAATAACTTCTAGATTGGTCTTGAAAGTTTGACTACACAAAAAGATATATATGAAAAAAAACACAAATGATGGTATGGGATTCAAAGAGGTGTTGACCTAATATGAATTAGTTTGATCTTCATGAGAACGATCTTTAGTTGCCTACTAGACATTATGACCAAGGATTTTCTTCTGCTGAACATCCTCATGAAGCCAAATTGAAACCAAGAGAAATTTGCTCCAGTCTAGGACTGAATTGAGTAGGACCGAGACTCACCTTAGTGACTAAAAGATTTGTCCCAGTGTATATCAAATTGAACCAGAGAAAAGGAAATTTACCCCAGTCTAGGACTGAGTTGAATAGGGCAGGAACTCATCTTAATGTAAGGTCAAATTGAATGAAAGAGAAATTTGTCTCATTCTAGGATAGAATTGAATATGGCAGGAACTCGCCCTAATAACCAAAAGATTTGCCGCAATGTAGGTTAAATTGAACCAGGGGAAAGAATGCCCTGGTGTAAGACCAACTCGAACAAGATAGAACATTGCCCTAGTGTAAGTCTTCTTTTTTCTTTTCCTTTTCTTTTTTTTTTCTTTTTTCTTTTTTTTAAAGGAACAATGAACTAGGTACTTGGATGAGCGTAACTTTTGTCTCAAAATTAAAGTTAACAAAAATAACAATAACCATTCATTGATCAGAATGGACTTTTTAAGGCTTGTAACGTGACCAAGGCTAGGGGTTATAAAATGAAAGATATAAGGCTAAAACAAGTGTTTAAGGGTTGAATGGGATCAAGGATCCTTGTTCAAAATTAAATTTTGTTAACTGCTTTTGCACTTTGCATTTCTTCCCCATTTTATTTCATTTTCTTTCATTCCTTCTTTTCCTTCTCTCTTTTTTTTTTAATTTTTGTTTTAGTTTTTTTCCCCTTTCACATTCTCTTTCTTTTCCATTATGCTTCAAAATAGTCTTCGTGACAATCAATCTTTGTTTTGTGCTATCCCCTACTATAGGGGTGATCCTTATTTAGGGTTTATTAAAGAAATTTGTAAGCTCAAAAGGGATAACAAAAGAGTAAAGATGATGAAATTTTGTAAAAAATAGAGAAAAATAGCAAGTCTTCCTTTTTAAATCATGATTGTTTATTTTCAAAACTTTAATTTTGAGACAAAAAGATAGTGCATACCAAGTAATTACTTCTTTACTCTTTTTTTTTTGTTTCTTTTTTTTGTTTCTTTTTTTTTTTGCAAAAAGGCACTTGCACATGCGAACTTTATTGATATCTACCAAACTGAGAATTGCTAAGAATTGGAGTCCAATGGGGTCCAAATACAAAAAAGGCACTTTGAAGAAATGAAATATCATAAATGTCAAGAAAGACAAAGTGATGAAAAAAAAAAGAAACAAGGTACCTATGCTAATTCATTATATTAATGTTTCAAGAAAGTTAACATGAGTTCAACATCACAAATTATTTTATAGCAATTACTTCAATTAACGCCTCAGATCTCCAATTGTTCAGAGGTTTTGAGTTGTTGGAGGGTGAATGACTTCTTCACAGGAATCTAACCCTTGTCTAGCTTGTATCACTCCCAAAGTGAGTAATCCCTAGACTCGAGCCTTAAAGTCCCAATAGTTCTCAATATAATGTCCTATTCCTTCACAATGATAAGCAAAACTTGACTTTTCATCATGCTTATCCTCTTCTTTCATCGTTGTAGCTGGTGTAGTGATACATAACCTGCTTTACTCAACCCCTCAAACATTTTTGTCATTGGCGTATGCAAGCTCATGACCTTCCTTATTGGCGGCCTCTCAATCTCTAAGGCATTTACCACGTTCCTCCCACTATGATTAAGAATTGGGTTGTTGACAATACTGAGTCCAATTACTTCTTCAATGTCAAGCTTCCCATAAGCAATTAGCTTCCTTACTGCAGTCTTGAAGGATTCACAATCTTCAATTGAGTGTCATTGGATGTCCATGTGGTATTTGCAAGTTAAACTCGGGTTATATCACGTTGGGAATTGTGGTTCTAGGGGATGTACATGATTTGTAGAAATAAGGTGAGTATCAAACAACCTTTGGAATAAGATTGTGTTTGAAATGGATAATTTTGGGAAATGAGGTAGGTTTTGAGAACGGAAGAGACCTTGACTTTGGAAGTTTGGCCGAGGTTGCGAGTGGCTTGGGTAATTTTGCGGAGGTGTAGGTGGATATTGGGTATAAGTTGGGCGAGTTGGTACGTATAGTTGTGATGTGAGAACATTGTTGATTTGAAATTGCGGGGTTGAAGTGATGTTTGTGGTTGGCATAATTTAGTGGGGTGAGTAATAAGGAGGTGTAGGTGTTTGATATGAAAAGTGAAGGTTAGGATTATATGGAGGTTGATGACTTGGGTATTGTGGTGAATACCAAGGTTTGAAGGTCTGTTAATGTTTGACATAATTCACTTCAGGCTCTTTCTTTTTCGGCTGGAATCATTTCTTAACAGTGATATCCTCTGTATTGCTTACTGGCAACTTACCAGCTTTGGATAAAATCTCGATTCTTTATCCAGCAGCGATCTAGTCAGCAAAATCTTTATAGGATGCTCCATCCATTGCCCCGATAAAAGGATTTCCCAAGGTTCCTAAGAAATATGAGCACATCTCAGACAGTGTCAATGAGGGTTGAACTTGAGCCGCCAAGGCTTTCTGCCTTTGTGCATATTGTTTAAAATATTCCTCATTTCCTTTGTGCATTGAGCTCAATTGTTCCTGAGTTGGGACTGTTTCCAAGTTAAACCGATATTGTCCCATAAACAGGTTTGCCCAGTCATCCCAAGAAGAGATTTTAGAGAGGTCTTGTTGGATACATCATTCCAAAGCAAGCCCAGTTAAGCTTTCATGAAAGAAGTTAACAAGGAACTTCTAGTCCTTTGACAAAATTGACATTTTGGTAATGTATGTTTTTAAGTGAAAAAATGGGTTAGTGGTCCCGTCATATTTGTTGAATTCTGGAACCTTAAAGTCCTTTAGGATGATAATGTTTGCAGTAGGACACACCTCTTCTACCCCAAGGGGACCATAGGTGCTGGGACCCTTAATTGTTTTGATTTCTTCTTCCATTTTTTCCATCCATTCCTCCTTCATCTTATCCTTTTGAATGGTTGTATAACCAGTCCCACTAGGAAATTTCATTGACACTGGAATGGACATATGATGTTGTTCCTGTGTGAACTCAGTGTTACCATGAACTTCATTTTGAGTACCTTCCAAGGAATAGTACTATTCTCTAATATGAATCACTAATGATGCAATATTTGATGTTCCTCCCACAAAAAGCATCTCAGTGGTGACCCCTCCAAGGTTTGTCCTAATAGAATTGATAGTTGGTGGGTGCGAATGTGCTCCAATTACTCCTATACTTCTGGCTGCCCTGATCAAGGTGAGGGTCTCCATCATGACCAACAACATTTCCTCCATTCTTCTCTAAGACTCTATCATTTCATTCATCCTTCCTTTCATCTCATTTATTTCCATACTTAGATTTCTTTTTTCATTCTCGGTTGTCATGGCTGCAAACTTTGTTCGAGCCCTTGTGTTATGAATTCGGGTTTGATTAGTGTCTTCTTTCCTTGGTTGCGCAATGATTGTTGAATACAGTAACATCACTTAAAGAATGAGATTAAATGAATGAGATTAATGATATGCATAAAATGAAATGAAAACATTTTTTTAAATGATAGGAATGAAAAGAAAATGCAAGATGATGCATTTTTTTTTAAAGAATGCTATGAATGAAAATGCAAGATGATGTGTCCTTTGATAGGAATACATGATTTATTTTATTTTTTTTAAGAATGCTAAGGATGCTATGAAAATGCATATTTTTTTAATTATTTTTTTTAATAATGTCAATAATGTCATAAAAATGCATAATTTATTTATTTATTTATTTTTAAAATGCTGAGGATGCCATGAAAATGGTTAATTTATTTTTTTATTTTTTTTAAGAATGCTAAGAATGTTATGAAATACAAGATGCTGATATTTTTTTTGAAAAAAGAATGAAGGATAGCTAGATAAAGAAAAAGTACGCTCCTTTCGTGTCTTAAGGATTGCCTTAAGTGATGAATTATATCCTAAGAATTTATGGATCTTTCTTATTCATAAAAACTCTTATTTGGTAGCTCTATTATTCTAAAGGTCTCTAGAGCTAAGTCCTATTTCAGAATGTTAACCACAAATAGTGGGTAAACCACTAGGTGTGGGACGTTGATGAAAAAAGCACACTCTAGATGAGATTTTCGTGATAACCAAATAGGATGTACATCCAAAAAAGCTACCACTAAGCAACCTCTACCTAACTTAGGTTTCACTCAAACCCGAGTATAAGGCCCAACTCGAATGTGTGTGATAAATGTATAAGTGTGGTGGGTGTAGGGAGCATACAAACAAGATAACAAAAACAAATATAAAACAAAAATTCCCAAAGAAATTCTTTATCTTAAGGTTTAAATAACAAAATAATTAACAAAATAATTAAAAAAACAAAAAAATGAGAAACAAAAAAAAAAAAAAGAAAACAAAAAGAAAACAAATATACAAAGATTACAAAATTTTGCACAATAAACTTATATGGGCTTGGCTCTCAAGTATCCTCAAATGAGTCGCCATCTGTCGCGACTGTGATCACGGTAGGAGCGGCAAACAAAATAAATAATTAGGAGTCGCCACTAATTTTATTTAAAATAAAAAAAATTGGAAAACCTTTATTAGAAAATGGTCTTTGAAACCGAATTGGATTCGAGAGTCGGTTATGCATAGGGAAGGACAGAGACTCAACCCCACAACACTCTAACACATCCGTCCTAAAACGGTTACTCTAAATTAGTTATTCAAAACTTAATAATCTCATAATATATTTGTTTTACCCCTTTTATTAAAAAAAACTAAAAAAATAAATAATTTGTGAAAATTGAAAATTTAGCTTGATAGAATAGAGATTCTGCTCCTAAGTATCCTTTGGTGTAATGAGGAACTCAAAGTCACGTAGTTCTTTATAAAATTCTTGTGGGTTAGTTATTTTTAATTTAAAAAAATTTAAATCATCAAGGTGTCACAACTCAGATGATTCCAAAATTATAGGATTAACAAGCTGTCACAACTCAGTTAATCCTATTCTATTCTTTAAAAAGAAATGTTTAGCGATAGTTGATGGGATAATTAAAAGTTTCAAACTCAAGTGCAGGTTGTTTCAAGTAGTAAATTATCGAGAGTCCGAGGTCGATCCTCAGGGAATTGATGAAGAGAAAATTATTTGAGGTACGAAAAAGATTTGTCGCAATACTTAAAATGATATAAGTTGTTCATAAATGAAAAAGATTTGCTTGGGTTAGGAGATCCACTCTTGGTAATAAATTAAAAATAAGATTATTTCATTTTATAACTCAATTGAAATCATGCGTAATGAAGATTCCAATCGGAAGATTTAACATTCAAAGTTCAATCATGTAATCATATTATGGTTCTAATAATTATCTACCAATACTTGTAAATCGTCAAAAGCATCTACTGTGCCAATCCTATTGTCTACAAAGGATCAAGATATTCATTATACAAGAAGAGTTTCTAAATTAATTGAAAACAACATACAACACATATAATATTTGTTTAATAATACATCATTTAAGTACAAGAAAGAAATTAATCTAACCTTAACTTATTACTAAGAGCTTCACCTTTTCATCTAAGCAAGATGAAGATTTAGTTACTCATAGATAAGAAGAAAGAAAGAGAGAAGAAGATGATGATAAACATAACTTCAATTAAGAGCAATAGAAAACTACACAAAGGAAAACTAATAATACAATAGCATAAACTAATCTTTAAGCTAACTAAAACCCTTAAATGTTCAGCCTTTGCCTCCTTTTATAGAGTTCAAGGAGTGCAAGAAGATAATGGAGTTGTTTGATGATGAGAAGTAAAATCAAAATCGATGATGAATGAGCTGAAATTATGGACTTTCTTGGCTCCGAAATGTCTCTGCTCTTAGCTTATGGCATGTGTCCGAATTGAGCCAAGTGGTCTTCATGAAAGTTCTAGAAAATTATCTCAGCTTTCCAGAGACACCACGTTTAGCCAAATCCAATAACCACAACCCGAGATATGGCTCAATTACTGCTCATGGGTCAGGCCCAAATCCAGCACCTCTGTTCTGACTTCCAAGCCCAATATCACCTTCAAGGAATCTGAATTAGCTTTTGTGTTCTCATGAAAGTTGTAGATATAGGTCTTAATCTTCGACTTTCAAAATTTCAGAATTTTTGAACATCTATAGCCCGAGATATAGCCTAATGAGTGTATAAAGGTCAAGCTGTCAGGTTCAAAACGCTAGATTTTGCTTCAACTCCAATTTGAGTTATCCAAACATGTGTTTCTGGTCTTGAGGCCTTCATGAAAGTTGTAGAAATTTATCTTAGCTTAAAAATAAGACCAAAATCACATCCATCAGATATTTGTAACTCAAATTATAGCCAGTTTACTGAAAAAGCCAAGTGAGAAGGTTATACAATGAATGAAATATATTGCTGTTAATGTGACTCTTGCTATCAAGTGAATAGTTATCAGAGAATGATCTTAATTTTCCAACATGACCAAAATCTCATTAATAAGATAATTGCAACTCAAGTTGTGGCCACTTTACTTAATAATGATCATATATTTTATACATTAATAAACTCTCATTTTTAGTCATTTACACTCTCCATGTACTTAATTGATTAAGCCTAGTTATGTTTTGTAAGTTTGGACTCAAATTGAACTTAATTGATTTTTTTCAAAGACTATTTTAGTCTTACGCTATTTTCGTATTTCTGCCATATCTTGAGTTCTAAATGTCTGATAATCATGAATTTTACTTTGTAGGAAAGATAAGAGAGAGCTCTACAACTTTGATGAAGAGCTCAAAGTCTCAATCAGACATCTAGTGGAGCTAATTGGGCTTGGAAGACAGAACATGAGTTTTGTATCTGAAACCTGAATAGTGTACAGTAATCAGAGCATAACTTGAGCTGGAAGAATTATCTTGGGCTGAAATTTGGACATTTGAAATTAAGACCCAGATCTAAAACTTTCATGTTAAACACAAATCTTGATTCGGGCTCCTTGATGGTGATATTGGGTCTGAAAATCACAACAGAGGTGCTGAAACTGGGCCTGAACAGTCTATAGTAATTAGGTCATATCTTGGGCTGTAGGACGAATTTTTGGGTGATTCCAGAGCCATTGGAAAGCTTAGACAATTTCCTAGAACTTTCATGAAGACTACTTAGCTCAAAAATGACAGAATCAATGACTTAAGCAATGAATTATTTCAAAGACAAAGAATCTCAATAATCCAACTACTCATCCAATCATCCAACCACTCAACCACTCATCCAACCACTCCACCCACTCATCCACCTACTCTTAATCATTGTCCTTGTCATTCTGTATCCCTACTCCTCTATAAAAGGCACCATCAGCTAGATGTTGAGAGCTTAGTGTTAGGCACTTGGTGTTAGGCTTCGTTTTTACAAGTTATGGTTATGTTTGTTTCTTGTTTTATTTTGTTGTAATTTTATCTTGTTCTAAAGTGAAGCTATGTTCATCTTTCTCTTCTTCTCTCTTTCTTTCTTCTTATCTATGAGTAACTAAATCTTCATCTTGCTTGGGTGAAAGAGTGAAGCTCTTGGTAATGAAATAAGGTTAGATTATTCTATTTCTTGTGCTTAAATGATATATTATCAAATGGACATTATATGTGTTGTATTTTATTTCTAATTAATTTAAAAACCTTCTTTGTATAATGGAGATCTTGATTTATTGTAGACAATAGGATTGGCACAGTGAATGCTTGAACTCATTTACAAATATTGGTAGATAATTAAAGGAATCATAATATGGTTGCATATATAATTGAACTTTGAATGTGATATTTTCCGATTGGAACCTCCGTTGTATGTGGATTTCAATTGAGTTATAAAGAGAAATAATCTTGCCTTTAATTTATTTTCAAGAGTGGATCTTCTAACCCAAGCAAGTTCTTAAATTCACTTGTGAACATCTTTTATTACTTTTGGTGTTGTGACAAATCCTTTCCTACCTCAATTAATTTTTTCTTCATCAATTCCCTGTGGATCGACCTCGGACTCCCGAGAAATTTATTACTTGAGACAACTTGCACTTGGGTTTGCATCCTTAAATCCCATGATCAAGTTTTTGGCACCGATGTTTAGGGGACTTGATTTGAAGTTTTGATTTATTGAGGTTCGTTTTCTTTAATAAAATCTATTCTCTCTTCTCCTCATAGGAGCAAAAGATCTGGCTTCACAGATCCTTCGGTTTCTTTACTAACTCTCTAACTTTCTAACTATCTAACTCTAACTTACTAACTTGTTAACATACTAACTTTTATATTTATGTCATTTATTTTTATTTTTTAATTTTATTTATTTATTTTCATCAATTTTTTTGTCGATTGGGGGTAACTCTCTCTTTTATTTTTCTCGTTATTTATTTTTCCGCAATCTAACTTAATGAAATAATATTTCTTCTTCTCTCTCTCACGGCTCTGTGGGGCTCTGTCACTCTCCGGTTTTGATATTTAAATTTACTTTCGTGACTTTATTTTCGTATTTTAATTTTCTGCACTTTATTTTTATTTTTATTTTTAGGTGGTTGGTTTATTACCCCATCCCCTGTTAATATTTAATGGTGGGTGACACCGCTAGCTTGTACATTATTTTTTGTTTATTTATTTTAAGTTATTTATGTATTTATGCTTAATTAGTATCGTAATTTAAATTCTGATCGTTTAGTTAAAATTAACCCTGATACTTTATATATTGATTTGTTTGAATCACAATCACACACAATTGACACAATGGCTAACAATGAAAGTATACATGATGAACATGAAAATCAACCGTTGCGAACCATGCGTGAATATTTGCAACCACCTCGAAGTTCTAGTCCATCATGTTTTATCTTTCCACTCAATGCCAAAAATTTTAGATTTAAGTCAGGTATGATTTCTTTACTTCATAATTTTCATGGTTTAGAATCTGAAAGTCCATATTTACATCTAAAAGAATTTGAGGAAGTATGTATTACCTTCAATGATCAAAATTGCACTGAAGAAATTGTTAAGATTAAATTGTTTCCTTTTTCTTTAAAAGATAAAGCAAAATTCTCGACTTAACACTTTGCATCCAAGATCAATTGGCACATGACAAGAAATGCAATGTGAGTTCTTAAAGAAATTTTTTCTAACACATAAAACCAATGCTATGAAAAGACAAATCCACAATTTTTTCCAAAATTCAAATGAAGCATATTTTCAATGTTGGGAACGGTTTAAAGATTTGTTAAATTCTTGCCCATATCATGATTTTGAAAAATGGCGCACTATAAGCTTCTTTTATGAAGGTTTAACACCTGAAACTAAACAATTTGTGAAAACAATGTGCAATGGTGAGTTTGTTGATAAAGAACCTGATGAAGCTTTAGACTATTTGAACCAGTTGGCTGGAAATTCTCAATCTTGGCATAGTACTAACACTTCTGAAAATTCAATTAGGTCTAATCTTGCAAGTGCTAATAAAGGAAAATATCACCTTAGTCAAGAGGAAGATCTAAATGTTAGGTTTGCCAGTTTGGCTAGAAAGGTTGAAGCCATGGAATTAAGAAAAGCAAAAGAAATCAAATCTGTGTAAAATGAAGAAATTTATGGCATTTGTGATGACTTAGGACACTCAACACATAAATGTCCTAACATTCCTGTTTTTAAAGAAGTTGTACATGAGCAAGTAAATGCAATGAATAATTTTAAAAAGCCATTTACTTCTTCTTTTTCAGATACATATAATCCGGGATGGAGAAATCACCCGAACTTCAGCTGGAGAAATAAGAATCAGTCACAATTCGTGCAACCACCACCTCCTCAAGCACAGCAGAACTCTCAAAATTCTCAAGGATATGCACCTTATGTCCCACCATATAAAAAAAACCTTGAAGAAACACTGCATGCATTCATAGAAAAGCAAGAGACCATTAATAAACAAAACAATCAAACCATGATTGACATAAAAGAAACTCTTGCTAAACTTTCTTCTGCACTCATCATTCATGAGAAAGGAAAATTTCTTTCTCAACCTCAACCAAATCCCAAGGGTCAGTACAGTCTAAATGAGGGGAGTTCATAAAACTAACAAATGGACCAAGTCCAGTCAGTGATAACTCTTAGGAATGGAAAGGTTGTTGAAAAACAAATCCCCGAATCTTGTGAGAAAGAAGATGAACTAATTCCCTAAGAAAATGAAGAAGTTGACCAAAAGGAGACTAAACTCTCGCCTTCATCCCCATTTCCTCAAGCATTGAAAAATCCAAATAATTGGACCATAACACTGGAATTTTTGAAATTTTGAAACAAGTAAAGATCAATATTCCTCTGTTAGATGCGATCAAACAGATTCCTTCTTATGCCAAATATTTGAAGGACTTGTGCATAGTTAAAAGGAAACTAAATGTGAAAAAGAAAGCATTTTTTACTGAAAAGGTAAGCTCCATTCTTCAGAAAAATAATGCGTTGAAATATAAAGATCCTGGTTGTCCTACAGTTTCATGCATTATTAGAGAACATAAAATTGAAAAAGCTTTACTTGATCTTGGTGCTAGTGTCAATTTGCTTCCATATTCAGTTTATCAGCAACTCAACTTAAATGAGTTAAAACCAACTTCTGTAACTCTTCTACTTGTCGATAGATCAATTAAAATTCCAAGAGGAATAGTGGAAGATGTATTGGTTCAAGTTGATAAATTCATATATCCTGTGGATTTTATTGTCTTGGATACTGAACCTATAGTTGATAATTGCAAGTCAATTCCTGTTATTTTAGGCCGTCCATTTTTAGCAACATCAAATGCTTTGATAAATTGCAGAAATGGAGTGGTGAAACTAACATTTGGAAACATGACACTGGATCTCAATATTTTTAATATGTGCAAGCAACTACAGGAAATCCTTGATGAAAATGAGGAAGTTGAAGGAATTGAAGCCATTATAGATGATCATCTTCAAAAAGGGAGTTCTTATGACCCATTAGAAGTTTGTTTAATTAATTCATTTAATTTGCTTGATTGTACAGAGGAAATAGAATACAAAGGAAGAAAGCCAAAATTCGAAGAGCTAAAACCCATGAATGATAATGCCCATGAAAAAGTACCCACACCGGAACTAAAACCATTACCTGCTGGGTTAAAGTACACATTTTTGGGAGAAAAGCAAAGTTTTCCTGTGGTAATTTGCTCGTCTCTTACTGAAGAAGAAGAAGGAAAGATGTCGCCTCAATGGACGCACCAAGATAGGAAGAAATTTTTAACAGAGGTGAAAAACTTTTATTGGGATGACCCATACTTGTTCAAATATTATCCTGACCAAATCTTTCAGAGATATGTGCTTGACAGTGAGGTAGGTAGTATCATTAAATTTTGTCACTCAGAAGCATGTGGAGGTCACTTTTCTTCAAAGAAAACAGTCGCGAAAATCTTACAGTGTGAATTTTATTGGCCCACTTTATTTAAGGACTGCTATACTTTTTGCAAAAGTTGTGAAAAATTGTCAAAAGATGGGCTCAATTTCCAAAAGAAACATGATGCCTCTGAATCTTGCAATCATGATGAAGAAAAACCCTACAGTCTTGGGAATCTGACTCTAAAAGACCCTGTTTGCCAATTTATAAGAAAATTAGATGGGAAGCTTATCTTCGACTCGTAAAAGGCGTTTAAGCCGTTACTGGACGTGAAACCAGAGGCAGATATAAGCCATATCCACAACAATCTGTACATATTATCTTCTTCTTCATGTTTTCTAAAAAAAATGAAAAAAAAATGAAAAACAAAGTCTGAACAAGGGCGATCCGGAAAGAGTACCATGGCTTTAATTAGTTGTGGAGCTCCAGCCTTTGGCTGACCCGTCATTGACTTGGGTGGACCTTTGCACGCTAGTCCTTAAAAAAATTCGTGAGTGTCTACTGCACTGGTGACACGCAGTATAAAGATATGCCACTACTATACTCATGACACGCAATATAAAGATACACCATGAAAGCTGTACATACAGGTATGTCATTATTTGCTATTATATTTCTTTTATCTTTGTATGATTTTACTGTATTTTGGTTTTAGACAGACGATCCTTTGAGCAGGGTCCTTCAGGGGTTTCTAGACTTCTTTACCCTGATGGTTTTCTTGAAGTCACTAAAAAAAAAATTTCTTTACCTTTGATCTTTGATCCTAATCCAGCAATAGCTCAGATAGATTGGTCAACTGGAAGCAGTGAGGGAAGTAGGATGAAAAAAGAGCCAGATTTGACACTTCGTTTAAAGCTTTCCTTTATTTTGGATTTATCGTACTTTATTTCTGTTTAAATTTGTGTCAGATTTCTCCAACAGGTAATATCTTCTATCCTTTACTCATCTATATTTTAACATTGAGGACAATGTTGTGATCTAGTTGGGGGGAAAGGATAGTTGACCCAAAAAAAAAATTTTCTTTTCTTTTTGGGAAGTATGATATGATTGTCATGGACTTACTAAATCAATTAGTGATGGCAGAGTAAGGAGTAATTTTACTTCTGAGACGCATTTAAATTGGGAAGTATGTTTAGTGAGATGACTGTCAGAAACCTATTTGTAGTAAAACCAATTAAGGATGGCAGAGTAAGAAGTAAATTTTGAAAACAATTTTTTGCTTTTGAGACGCATCTTAGTTGAGGTAGTAAATTAATTAGTATTAATCTGTGGAAGTAACAAAGTTTTTGTCTTTTGATTTCCTTTGTAAAATTCAAGTGAATGCACTCTCACATCCTTTGAAGTAATTGAAATTCAGGGATCATAGCATGATTGAATAAATTATCTTCTTTCTTAATTTCACATGCTTGGTTATGGATATTGAATTGGTAGATTGAGAATGATAGAAATATGTCTTGTGAGATTTTGAGCCTATTGATGAATGGATTGAATATTTGTACCATTCTCTTCTTTCTTGTGTGATTTTAACTCATGGAATTGTTACTCTAGAATTTGCTTTGATTCTTTTTTAGGCTACATTTTCACATGCATACATTAATATGATTGAGGCATTTTGAAATAGCTACTTTGACCAAATAGTCATCCTTGTATATTTTCCATCGTGTAACCACTTTGAACTTATTTGACCATTCCTTGTTTTTAGCTCATTTAGTACCTTCAAAAAAAGAAAAAAAAAGAAAAAAAAAAGAGAAAACAAAACATGTTTTTACTCAACCTTAGGGAATAAGAGAGCATTGACCTTGTTCTTGAACAAGTGTGGGAGTGTGTGTGCAAAATGATCATTAAAAAAAAAATTAACCACTGTTGCAATCAAAGGATTATCAAAGTCAGAATAAAGGTGGATGCTTGAAAAAAAAAAGAGAATGTTTAAGTCTAACAATGAATTCAATTCACCAATTTGGGATTGATCTTCAACAAAACATTTGTCAAATATTGGTGATTGTCCTTTATGATGAATGTTCTCAAACATTTTCTCCACTCTAACTGTACCATAATACTCTTTTATTCTCTTTGGTATTTATCTTTTCATATCCATATTATCTTCTCTCCTTTACCATGACCCCATTACAACCTTGAATAAAGTCCTCTTGATTTTTGTATGCATATATTTTGAGTAGCGGAGAAGTAGAAGATAAGCAAGCTTATGGTAGTGCAATTGTTCATGGATTGAATAGAGCGAAATACTTACCTTTTAAACACTTGAGAGATTGAGAGTGAATTCTGTGAGGATCTATCATTCTTGATTCATTCTTTCCAACTGAAGTTTCCTTGCTTGTTGGTTTGAGATGTGAAGAAATGTTACCTCATTAATGCTTTGATCCCTTGCATTTCTTGTTGCTCTTCTTGCTTCATCGAGTCTTTTAGAGTTTTTAGCTTTTGAGTCTATGTCATTTTTCTTTGTCTCCTAACTTTGGTGTTATGTGTTTTGCCCAGGAGTGCAAAAAGTTAAGTGTGGGGGAATTTGATGATCACATATTTTATACATTAATAAACCCTCATTTTTAGTCATTTACACTCTCCATGTACTTAATTGATTAAGCCTAGTTATGTTTTGTAAGTTTGGACTCAAATTGGACTTAATTGATTTTTTTCAGCACTATTTTGGTTTTACCTTGTTTCTGTATTTTGACCATATCTTGAGTTCTAAATGTCTGATAATTATGAATTTTATCTTGTAGGAAAGATAAGAGAGAGCTCTACAACTTTGATGAAGAGCTCAAAGTCTCAATCAGACATCTAGTAGAGCTAATTGGGCTTGGAAGACAGAACACGAGTTTTGTGTCCGAAACCGAACACGAAA
Source organism: Ormosia emarginata (assembly GCA_029884605.1). Lineage (NCBI taxonomy): Eukaryota > Viridiplantae > Streptophyta > Magnoliopsida > Fabales > Fabaceae > Ormosia > Ormosia emarginata. Next base: position 10,514,343 of record JAQQTP010000057.1, read on the forward strand.
GTGTACGATAATCGAGCATAACTTGGGCTGCAAGAATTATCTTAGGCTGAAATTTGGACATTTGAAATTAAGACCCAGATCTAAAACTTTCATGTTAAACACAAATCTTGATTCGGGCTCCTTGATGGTGATATTGGGTCTGAAAATCACAACAGAGGTGCTGAAACTGGGCCTGAACAGTCTATAGTAATTGGATCATATCTTGGGCTGTAGGACGAATTTTTAGGTGATTCCAGAGCCATTAGAAAGCTTAGACAATTTTCTAGAACTTTCATGAAGACTACTTGGCTCGGAAATGACGGAATCAATAACTTAAGCAATGAATTATTTTGGAGACAAAGAATCTCAATAATCCAACTACTCATCCAATCATCCAACCACTCAACCACTCATCCAACCACTCCACCCACTCATCCACCTAGTCTTAATCATTCTCCTTGTCATTTTGTATCCCTACTCCTCTATAAAAGGCACCATGAGCTGGATGTTGAGAGCTTAGTGTTGGGCACTTAGTGTTAAGCTTAGTTTTTACAAGTTATGGTTATGCTTGTTTCTTGTTTTACTTTGTTGTAATTTTCTCTTGTTCTAAAGTGAAGCTATGTCCATCTTTCTCTTTTTCTCTCTTTCTTTCTTCTTATCTATGAGTAACTAAATCTTCATCTTGCTTGGGTGAAAGAGTGAAGCTCTTGGTAATAAAATAAGGTTAGATTATTCTATTTCTTGTACTTAAATGATATATTATCAAATGGACATTATATGTGTTGTATTTTATTTTCAATTAATTTAAAAACCTTCTTTGTATAATGGAGATCTTGATTTATTGTAGACAATAGGATTGGCACAGTAAATGCTTGAACTCATTTACAAATTTTGGTAGATAATTAAAAGAATCATAATATGATTGCATATATAATTGAACTTTGAATGTTATATTTTCTGATTGGAACCTCCGTTGTGTGTGGATTTCAATTGAGTAATAAAGAGAAATAATCTTGCCTTTAATTTATTACCAAGAGTGGATCTTCTAACCCAAGCAAGTTCTTAAATTCACTTGTGAATATCTTTTATTACTTTTGGTATTGTGACAAATCCTTTCCTACCTCAATTAATTTTTTCTTCATCAATTCCTTGTGGATCGACCTCGGACTCTGAGAAATTTATTACTTGAGACAACCTGCACTTGGGTTTGCATCCTTAAATCCCGCAGTCACTTAAGAATGCAATCACCCAAATTAATGATAATTCAAGCAATAATTTTTTCAATGATTCAATTAAGCTTAATTAATAAAATGTGACAAAATCAACTTAATTAAGCCAAATTGAACCTTAAGAAGTCTAGTGAGAGGATTATAAAATGCATAAAATACATTGTTATCAATAGTGGGTTGATTATTTTTTTAACTTTGAAAAAAAGAATTTTGAATCATCAAGTTGTCACAACTCAGATGATTTCAAAAATTACAGGATCAACAAGATGTCACAACTCAGCTAATCCTATTTTATTTTTCAAGAAAAAAAATATATGTATTATTTTATATCATTTTCATCATTTTTTCTTTTTTTTTTTTAATTTTTGTTTATTTTTTAGCTTTTCAATCCTAACAAAAGGAACAAACAAACATAACAAAAGAAACAATGTTGTTGCTTACAAACAAAAAAAAAGAAAGGAAATCTGTTTGAAGGAGAAGACTCAGGCGGAGGGGAGCTCGATTAAGGCGCGGCTTCACGGTGGCTGGTGCGGTGGGTGTAGATTCAGTGGTGCAGTGGTCGACTGGTCTGAAAACAATGGGTGGCGTTGTGATGGTTGTTGGACAACGGATCGAACGTTGGGATGGTGATGTGGTTATGGAGGGAAGGTTGGTGGTTGGTTAGATGGTGTGGAGGTTTGGAGGAAGATGGTGGTTTTTGGTTATAGAGAAGATGAAAATAGTTTGGAGTTGTTGATGGTTGAAGATGAAGCTATTGGCTGAGGAGATTGATAGTGATGAGCTTATTTCCAAAACAAAGGCACGTGAAAAGAAAATTGTAGGCAGAAATATGTTAAAAGCTGAAGTATGTAAGTTAAGGTTAAGAGTTTTTTTTGGGTGTGGGTTATGGGTTATTATAAGAAAGAATTAAGTTGAAGTTTTTGAGTTGAAGTGTGATTAGAATTTATTTAGGATGAGTTATGGTTTGTTTAGGATGAGTTTGAGTTAGTTTGAGTTATGGTTTGTTTAGGATGGGTTTAAGGTTTAGGATAATAGATGGGATTTGTTTTGGATAAGTGCTAGAGTTAGTATAGAATGAGTTATAGGTCAATAGGTTATGAGTTAATTGATCAATGGGTCAGGTTATGGGTTAATGAGTTGGATAATGGGTTATGAGTTAACGGGTTGATGGGTTGGATAATAGGTTATGGGTTAATGGATTGAATAATGGATCACTGAGTGAAAGATGAGTCCTTTTCCTCTTATTTCTTTTTTTATTTTTTATTTTTTTTATAAAATGTCCTGGACAAAATTGGGTGTTCACAATGAATATAGGAGACGAGATCGTACTAGAGATAACAATGAATTCAAATTGAAGGTAGATATCCCTAATTTTAATGGCAATTTAAATATTGAAGAATTTTTGGGCTGGTTGGCAAACATAGATATATTATTTGAATATATGGATGTTCTGGAATACCGGAGGCTGAAGCTTGTTGAATGCAGGCTAAAAGGTAGAGCATCAGCTTAATGAGAGAGATTGTAGTCTAGAAGGAGGTGTTAGGGAAGAGCACCAATGAGGACTTGGCACAAAATGAGGTAGTTGTTGATCAATGATTTTCTGCCCCTGGATTATAAGCATATCCTATTTTGAGCATATCTTGTTTCAATGGTATTAAAGGTGCCAACTAGGTTAGAAGTCTATCCATGAGTATACTACAAAATTCATAAGGCTGACAAAGAGGAACGATTTAATGGAGACAGAAGGACAATAGGTGGCAAGATACCTAAATGGATTAAAGCTGGCTATCAGGAACAAAATTGGTATGCAGGTGGTGCAATCCTTGTCAGAAGGCCGAATTAATTTTGTAGGAGAAGAGCAAGTCATATTACTCCCAAAGGACCTATAATGGTCATTCTTATAAGGCAACCAGTGATAGGGGCAAAACCATTAATGACAACCCCGCATGCATTGATCGTTATAAGGAGGAGAATGCCACGGGAAAATAGAAAGCACCATAAGCAGAGGAAGCACCAAAGCGTCGAATCCCTATGCAAAACCAATCCCAAGGAAGTGTTTCAAGTGCAATCAATCTGGTCACAAGTCCAATGCCTGTCCACTCAGGAAGACAATCAATGTGGTGGAACAAGAAGATGAGGATGACAGGGTTAAGTGCGGCTCAAATGGGAACGAAGATGAGCTTGAGGGGGAAATTAGTGATGATGGACTGAGTTATGGGCTGAGGAAGTTAATGTTGACACCAAAGCAAGAAGATCAAACCCAACGACATCAACTTTTCTAGACCCAATACACTATCGCAAATTGATTATTTATTGTAATTATCGATAGTGGTAGTTGTGAGAATATAATAGGCAAAGATGCTGTGGAGAGCCTGGGCCTCAAGACAGAGAAACATCCCAACCCATACACCATCGGTTGGATTAAAAAGCAATTGAGAAAATTCAGGTTACCAAATGTTGTAAAGTACTTTTTTTTATTGGTAAATACAAGGATGGGGTATATTTTGATATTGTCAATATGGATGCTTATCACTTATTGTTGGGTAGACCTTGGCAGTTTGATATTACAGTTGAACATAATGGGTGGGAGAATACTTATAATCTAGAGAAAGATAACGTGAAATTTCATTTACTGCCCATGAAAAGAAATTCCAAAACCAAAGCTTCTAAAGTGAAGGGGCGAAATTTCTTAACGATCACTTATTCTAGGCATGAGATGGAAGCTGTTGTCAAGGAGCCCAAGGAGGTGCACGCCTTGATAATGAAACAAGTGTTGAAAATTAAATAAGGATCAAACAAAGTTGAGCTCCCAGAGGTAGTGAAGTTGTTGCTTAAAGAGTTTTGTAAGATGATATCGGAAGAAGTGCCTAATGGCTTACCCCCTATGAGGGATATACAACACCATATTGATTTGATTCTTGGAGCAAGCACCCCGAATTTACCTCATTACAGGATAAGCCCCAAGAAGAGTGAGATTTTAAAGACGCAGGTGGAGTTATTGTGCAAAGGGACATATTCGAGAGAGTATGAACCCGTGTGCGTGCCCAACTATACTGATACTAAAGAAAAAAAGGGAGTTGGAGGATGTGCGTAGATAGCCATGCCATCAACAAAATTACAGTTGGCTATCGGTTCCTAATTCCTAGGCTGGATGACATGCTTGACAGGTTGCATGGTGCTAAGGTATTTTCGAAGATTGATCTTGGTAGTAGGTATCATTAGATTTGGATTAAACTTGGTGATGAGTGGAAGACAACCTTTAAAACTAAAGAGGGTTTGTACGAGTATCTTGTGATACCATTCGAACTGACTAATGCCCTTAACACGTTTATGAGGTTGATGAATCAGGTATTGAAACCTTTTAATGGCAAGTTTGTGATCATGTACTTTGATAATATACTTATTTATAGCAAGACCGAAGATGAACATATATTGTATTTGTGAGAAGTACTAATAGCTTTGCAAAAAAAAAAAAGTTGTCTGCGAATTTGAAGAAATGCAGTTTCATGACCAACAAGCTGTTGTTCCCAGGCTATGTGGCTAGTGCAGATAGGATCCAAGTGGATGAGGAGAAGGTTCGCGTCATCAAAGAATGGCCTATCCCAAAAACAATAATTGAAATCAGGAGTTTCCATGGCTTGGTAACACTCAACAGGCATTTTATTAGGAATTTCAGCACTATTGCAGTCCTTATTACAGAGTGCTTGAAGAAGGCGAAGTTTTAGTGGAGTGAAAAAGTTGCTACCAATTTTGTTGTTCTGAAAGAGAAACTATGCACTGCTCTTGTATTAGCGTTACCAGACTTTGACACTCTGTTTGAAGTTGAGTGTGATGCTAGTGGTGTGGGAATAGGTGTTGTTCTTTCTCAAAGGAAGAAACCAGTGGCTTACTTCAGTGAGAAGCTCAGTGATGTCAGACATAAATGGACCACTTATGACAAATAGTTTTATTCTGTTATGCGTGCTTAGAAGACATAGGAGCATTACTTGGTTGGTCGAGAGTTTATTATATATGTAGATCATGATGCCCTAAAGTATCTTAATAGCCAAAAACGAATCAATAAAGATATGCATGTTAGGTGGTCCCAATTCTTTAAAAAAAAACCTTTTAAATTAGTGCATAAAGCCAGAGTGCAGAATAAAGTATTAGATGCATTGAGCAGGCATGCAGATTTGCTGGTTACTATGTGGCAAAAAGTTGTGGGGGGTTTGATGCATACAGAAGTTGTATGAAATTGATGAGGACTTCTGTGATGTTTGGGAGAAATATGCGACCAACCAATCCATTAATGATTTCCATATACACGATGGTTTTCTTATGTGGGGAAATCAACTTTGGATTCCTAAGTCGTCGTTGAGGGAGAAGTTGATCAGAGACTTGCATGGTGGAGGTATTTTAGGTCACCTAGGCCACGACAAGACGATTGCTGCTATTGGAGAGAGATTATATTGGCCACACTTAAGGAGATATGTAGCCAGGTTTGTGCAAAGATGTTATATTTGCCAAACTGCTAAGGGGCATTCATAAAATACTAGTTTATATATGTCTTTGCATGTTCCATAAAATATTTGGGAAGATTTATTTATGGATTTTGTGTCAAGTTTGTCGTGAACACAAAAGGGGGAGGATTCTGTTTTTGTTGTTATTGACAAGTTCTCCAAGATGGCATACTTTATTCCTTGCAGGAAGACATCAGATGCAAACGGAAAAGCCAAATTATTTTTCAATGAGGTTGTTCGTCTGCATGGTGTGCCTAAAATTATCACATCAGAGTGGGATAGTAAGTTCTTTGGTCATTTCTAGAGAACTTTATGAAAGATGTTTGATTCATCTTTGAATTACAACAGCTAGGGGTGTTCAAAACTCAACCTATCCCAATGACCTGTCTCAACTCGAAGTTAATTTGGACAAGTTCATATTCTATGAATTGGACCTGGTGTATTTTCGAGTCGAGTTAGGGTCACACTTCGGGTTATACCAACCTGACCAGGTGTTACCGAATACTTTAAAACTTATAATTTTTTTACAATTAGTGATAAAAAATGAAATTTTCTAACTAAAAATAATACTTTTTGTATAACATTATAATATATTTATATTGATATGAACTATTTCAAAATATATATTGTAAAACACCACATACTTTTAGTTTCCTTCTTCTAAAATCTTATGACTTAGCTATACAAATGTCTATATTTATACAATTTATTTTATTATTTAGTCAACCTAGTCTTGACCCGGTCATTTGTCAAATCATATCGGGCCGAGTTAGGGTCCAGAGAATTAGTCTGATCAAAATATTAGGTCGGGTTCAAGTCAAGGTAAACTCGCCCCATAAACACCTCTAACAGCAGCACCACTCATCCTCAGACAGATGGTCAGACTAAAGTTGTAAATAGGTCTCTTAACAATCTAATTCGTAGCATTTGTGGAGACAGACCAAAGTAGTGGGATCTGGCATTAGCTCAAGCAGAGTTTGTTTACAATAGTGTTGTTCACAGTGCCACAAGAAAATATACATTCTCTATTGTGTACACAAAGTTGCTGTAGCATGCTCTTGATCTGATTAAGTTGCTTAAAGCACCAGGAGTTAGTGTAGCTACAGAAAACTTAACCAATCAATGGTAGGATGTCCAAGTTGAGGTGAGGCAAAAGTTGGAATAAGTCAATGTTAGACACAAGCAGGTAGCAGACCAACACTACTGAAAATACGTTTTTGCCATTGGGGATCAAGTAATGGTGTTTCTGCAAAGGAAGTGGTTCCCTGTTGAAACCTACAGCAAGTTGCAGCTTAGGAGGTACGAGCCATACCAGATTCTGAAGAAGATCAATGACAATGACAATGCCTATGTTGTTGGATTGTCAAATGCTATGGGAATATCCAAAACATTTAACGTTGTAGATATTTATCCGTTTCATTCTTCATATGAGCCTTTGTTCCCAAACATCCCAAGCAACTTGAGGTCGAGTTTTCCCAAGTGAGGGGGATTGACGCGAAAAGTATAGCAGCTGACTATATGGAGCGGGTTAATCATTAGAAGCCCAAATGGTCAGGCCAACTTTAATTTGGCATAACTTTTGATTCGGGCGTCAAAATCACTTTCATTATATATCAATGGAAAGCCCACAAAAAGAGCATCAACGTGGCAAATTTTGGGCCCAAAAAATGTTATTTTGGTGTTGTTTTGGCCATTTTTCTATTTTTCTTTTATTTTTCTCATTTATTTATAATTAGCGACTCTAATTAGGTTTATTTGTCTTTAAATACCTTCATTTTGCCATCTTTAGACATTACATTTTGAATAAACATTTCTCCAAGTTTCTTTTCAACATTGTATTATTGTTTTCATGCTTAACTCTCTGCGTTAGTGGTTGGGTTACAAATTATTTTTTTAAAAAAAAAAACACAAACATGTAAGAAATACGTGAAAACAGAGTCATGACTCTTTTATGGTGAAATGAAAATAAAGCATGTTGGTTCTGTTAGCATGTGCATTACAACCAAGGTTTTGTAAATGGGTGGGTGGGTTTTTGGTCATAGTTTGTAGAGAGGAAGAAAAGTAGGTCTAGGCTGCAAGAAAAAGAAAAAGAAAGGACAAAATAGAGAGGGACAAATGGCCTTGACTAAAAGAAAGGATGCCGGAGAAAGACCCATTCACTGGAGAGGATACCATAGAGATGGAGATAAAGAACAAATGTGTTGCACATAGATAAAAGAACATACGCGTCACACACTCAAAAGGAGGGTTTTCTAACACAAAGTTACCCATAAACTAGATATGAGGGCACATGAGAGATTTCTTATCTTTAAATCACCATTTTACTCATGGCGCCGCCATACTGCCACAGCACCATTGGTATGGGCCATGGCGCCACCATTGCAAATCCACCATGCCATGACATTCACAGAGGTTTTTAGAAATTCCGTCACACCATACCGCCATGGCTGCCATTTGATAAAACTGATTGTGAGATCCCTGAAATTTGGATCCTGATATCTATATTAACAATTTTATGGAAGATGTGCCTTTAGTAACTTTCCCTGTGAATTCTATGTTCCTTACTCAACAAGTTATAGCTGAATCATGAACTTCCTTTGCATTACTGCATCCAAATGGAGTGGCCACCAGTAAGTTGAGAAATTGGATTACAGAAGTACGACACCAACCCTAAGTTAGTGTCTTAGTTTGTGAGCATGAAACAGAGCACAGAGAAAAGGTGCCAGAAGTGAAGGGGAGCAAACCAGAAGACGCTGGTAGTGCCAATCAAGACAAAAGAGGAGCTAAAGACAATAGTGGTTGTCCAAGCCTGAAAATACTAAATTATAAATGGGAGCGTCTCAATTTAGTACAAATTCCAAGTAATGTACCACTGTTGATCCATATGGACCTGTTTTCGGAGGCTTGATCTTGATGTAATCATTGAGGGGAGTGCTTAAAGTAATGTGCAGACAAATTCAGCATAACAAAATTAGACGAATTCAACTTGAATCATGATTGTTTCAAACAATTATATTTATTATATAAAATATGAATCACAAGTTGGTTTGAGGTGGGTTCCACTATTGGGGTAAGAAAAATGTTAAGAACACACTTTCTATCACACTTCTTTCAACACATTCTCTTCTATTGAGTCACGTCACATACTAAAATATATACTCAATCTTGATTAGCATGTAATCAACTTGATTAACGTGTAATCAACTGAATTAATGTATAATAAAATTTGAATTTATGCTTTAATATATGACATGACTTAATAAAAGATAATGTTTTAAAAGAAATATGATTGAGTGTATTCCTAACATTCCTCATTGGGGTAATACATTCCTAACTCTCCACGATTAGCTACAGTAATTCACATGACAAAACTGAAGCTGAGGGAACAAGACAGATAACACTTCCACGCGACACGTTCTAAGAAACTCTGTTGCTGATAGTTTGATAAAGAGATTTAAGCTGTGTGTTCCATTTGTCAACGGCAGTGTACTTCTTCATTCCTTTTGACCTGAACCATGAATTTCTAATGTTAATAAAAAAACCAGGTTATATATATATATATATATGAATAGAACAAATCCAATAAAAAGAAATCAAAATTTAAAAGCTGACCTATCAGAGCGTTCTAATAGTCGGTTCACTTGATCAATGTGCCCTTGAATTCTGTTATCCAAAATTAGCGACACCAATAGCTGCTCAACATCATGCTCAGGAACATTAAGTTCCTGCAAATTAATGGGTTCCATCATATAAAAAATATTAACTAACCATAAGTTTCTAATTCACTTTAACAAATAAATCTTACTAGGTATCAGCAACAGGAACTTTTAACTCAACCATTTTGTACAAGGTAAGGGAAAACAAATGAGGCAGGAGAAATGTTTGTTTCTCTACAATGAGCAGTCTTACCCCGACAACATTACGCCATCACCCCTTAAATCAGGGACTGGAAGGAATGGTTAAGTTCTCCACATATACTTGACTTCTTCGTTTTTTTATGTTTTGGATTCCTTTAATTTGTTTGGTAGGCTTGGGGAGGGGGAGGGGGGGGGGGGGGGTAGCTCAAGAAGAAATGACGAGTTCAAATGAAGTAGTGGGAGCACAATTACCTTGGATATAAAAGGAATCCTGATCCTCGTATATGGTTTGATGAGCTTTAATAAGACTTGTGTTCTAATATTCTTTAGCAGATCCTCAATGTAATTTCTGATAAATGGATCATCCATAATGGTTCGTCTGTTACTCTGGAAAATAACGTATACGATATCCATTTAAAATAAAATATTAGACAGAAATAGAGGATAAATATGTTAAGGTCAAATTAGTGCACCGCATAATCCCATGGCAGACTCAATAAAAGTACCTTCAGGATTTTCTCAAATTCCAGTATTTCATTCCGTTGATAGGCTGCTATCAAATTTGTCATTGCCAAAATTTCAGGATCATTCTTGTATCTGCAGCACATAATATATGAGAGGAGAAAACAGAAAGAAAGAGCAAAGATCATCCTCACCTCAGCGGATTGAGCAACAAAATCAGAGAAATGAAAAATGAGTCAAATATACTGGAATACAATACAGAGGACTTACGGCTTAGCCTCCTGCCCATCAAATGGATTTACTTCAGACTCCATCAACATGTTGGCAAGAACAAGATATCTGACATGTAAATAAGAATTATAGTACAAGATGTTAGAAACAAAGAAAGACTGATCAAATGATTTATCATGAAGTCGTGGTATATTGTATATACATGAGTAAAGGATTCAGATTTCAATATTCAGTGAAAAAAGCTGTGCACATATTCTAATAAATGAGCAGTCAAGCGTAAATGCTTAATCTGAGGAAAAGATGATGGGTTTTAAAGACAAATATATTATATTGCTTAATAAAAATCATAGCTCAAATTGATGATTCATAGTTAACTGCATTTTTTTTTTATATGTGATAGTGAAATGTAAAGTTATTGTCATACACATTGTTTGAAACTAATAGTAAAAGAATACTGTGACACCTACTTCAAGCATTGGATACGCCTATGATTCCCAGCTTCGTCATAATTCTTAAAAGCTTCAAAGAAGTCAGTAGCTGCTTCTGCCCACTGGCGCTCTGCCATATGCATTTTCCCCCCACATTCATGGATTATTCCCATTATCCTAGGATGGGGAATTGCTGACTTAATAGTGAGTGCTTTCTGGTAAAGTTGCTGCATTTAATATCATGGAGACTGATAAATACCAGTAAACAAACTTCACTAGACATAGATTAATCAATCAATAAAATAATCCTGAGGAGGATCATAGATGAGAGGGAAATCACTAATCATATCAACATTCCCTGATCATCAAAAGGCATAAACCAGTCACACCTTAAAAAGACAACGCCAGACTCCACAACCGGCAATTGGAAGGTGATAGTAGTGTAGATAAGACACGCAGACAGAATATTATCTTTAGATTTTCTTTATTAAATATGATTAGTAGAGATAAGATATCTCTCAGGTTGTGATAACTCAATTATCAGCGTAAGAGTTCTATGATCAAACGCATCATCCTCATAACAGCCCCTAGTTTGTTTAAGTATCATTTTTTTCAACAGATAATAAATTATAAAGTCCCACCAAAATGGTTGATTTTCTGTGAATCTCAGTCAATTTCGTATTTTGCAGTCAAGAAAATATATAGATAATTCCCCCACCCCTTTTCTTCAAGGAACAGAAAGCAAATATATTAACAGAGAAAAAAAGTTATATTTTCATAAATCTAAAACTCCTAGACTATTTTTTTTTAATAAACAATAATAACAGGGAATTAGTATCTGGAAGTAAGAAGAGAAGTGTGGAAAACTGAGTTGGATGGTGGAACTGGGTTGGACGGTGGCTTCCTGTTTTGTTCCCACATTTTACATTGTTTCTAGTGTTTTTATTGTTGCTTATTTTTTAGGCTTGATTAGTTTGTTTTCTAGAGACTAGTTTAAATGTACAGTTCCCTATATATATTCTCTTTGTAAATATTGAGTTTAAGCAATAGTATACAGAGTTCATATTCTTCAAATTCTAAGATGGTATCAAAGCAGTTCCAATCCGAGACTGTCTCTGTTTTCCGCTAAAGCTCCTTTTTTCCGATTGGCCTTCATTGCCAACCTTTTTTCTGGTCGGCCTAAATAGTCAGCCAATCTCTATTTTTTGCTGCACCTACATTTGGCTGGCCTTCATTGCCAACTAGACCTTGCACCCAAAACCCAACCAAGGCCTTCATAGCCATCTTTCGTCAAAGTAAGGCCACGAGGTGTCTCAGAGACCTCCGACCGGCCATCCTCTTGAGCGCCACCACCGGAAGCTTTGTCACACGCCGCCACACACGTTTGAAACTCTCGGCAAGTGGAGGTCATGTGTCGCCTTCCAGTCACTAGAAAGCGACACTGTTGGTTTCGTTCAACCCTGCTCGGCCTGCTCCTATTCCAGTGGTTGGAACTCCTGTCCCAAGCTGTTTGGATAGTAGGTTCATCTTCTCTGACATCTTTTATGGTTCTATTTTGACTCTGTTACTCCAGCGGTTCTGTTTCGTCTCTCACGATGTCAACTGAAGGTGAGGTTTCCAGTGTCACTCAATCAATGGATGATGCTCAATCCCAAACTCCTAGTGAATTGCAGAACATTCAATCTGCATAAAGGCTGAATGGAAAAAATTACCTTAAGTGGTCACAACTTGTTCACACCATACTAAAAGGAAAAAGGAAGCTAAGTCATCTCATGGGTACTGAACCTAAGCCAAGTGATCCCAAGTTTGAAGCATGGGATGAAGAAGACTAGATGATTATGGCATGGTTGTGGAATTCAATGACTCCGGACATCAGTGATACCTGCATGTTTTTGAAAACTGCGAAGGATATATGGGATGTGATTGAGCAAACCTATTCCAAAGTCAGGGATGCTGCTCAAGTCGACGAGGTTAAGGTGAAGACAGTGGCTGCAAAACAAGGAGACAAGATTGTCACTAAATATGCCAATCAACTGAAATCTTTGTGGCTGGAGTTTGACCATTATAGAGTGATCAAAACTAAATGTTCTGAGGATGCAGCTGTGCTGAAGGAGTTTATTGAGCAAGACCGAGTTTATAACTTCTTTGTTGGGCTGAATCTGGAATATGATCAGGTGAGGATTCAAATTCTTGGTAAATCTACGGTTCCCTCCTTTAATGAGGTTGTGTCCATCATCCGAAGTGAGGAAAGTAGGAGAAAGCTAATGCTTGAACCAAAAATCAGTGAAACTTCAGCCATAGTGGCTCGTGGCTCTAACAAGGCAGAAGAAAAGGTGAAGAAGATATTCTCTTAAAAGGAGAAAAACCCAGCCAGTCAAAGAGTCAAACCTAGGATAACTTGTGGTGCACTTATTGTAATAAGCCACGAGTCCACGACATACCGTGATCAGTGTTGGCAGCTTCATGGAAAACCTCCAAGTCGAGAGTGGGGGCAGAAAGGGAAACAGTCACGTAATAGTGAGAAAGCCAATGCTGCTACAATGTCAAAAAGCTAACCAGCACCTAGTAGTTTCAATCCAGAGGAAATTAAGCGGGTGAGATCACTTCTTCACAACCTTGAAAAACTCTTAGGTACTTGTTCTTTGACTTATTCGGGTAAGTTACCTTTTTTCGTTGGACTCAATGTCTCGGGTACAATTTTTACTAACTCCTGAATTATGGATTCAGGAGCCACAGACCATAAGACCAACAACCCCACTATATTTTCCACCTATTCTCGATGCCCAAATAGTAAGAAAATATCCACAGCTGATGGTTCCTTAATCACTGTAGCCGGTGTAGGAAATATCCAACTAAACCACCTAGTGACCTTAAAAAATGTCCTTCATGTTCCTAAACTGTCCACAAATCTGGTTTCTGTTCAAAAATTAATTCAAGATTTATCTTGCAATGTGATTTTTTACAATGATCATTGTGTTTTTCAAGACAAGGATTCAAAGAAGATGATTAGACGTGCTAGGGAGCAGGATGGTCTCTACCTTCTTGAAGCACCTTGTCAGTTAAATAGGACCAAGGACAGATTTAGACACCCATATTCCTTTACCTCATAACTTATTTCAACCAATAAAGACAAAATCTAGCTTGTTCACCGTAGATTGAGCCATTCATCCTTTTTTATTGTTAAAAGTTTTCTTCCTTCTTTGTTTAAAAGTCTTGATGTTGAACAATTTCATTGTGATGTATGCGACTAGCCAAACATAAACGTGTCAATTTTCTAATTAGTAATACAAGTTATGTTCCTTTCTCTCTTATTCACAGTGATGTTTGGGGTCCCTCTTCCATTCCTAATGTCTTTGGGGCAAGATAGTTTGTGTCGTTTATTAATGATTGTACTCGTGTTACCTGGATTTTTTTGCTCAAACATAAGTTTGATATTAGTATTGTCCTCCCAATTTTTTGTTCCATGATTAAAAATCAATTTGGGGTAGGTATTAAGCGATTCAGGTCCGATAATGCTACAGACTGTTTTAATTAGACTCTTATGCATTTTTTCCAGAAAAAAAGAATAATTCATGAATCATCCTGTGTTCATACCCCACAACAAAATGGGTTAGTAGAGCGAAAAAAATGGTCATCTTCTTGAAAAAACCTGAGCCTTACTGTTTCAGAGAAATATCCCCAAGTCCTTCTAGGGAGAAGCTAATCTGACAGCTACTCATCTTATAAATCGCTTACCTACTAAAGTTATGGGATTCATGAGTCCCATGGATGTCCTCTCTACTTTCTATCTTGATCTACACACTTCCAATAATCTTGTCCCTAAAATTTTTGGATGTGTATCTTTTGTCCATGTTCACAATCCAAACAGGGAGAAACTCAATCCGAGGCTCTAAAATGTATCATTTTGGGTTATTCTTCGACCCAGAAAGGGTACTAGTGTTATCACCCTCTATCCAGAAAATTCTATGTCTCCATGGATGTTACATTTAGTGAAGCGCACTATTTTTCCCATTATTATCTTTAGGGGGAGAAGTCATTGAGGGAAGATAAGGAAGATTTCCTGCTTGACTTGTCCTTACTTCCTATGTCTAATGGTCCTTCTCATGACCTTCTTGTTATCCCTAATCCTCCTCCTGAAATCACTATTGAACCTGTGCCTGAACCTGTGTCTAAAACCATTCCTGACCCAGTAGCTGAGTCTGCTCTTGAGAATGTAAGGTATGGCAAAAGCAAGGTGTTCACAAGAAGGAAGATGGCTGTTACTGAACCTGTGCAGGCCCCAGAGTCCAACTCGGAGCCTTCGAATGAGGTAATAGTATCTAATCTTTTATTGCAAGATGAAACTGAATTTCATATGGATAGTAGTGACCAAAATCTTCCTATAGCCATCAGAAAAGGAACCAGAGAGTGCACAAAACGACCACTATACCCTCTTTCACACTTCTTGTCCCTTGAGAATTTTTCACCATCCCATAAAGCCTTCCTTATAAGCCTAAATACCATTGTCATCCCTACCACCCTACCTGAGGCCTTGTCCAATGGAAAATGGAAACAAGCAATGAATGAGGAGATGGAGGCATTGCAAAAGAATAAAACTTGGGAACTAGTGTAGTTACCGACAGGGAATAAAATTGTGGGCTGTAAATGGGTGTATACTGTGAAATATAGAGCAGATGGA
Organism: Ormosia emarginata; assembly: GCA_029884605.1. NCBI lineage: Eukaryota > Viridiplantae > Streptophyta > Magnoliopsida > Fabales > Fabaceae > Ormosia > Ormosia emarginata. The sequence continues at coordinate 10,529,706 of JAQQTP010000057.1, forward strand.
TCCACAGAGCAGTATAAGGCACAATTAGTTGCCAAAGGGTATACCCAAACTTATGGAATTGATTACCAGGAGACTTTTGCACCAGTTGCAAAGATGAACACAGTTCGGGTATTATTGGCATTGGCAGCTAATTATGGTTGGGATTTACAGTAGTTTGATCTCAAGAATGCTTTCTTACATGGAGATCTCAAAGAAGAAGTCTACATGGAGGTCCTACCAGGATATGGGAGGAATTTGCATGCTAATATTGTGTGTAAGTTGAAAAAGGCCTTATATGGCCTCAAGCAATCACTGCAAGCGTGGTTTAGAAGGTTTGCTAGAATTATGTTGGCTATAAGGTACAATCAAAATCAAGGGGATCACACACTGTTTGTTAAACACTCTCCCTCATGGGGAGTCACAACTTTCTTGGTGTATGTTGATGACATAATAGTAACAGGAGATGATGCTAAGGAGAAACATATCCTGAGTCAGTGTTTAGCCAAGGAGATGGAAATTAAAAAGGTTGAAATACTTTCTTGGAATTGAGGTTGCTCATTCTAGAAAAGATATATTCATCTCCCAACAAAGTATGTTATGAATCTCCTAAAAGAAACAGGTCATATAGCATGCAAATCGGTAAGTACTCCTATAGATCCCAATATGAAACTTGGACAGGCAGAAGAAGATGCTGCAGTTGACAGAGAAATGTACCAGCTTCTGGTGGGAAGACTTATTTATCTATCCCACACACAACCGGATATAGCATATGCAGTAAGTGTGATTAGCCAATTCATGCACAGTCCAAAAGAATCTCATTTGTGAGCAACATATCGAGTATTACAGTACCTTAAGGGAACACCAGGAAAAGGCCTTTTATTTAAGAGAAATGGAGGTGTAGTAATTGAGGCATACACTTATGTTGATTATGCTGGATCACTAGTGGACAGAAGATCAACTACAGGATATTGCACTTTTCTTGGTGGAAATCTAGTGAGTTTGAGAAGTAAAAAACAGAATGTGGTAGCACAATCTAGTGCGGAGGCAGAATTCAAAGATATGGTTCAAAGTGTGTGTAAACTACTATGGTTAAAGATTATTGTTGAATATCTGAAGATCAAGAGGGATGGTCCGATGAGACTTTATTGTGATAACAAGTCTACAATCAGCATAGCTCATAATCCGGTACAGCATGATCAAACAAAGCATATTGAGGTTGACAGACATTTGATCAAAGAAAAACTAGAGAGTGATTTAATCTGTACACCTTATGTGTCTACACAAGGTCAGCTTGTTGATGTACTTACAAAAGGATTGAGTAGTCCAGCATTTCAAACGATTGTATCCAAGCTGGGAATGGAAAATGCATATTCACCAACCTGAGGGGGAGTGTGGAAAAGTGAGTTGGACGGTGGAAATGGGTTAGACAGGGGCTTCCTGTTTTGTTCCCACACTTTACATTGTTTTTACATTGTTTCCAGTGCTTTTATTGTTGCTTATTTTCTAGGCTTGATTAGTTTGTATTCTAGGGACTAGTTTAAATGTATAGTTCCCTATATATATTCTCTTTGTAAATATTCAGTTTAAGCAATAATATACAAACTTCATATTCTTCAAATTCTAAGAAGAAGACTATTAGAAGCCCCAGTAAAGATGGTAGAATCTTGCTTTAGGTGGTTTGGCCATATAAAAAGAAGACTATTAGAAGTCTCAGTAAGAAGAGTAGATCAGGTGGAGGATAGCACAATAATTAGAGATAGAGGGAAACTAATAAAAACTATAGGTGAAACCATTAAAAAAGACTTAGATTTAAATGACAACTGTAAAGACAAGGTTTACGATACAATACAATGGCATCGTTTGATCGACATAGCCGACCTCATCTAGTAGGAAAAGGTTTTGTTGTTGTTGTAATAATAACAGGAAATTGAAATGAACAATTTACTTATTATAGAATCAAACAGACAATATATACATAATGTGCCCAACATAATCCTCAATATAAGCGAAGTATTGAAATGTATGTTGAGTTTAAGTAACTCTATATTCTAGATAGATGCAGTTAGTGACTTCAACATTATGCATATAGAACTAACATAAAAAGTTATTATTTGAAAATTCTGCTTATTCCTCAAGCAGTAGGTAAAGTCTGCAAGAAGGTTAAAAGATAAATTGAAGGAAAACATACTAAAAATTGAAAAGGCATATAATTAATCAACTTATGAAAGTTACAGAACAAGAATTTATTTTCTAAAACAAATGCTGACCTTGAGTTTTTTGTTGTTCTTGGTCTCTGTGTACATTTGAATCTCTATTGCATAAACCTCCAAAAGTTGGGTTCCTTTCTTATGGTCATCTGTCCCATCTTCTCTTTGACAAGACTTGTGAAGTTCCTTCAAGATCTGACAGGGCTCAACAAATCCTTAAATTATTTAATACTAGTAGATACCAATAAAAACATACACAGGGATCCAAATTAAGTTGAAAAGTAAGTTACACCGAAAAATAACATATTACCTTGCTCATACGTCCATATTCACCAATATCAAAAAAGATCTTGCAAAGCTTCAGATTTGTCTTAAACCACAATCTCTGCATAGTGGGTCAAATACAAAAATATAAGATCACATAAATGAGAGAGGCAATGAGGTAAGACACACAAAAGATAAGGTAAGACACACAAAAGATAATGTCCAATGGACTAACCTCATTTTTTGCTTCTTCAAGGGCCTTTAGAGTTGTCTGGTAGAATTCCTGCAGAAGGCCAAAGTTCTGGCTAGCTGAACCTGAGACATAGTCCATAATGCTGTTTATGCATTTTTCACTATAGTTACGGGTCACTGCTGACTTAATATATGTCAACATCTCCCTATATGCTTCCATCATCTCTTTATACCTTCCCAGTCGATAATAGAGCTTGACAGTTTGTTTTAGAGCTTTAAATCCCCTGGTAAAATGCAAAATAAAATGAAATGTGATACATAATAGTTTCTTGTCATTGTCGAAAGATTCTCAGACAAATATCACTGTGGTACATGAAAGAGTACAAGAAACAAGAGACACATGAATAAGCAGAGACATTCATATCAGACATGTTTCTAAGTTTAATTATGCAAATGTTTCAACCAAAAACAAATGGTAGAAATGAGTAAGCCAGTATGGAGAAGGTAACTACTGAATGACAATGAGTTCAGTAGCTTATGACAGCAATTACAAGCCTTTATATGGAAACACAAATTAAACAGAAAATAAATATTGACTTAAAAAATTACATGTATTTAGAATGCACAATTAAAGAGTAGTGCTGTTTATCATGAAGGATTTTATACAAACCATATTAAGAAAGCACAATTAACATTTTAAGTTATAAGAGTAGGATAAATCATTTATAAAGATGGGGTCCACAATTTAAAAATTGATATATATCACAACAAATCTCTTCCGTGTATGCATCTGTGAATTTAATTCATAATATACAGCATTGTTCTTTATTAAATGTAATCATGTTAGACAGCCAACCAAAAGGAAAGAGAAACATTCTTGCTGACAAAAAGAAAAGGACTAGCAGTGACAGATCTTGTAACGAATAATGATACAACAATCAACAAGGGTCACAGCACAACAACAGCAACAACAAAAGCCTTTTTCCACTAAGTGGCATCAGCTACATGGATCAAGTGACACCATTGTGTTTTGTTCTATCAAAAACCAAATTTTCAGAAAGGCCACTTAGATCGGATTGAAATCTCCTTCCTTGTCCCACCAATTAAAATATGCCAACTCAAATAAAATAACTCATCCTTTTTACCAACTAAATACATCTTAACGCCATTTGCAACTTAATGAAGTTAGCCCCACCAAACTCGCACCCAGATTCCACCAACAGCAAGCCAGAAATCAGCCGCCCACATCTATGAACCATCAAGCACCAACACTATTGTACAGCCCCTCCAGGAACCACCCCAAACCAGAACGCACAAGCAGCACCCAAACACACCTTGAATCTGTGTGTTTCACTGCAACTGAAGCCCGCATCTGAAACAGTGACAACACAACCCATTCTTCATTCCCTTTCGCACAATTAGAGCCAGAAATTAGAAAGCAGTCCCCTGTTTTCACTGCCAGACCGCCACCAATCTATCACTGATGCAGTCACCCCCATGCCCATTTCATCCTCTCAAAACACTGAAAAACCAAGTCCAGCCACCAAAACGCCCCTGCACCATGTTCTTCAAAAGCTAACATTCAACATCAACCCATCAACCATGTATCACAGGTCGTTCAACCCAAAGTCCCAAACTCAAAGTCATCAGAAATGGTCACAAACCATGAACAACAGCATTAAGTTGTGTTTAGTTGGTGAAAAGGATGAGGTGTTATTTTTAATTGAGTTGGCAAATTTTAATTGGTGGGAAAGGAAGGGGACAGGAAGCGGAGACTGGAGTTTTCAATCCATTTAGATCAAGGATTTGTGTTAAGAGATTTCATTGGTCTGCCCCTACCTTTATCTGTCGGACTATCCTCCATATGATCAACCTCTATTAGTCTTCTCCTCACATGATCAACTTAATATTACCATTCAAGTTCTCTACCTCCATAATCCATATCTTTTTTATTATGCAGAAATCTGAGAATAGAGTTCTTACCATTCCGCCTTTTCTTGTTCCATTTGCACTACCTCCGCAAAACCAGCAAGTGCACCTTCTGGATCAGTTTCAACCACACCTGTATACAAACAAAACAATATTGTCCTAAGAAGTCAGTGTAAATTACATGAATCAGAAATAGGTCAAATCAAATCTTACAACTTTGTAAAAGAAAATTAACTGTTAAAACATTGTTTAACAAGTCACATGTTCCTTAATTTCCGCTACGAATAAACATAGCACATTAAATCCAAAATTCCAAATCAAGAAGATAACTCACTCAGTAAACTTTTTAGTTTCAACCATGATACATATAATGCTGAATAGTCATAACTAAGTGCAATCAAAATATCCAATGGTAGAAGACTGATTTTAGATTTCAACTTTGCTTGGCCATCTTAATTAATGACAATGTGAACAGACCAGCAAAGCAACAAAACTGCAAAAACAAACCAACTTTTTGGTTCCTAATTCAAAAATAATAAATTAAATGGAAAAAAAATAAAGAAAAAAATAATGAACCTTTTGAATTGTAATATTGATTCTCAATATCAACATCCTGCTCCTCTTGCTCCTCATCCGAGTACTCGAATCCATAGTCCTCCATATCAGCATCTATACAATTAACCACTTTGTTTCATTACGCAAAACAAATATGTATATCATCATCAACAACAACGGAGAAAGGAACGCATACCGGAAGCCATGTCGGGTGAAATGGATTGAGGATCGAAGTTAGGATTTTGATAGTTCGTAAATCGCAACTGCCACTGAGTCTCTGTCTGCAATTTCTACGGTGCTCAGTATCCGGTGACGGTGAGCGAGTGAGGAAAAGCCAAAGGAGCAATAGCTACTACCGCTAGCCGCGCCTACAACGGCTTCGGCTTTCTAGGCCCAAATCCAATATTGGCCCATATATGCCACCTGATTAGACCCGCCCACAAAACGTAAGTTGTGTGCGTAAAATTCAAACTTGAATTTAATTTAATTTAATATGATATGTGTTTGGAATAGTTGTGAAAATTTAATTATTGTATAATTTTTTTTTGTTATAATCGATTATAATATAATTATATTTATATTTAGATATGTTATTTGAAAGGTAATTTTAAACTAATTTGTTTTGTTTAGATATTATAAAAAAGAATTATTTTTATACATTAAATTATCAAAATAGGTATACAATGATTAAAAAAGTTATTTGATTGATGACAAAATAGTATTTACATCTTAAAGTATAAGGAATAATCTAGAATCATAAGCTGAAATTTTAACATTATGAAAAAAAAAATTTATAATGCATTGAATTTCGTACAAAAGATAAAACTAATTTTGTCAAACATGTAAGAATATTGTTACAACAACTTTTTATCCAAAAAAAAGTTGTTTGGTTGGAAAATAATCCTAACCAAACATGCTCATGATGTGGCTCAATCTAATCTAGTCTAAAATTAAGCTAACGTGCTTCAGGCGAGGTCGAGTCATTGGTCTGAAATTTAATTATTTTTAATCTAATAAGTTACACTTAAGTGAATATTATCATTTTTTTGTTTGAAAAATTAAAATCTAAGTGGCAATTTGGCTAGTTCCCCAATTTATTTGTTATTGGCCTAAAATTAAGTAGTTCAAAGTTTCTATTGTTCATTAATCTAAATTTTTTGAATATTAAATTCATTAATTTTAACATAAATTAAAAGAGTGACCAACCTGTCCAACTTGCAACCCAAAACATATGAAGTCTTACTTAACTTGGCCTGAAAATGGTCTAGCCTGGATGGGCTGGGCAAGCCCATTTTGACACCTTTAGATTTCAAGGCTTGTTGGCCCAATGAGATATTACTCGGAGATTATTCTGGTACTCATTCTTTTTTCAAGGATATCTGTATTCAATGTGATTTGTCAATTGTTTATTGTTTATTAATTATATATAATGACCAATGTTTGGTCGGTTCAAGTGATTCGGCACTTGTTCCTCTTAAGTAATGTCTTGTGTTCGAATCTTGTGAATGAAAAAAATCAGCACTATGAGAGCTTTATACCTCTATGGTCCTACCCGACTCGACTCCGAATTAGTCGAAACTCAATGCAATTTTCGAATACCGAGGGGTTTATACCAAGACATTAATTATATATAATGAGTTTTTAAACATTTATAACAAAACTAACAACCAACATATATTTGACAACTCACCTTAGGCACGTTGACATAAATTGTTTACACATTTTTAGGTATATCAGTTTTTAACACTTTTTTTTTTGTGAATGAACGAGACATAAGCCCAAAACAAGCAAATAAGCTACAATCAATCTAGGAGTAAGAACTCTTTTTACATATGAGTTAACCAACTAACCAACCTCCACATGAGGGGATTGCAAGATGCACAAACCAAGATTGTGATTACAACCAATTCTAGCAAGCACATCTGCACAACAACTTTCCTCCCTTTAAATATGCTGAATTTTGACATCACATTCCCTTTTGAGCAACTCCTTGATCCTCTTGTTAAACTTTTGCTAGTCATACTTAAGTGATGATCCAAAGTGATACAGTGGAGTACAGTGGCCAAGTCAAGATTAAGCTCAACCTGACAATACCCTTGCTCCTATGCTAAATAGAGACTTTCATACACACCTCAAAGCTCAGCTTGGAATGTTATTATGAATCCTAGGTTTTTAGGGAAACCCACTAATCAATGTCCACTCCAATCTCTAATAATCCCTCCACACCTAGCTATGTGGTTACTCAGATTTGAAGCTCCATTTGTGTTTAGTCGAACCCAAGGCCAAGCTGGGGGAGACCACCTTACCTCAATCACATATCGCTCCTTCAAAATAGGCAAACCATTACACCTTAACGCATCGTATACCTCATTACGCCAATTCCTGATCACATGTCAAGGATTGGATGGTCTGACAATTTGATCATAAAATGGTTGCCTATTTCTTCACTTCCACAACATCTAACGAGTGCTCACCCAACTATTTATCCAATTCGAGTCTTGATCATACCTAAAGACCTAAGTCATATTATTTTGAAACCAATCTAATAATGTTCTAGAGAAGAATGGAGCTTTTTTACCAAGCGAACTAGATGTTTCCAAACAATACTAGCCAACAAACAGTCTCTTAACACATGTAAAATATCTACAATTTGATCACTATAGTGGTGGCAAAAAGAATCCCCCAATCCCCACTTAGACCTTCGATGGTTCGTCAACAGCCTCTCGTGATGCACTAGCCATATAAAATACCTCAACCTCTCAAGGCCTTGGACATGCCAAACATCTTTTCATATCCTCCTTGTGTGATTATTCTCGAATCACATCATGAGATCATAGGAACTTCAAATAGTAAAGTTACCTTGGGCATTAACCTAGGCACAAATCAGTAACTTAACCTCTTTAATTCTGTGATTAATTCAGATCAATCAATCCTAAATTTCATCGCAATTCTCAATCTTAAATCAAGACCCAATCAGATTAAACATAAACAAAATCACCATTCAAGCATTCAAGATCAAGAAGAAGAAGAAGAAGAAGAAGAAGAAGAAGAAGAAGAAGAAGAAGTCAAGCATTCAAGATCAAGAAGAAGAAGAAGAAGAAGAATCCAAATGCAATTCAAACACAAAAACAAAACTAAGATCTCAAAAATCCAAACCACAAATTCTTCAAGAATCTCTACATTGATTACAGAAGTTTAGCTCTCCATAGTTATCACTATAAAGGAGCTTAAGGAAGAAGGGAGAAGAAGAGAGAAAGATGTAGAGAGAATGTGAGAGTGTAGAATGAAAAGGTTGTCTCAGATTTCTGCTCCCCAACCCTATAACTAACCCCTAATTTGGCCTTACATCATTAAAAACTTAATGGGTACAAAGTTGGGTCATTTATGAGTAATTAGGCCCAAACCCCATGTTAATTGGAGGTCTACAACTCATGTTATGGACAAATCATTCTCAAAGAGTCTCTGATTCCGTTGGTTGACTTCAAGGGATGAAAACTTCATCGAAACGTCATAGTTTGGAAAAGTGGTCTTCATATTAATTGAAAATATATGTCTTAATTCCAAATGCCACCGAATTCAGGCTCATATCACATCTACAACCAAAGTTATGCCCTGATTAGTGCACACTACTCGGGTTCCAATGATAGAACTCATGTTCTGACTTTCAGGCCCAATTAGCTCTACTAGATGTCTGAATTAGCCTTAGAACTCTCATGAAAGTTTTAGAGCTCTCTCTCATCTTTCCTAAAAGGTAAGATACATAATTTTTAAATATTTAGAACTTAAGATATGGCCGAAATACAGAAACAGTGTAAAATCTCAATGATACTGGAAAAGATCAATTAAGCTCAATTTGAGCCCAAACTTATAAAACATGACTAAGTTCAATCAATTAAGTATATGGAGAATGAAAATGACTAAAAATGAAGATTTATTAATATATAAAATATGTAATTATCAGGCATCACTTGGCCATATGAGATGGTCATCCTCTTTCTCTTGAGAATGAGGCAAAATAGCTTAAAAAATGAAACAACTTGGCCAAGGAGCACAGTCAAAAGCAAGTGTCAGTTCTACTGACCATTTATATCCACCAAGTTATAGACCTTCCAAGTTTCTACCTCAGCATGTACCTTTCCAATATAGTCTCAAAGATTATTATCCGTGTGCAACCACTTATGATCCCAAACACTAATGATTCTCCCATTTCCAATACTCCAGGCCTCAACTAAGTAAAAATGATGACACTAATTAGCAATTTTTTTTCCAAATAGAAGAATCTGAGGGTTTAACATTGATACTTTGTAGTTGAATAACATTTCTCCCATATTTGCTTTTCAACACCTAAATCTAGAGGTCATACCTATTAGGAATTGCGCATACATCACGCAGTGAAAAAATAAAATTTCTCACAAAGGATCCATGCGAAAAAGACCATAATTCGTGATTTTTGAGTTTACCTCTTGAAGCAAGATGGAAAAATGATCAAGCAAATCACAAGCACCGCAACAACAATGATGTCTCTACGTTATCCATACGAACAGATTTGCAAAATGTCCAACGTTCGCAGTCTTGGAGTCTGACCTCTCTGCCATAGTGCTAGTTGCGAAGAGAAGATAAACTTGTCACTCTCTCACTCACTGTTTTTGCCAAGTGCGGCTAGGGTTTATAATTTGTACCTTGACAGCCCCTTAGTAGTGTTATTTATAATAGATGTTGTCTTATGCAAGTGAGAGCAGCAGCAAGGTAAGTTGTACAACCCTAGAATCATCTATTATGAGTCTGACCCATGATTGAATCTGAGTCCAACTTAGATCCATATTACTCCAACTAAGTCTGCTCTAAGTGTGTGACCTTGTAGGTTCTCATGACATTAGCAGTAATATTAAAATCTTATTTTAATATTACAAGCCATGAGCGGTATCTAGCAACACATCGTTGTTACCCAAATAATGAGAATGTTAGTGATTTGACATAACCTTTCCGTGATCAATGTTATGGTGCAGTTTAGTCCCTTTTATCCAGATATCTAGATTGAACATAAGGCATGGAACGTGTCACCACTTGTATAGTTTAATCTTTCGTTTCCTAATACTCGAGTAGACGTAGTAATAACAAATAAAATCAATATCTCATATTAACTTATTGGAGCATGGTCATGCATTTCATAGTCTCACTTAATCAGGGAGTCCGAAGATATCACTCTTGTTATGTAGGAGAGACAAATCTCATCTAGGTCACTCACATCCCTCCACATGATTTGCGGTATGTCCAATAACTAATTTTATAATCCCCTTGTTACAGATGACGTTTGATGACATTAAAACATACAACTCCTCATGTAGGAATCGTAGTGATTTTAGGTCAAAGGACCACATACATCATTATCATTACGAGAATCGTTTATGATACTCACATAACGATCCACACAGCGTTCTCATGGCAGGTAAGGTCAATACATCATTACTCTAATATGTACCCATGTGAAGACTTGATATCTCATATCTATGACTTGTGAGATATAGCCATCAGTCTATGCACATACTAGTCTTAATGCATTATTATCATCTTGATTAACAATAATACTTAACTAGGGACATTTAAGAATAGTGTTCTATTTCTATCCAATAAGATCTCACGATCAAGTCATCCACTTGATGTCCTATGGCATAAAACTTACTATTCTAAGGACTTTATTATGTTTATCATAAATAACACACAATAAATGAAATATCTCATATATTAAATAATTAGCATAATACAATGTAAGCTAGTACGGTTAAAATAAATTGGCCTCTAGGGCATACACTAACAATCTCTCACTTGCACTAAAGCCAATCAGACATATGTCTAATGCTTAAAGATCTAGTATGACCCTCATGCTTTTGCTGCCAAGAGGCTTTGTCAGTGGATCTGCGATGTTATCATCTGTTGGTACTCTGCATATCTTCACATCTCCTCTATCGATGATCTCACAAATGAGATGGAAGCGCCTAAGTATATGTTTAAATCGCTGGTGAGATCTAGGCTCCTTAGCTTGTGCAATGACTCCATTATTATCACAATAGAAGTCCACTGGGTCCACAATGCTAAGAACTACACCAAGTAATGAATTTCCTAATCCAAACGGTCTCCTTTGCTGTATTGGAGGCAGCAATATACTTAGCCTCTGTGGTAGAATCGACGATTGTCTCCTGCTTTGAGCTTTTCTAGCTCAACCCCACCATTCAGGCAATAAACAAAACCCGATTGCGATTTGGAGTCGTTCTTATCGGTCTGGAAACTAGCATCAGTGCAACCCTTTACAACTAGCTCTTCCTCAGCTCCATATACCAAGAACCAATCCTTAGTCCTCCTTAAGTACTTAAGGATGTTCTTGACAGCAGTCCAGTGACTCTCACAGGGATCAGACTGGTACCTTCTCGTCATGCTTAAAGTATACGAGATGTCTGGTCAAGTACATAACATGACATACATGATAGATCCAATTGCATATGCATATGGAATCTTGCTTATGCAATCTCTCTCGTCCTAGGTAGAGGGGGATTATGTCTCTGATAAGCTTACACCATATGACATAGGCAAGAGTCCTTTCTTGGATTCGTGCATGTTAAATCATCTTAACACTTTGTCTATGTATGTACTCTGACTTAGACCAAGCAATCTATGTGATCTATCTTTATTGATCCTGATACCTAATACATAGGTGGCTTCGCCCAAGTCCTTCATGAAAAAGCACTTCCCTAACCAAGTCTTTACAGACTGTAGGGTAGGGATGTCATTTCAAATGAGTAGTATATCATCTATAAACAACACCAGAAAGATAATTATGCTCCTACTAACCTTCTTGTAGACACAAGATTCTTCTTCATTCTTGATGAAACTAAATTATTTTATTGTATCATCAAAACAAAGATTCCAGCTTCTGGAAGCTTGCTTCAATCCATAAATAGATCATTGCAACTTGCATACCTTTCCAGCATCTTGTGGAGTGGCAAAACCCTTAGGTTGTGTCATGTACACATTCTCGAGGAGATTTCCATTAAGGAAATCAATTTTGACATCCATGCTAGATTTCATAATTGTGGTATGCTGCAATAGTAAGCAAAATCCTAACAGATTTAAGCATCACAACTGGAGAAAAAGTCTCATCATAGTTTGTACCATGAATTTGCTTGAAACCCTTATCCACCAATCACGCCTTAAAGATATGCATGTTACCATCCATGTTAGTTTTCTTTTTGAAAACTCACTTACACCTAATGGGTTTTTCCCCTTCAGGTGGGTTAACCAAGGTCCATACCTGGTTGGTATACATAGATTCCATTACAGTTCTCATGGCCTCAAGCCATTTCTCATATTCTGGGCCAATTATGACTTCCCGCTAAGTCACAGGCTCATCTTGATCCATGAACAATACGTCACCTTGTTAGGTCACGAGAAATCCATATCTCTCGGTTGATGACGTATCCTGTTAGACCTACGCGGGTCTTGTGCTACTAGAGTAGGTTGTGATTCCACAACAATATGTGGAGGCTGCTCTATTTCTACCATCAATTCGCTGCTACTCTGTGAACTTTGAATTTCTTCAAGTTTTATTTTCCTCCCACTAGTTCCTTTGGAGATAAACACTTTGCCTTTGGTAGGATTATAGAAATAGTATCTCTTGGTTTTCTTGGGATACCCCACAAAGAAGCATTTATCTGATTTGGGCCCAAGCTTATCAGAAACTTGACATTTCACATAAGCTTCACATCCCCAAATCTTCATAAAAGACATATTGGGTCGTCTCTCAATTCATATCTCATATGATGTCTTTTGAACCGTTTTAGATTGAACACGGTTAAGTGTAAAAGCTGTTGTTAATAGAACATGTCCCCGGAAGGAGTTTGGAAGGTCTACATGACTCATCATGGATCAAACCATATCCAACAAGGTTCAGTTCCTCTTTTCAAAAACATCATTCCATTGTGGTGTTCCAGAAGGAGTGAGTTGAGATATTATCTCACATTTTTTCAGATGATCATCAAACTGTTGGCTTAAGTATTCACCACCTTGATCTGATCGAAGGACTTTAATCCTCTTGTCAAGTTAGTTTTGTACTTCATTCTTGAATTCCTTGAACTTTTCAAAGGATTATGATTTGTGTTTCATGAGATACACAAACTCATATCTACTGAAATCATCAGTAAATGTAATGAAGTATTAAAAGTCACCTCTAACCAGTGTGTTTAGGAGTCTATATACATCACTGTGTATGAGACCCAAAAGATCACTAGCCCTTTCACCTTGTCCAGTGAATGGGACTTTAGTCATCTTCTCTGATAAACAAGGCTCACATATCTCATATGATTCAAAATCAAATGAGTCCAAGAATCCATCTTTATGGAGTTTGGAGATGTGATTCTCATTTATGTGACCCAAACGACAATATCAAAGATAAGTTGGGTTCATATTATTTGATTTGAACCTCTTAGTATTTATGTTATAGATGGGCATTTCAAGATCGAGGACATAAAGTATATTACTCAGTTGTGCACTACTATAAAAATATCATTCAAATAAACAGAACAAATTTTGTCATTTATTATAAAAGTAAAACCTTTCTTATCAACACAAGATACAGAAATGATATTCCTACTAATAGCAGACACAAAATAACAGTTCTCCAACTCAATAACAAGCCCAGTGGGCAAAGATAATAAATAAGTCCTTACGACTAAATCAACAAATTTTGCTCTATTTCTAACTCATAGGTCGACTTTACCCTTAGCCAATGGTCTACTCCTTTTTAGATCCTACATATTTACACAAATGTGAGACACACATCCAATTTCTAATACTCATGATGAAGAATTAGATAAATTGACTTTTATAACAAAAATACCTGAAGTGGAAGTCTCACTTCCCTTCTTCTTAGTCTCCTCCAGGTACCTGCCACAGTTCCTCTTCTAATGTCCAGTCTGACCACAATGGAAGCACACACCTTCCTTAGCCACTCCGCTCGTAGGTTTCAAGCAAGAAGTGCTAGGCTTGGATTTCTCCTTACCCTTGCCCTTCCATTTGTCCTTAGGCTTCTTCAGCTGGTTTTTGTCCTTAGCATTTTGGACTATCATAATGGCATTTTCATTTCCTTTATTAATGTTCTGCTCAGTAGTTCTCAACATGCTTAGCAGCTCTGGTAGAGATTTGTCAATTTCATTCATGTTGTAGTTCATGACGAATTAACTAAAACTTTCCGACAACGATTGCAGGATTAGGTCAGTGGCTAACTCTTGGTCTAATGGGAAACCAAGCCTCTCTAGGTTTTCAATGTACCCAATCATTTTGAGCACATGAGCACCAACAAGGCTACCCTCTACCAGTTTGCACTAAAAAAGTGCCTTAAGAGACTTCAAATCTCTCATGCCTAGCTTGCTCTTGATAGAGCTTCTTCAAGTGCACGATCATATCATAAGCATCCATGTTCTCAAGTTGCTTTTGAAGCTCATAGTTCATGGTGGCTAGCATGAGACATCCGACATTCAAGGCGTCATCTTGATGCTTCTTATAAGCATCATTTTCAACTCTAGGGGCATTTGTAGCTGGTGGTTCAAGAATGGGCTGCTCTAGAACATACAACTTTTTCTTATGTTTAAGGACAATCCTCATATTCCTATACCAGTCTAGGAAATTTGTCCCAGACAATTTGTCCTTCTCAAGGACTGATTGCAATGATAAGTTTTTTGAAGTGTTTGATATCATGGTAATCTATCAACAAAAACATGCAAAGTATAAGTATCATGTTATAAACATATTTAACAAGGTCTTTAATTAAATATGTCTCCCGTTATTTTACTCAAATCAATGACCATCAGCATTGACTCGAAAAATCTCATCAAAAGATTTCCTAGTGGGTCAAGATCCATATTTCACCTAGCTTTGATTCGGCTTTGGCTGATCACTCAAAGTTTAGTTATTTAGGTAGGAAACATTTTCTAATTACATCACATGCAACTCTTAGATAGTTGGGTGAATAACACTTATTCAAATCCATCTAATGGACTAAAGCCCAACTATATGCCTCTAAGCCTTCAATCCTATTGAAATGACCTAGTTAAGTCAGACCCAATGGTTGGCAGTTGGATATTACCTTATCTCATCGCGTCTTACTAATATAGATAAAGGCATCCTGCTTTAGTAGACCTACACTTAATCAATACTAGTCTTGACGAGTGTCATGCATTAGAAGGCATCACAAAATGACTTAATATTTGCTTTGAGTGAATTTTATAATTATTATTAGATCTCACTATTTATTAAACTGTTTAACATACCAAAAACATTCATGCATCTCATACATATAAATAAAGCACAAAAGGAATGTGACATAGTTATGGCCCCTAAAGCAACGATTCTCTCAAGCCAATGAGAGCATCATTAGCTAAACTAAGAGAGCGAACAACTTCACCACGCGCCTCCCACTAGCGTCCTCATATGATGTCGTCTTCTTGCCTCCACATCAAGATTACATTATATAGAAAACTCGTTTTACAAACGAGGAAGTTAGGTGAAAAAAGAATGTACAACCAGAATGTAGAGAGAAAGACACGACACGCATGCCGTATTTTAAAAATAACCAAAATAGCATAAAAAGATTACTAAGGCCATAACCATGCACCATGTACCACAAAGTACACAAAAACTCAAACAATAATACATTATTATTTTTTGTGAGTTATAAAAACAGATTTGAATTCCGTGCCTTAGAAAAGATGTGCTATGTAGAGGTAGCACGGGGGTCCCGTTGCCTGGTCAGCGAGCGGGGGTCAAGGGGAGGTCGCCCTTTGCTGAGCTCGAGGCCTAAACCCTAAACCAAAAAATTTTTATTTAAATACTGCCACTGGTTTCTAACAAAAATTAAGAGGTAGACCTTTTTTGCCTCCTTAACGGCTAGGGCATCAACACTTGAACCCTCATAGCCGTTGTCAGGGTATCAGCACTTGAATCCTCATAGCCATCGTCAATTGTCCAGAAACAAGGTTTCTAGAACGCGTGAGGACATAAACACTTTATGTCACGAGGAACCTTTAATGTTGTCACCTGCTATCCGAAACAAGGTTTGCTTGACATCAACATTTGCTGCAGCCGCCAACTAGAAACAAGGATTTCAGAACCTTTGCGCCGCTGTCCAGAACACTGTCCAAAACGAGGTTTGCTCGACATCAACGCTTGATGTCGCCACAACCAGGCTTCCAGAACGTTGTCCAAAATGTCGTCCAGAAACAATGCTGTCCAGAACATTGTATATATCATATATATACCAGAAAACTTCACAAAAACATACATACATACAAAATAGATTCATTGCTTCGAAAACATCATCATGGTTTCGCATACAACATATCAAACAGATTATGTTTTCGCAAAGGATTCATACATTTTTCTGAAATAACATATTAAAGATCATACTTTTACAAAAAAAAAACAACTAATCATGTTATTTCATACAACACGTAAATAACAAAGACCGAATCATGGCTTCCGAAGAGGCTCTGATACCACTGTTGGGAATTGTGGATACATCACGCAGCAAAAAAACAAAAATTTCCACCAAGGATCTATGTGAAAAAGACTATAATCCGTGATTTTTTAGTTTACCTCTTAAAGCGAGATGGAAAAACGATCAAGCAAATCACAAGCACCGCAACAACAACGATGTCTCTACGTCATCCACACGAACAGACTTGCAAAATGTCCAACGTTTGTAGTCTTGGAGTCTGACCTCTTTGCCACAGTGCTAGCTGCGAAGAGAAGAGAAACCTGTCACTCTCTCACTCACTATTTTTGTCAAGTGCGACTAGGGTTTGTAATGTGTGCCTTGACAGCCCCTTAACAGTGTTATTTATAATAGATGCTACCTTATGCGAGTAAGAGCAACAGCAAGGTAAGCTGTGCAACCCTAGAGTCATCTGTTATAAGTCTGGCCTACGATTGAATCTGAGTCCAACTTGGATCCTTATTACTCCAACTAAATCTGTTCTAAGTGTACGACCTTGTAGGTTTTCATGACGTTGGTAGCAATATAAAAGTCTCATTTTATTACAAGTAATGAGCAATATCTAGTAACACATCACTTCTACCCAAATAATGAAAATGTTAGTGATTTGACATAACCTTTCTGTGATTAATGTTACCGCGCAGTTTAATCCATTTGTCCAGATATCTAGATTGAACACACAGCATGGAACGTGTCACCCTTGTATAATTCAATTTTCTGTTTCTTGATACTCGAGTAACATAATAATAACAAATGAAATCAATATCTCATATTGACTCATTTGAGCATAGACATGCATTTCATAGTCTCACTCAATCAGGGGCCTTGAAGATATCACCCCTGTTATGTAGGAAGGACAAATCTCATCTAGGTCATTCACATCCCTCCACATGATTCGCAGTATGTCTAATAACTAACTTTATAATCACCTTGTTACAGATAACGTTTGATGGCATTAAAACATATAACTCCTCATGTATGAATCGTAATGATTTCAAGTCAAAGGACCACATACACTATTATCACTATGAGAATCACTTATGACACTCACATAACGATCCACGCAGTATTCTCATAGCGGGTCAGTCTAATACATAATTACTCTAATGTGCCCATGTGAAGACTTGATATATCATATCCATGACCCATAAGATGTGTCTATCAGTCTATGCACATACTAGTCTCAATGCATTTTTGTCATCCTAATTAACAATAATATTTGACTAGGGACATTTAAGAATAGTATTCTATTTCTATCTAATAGGGTCTCATGATCAAGTCATCTACTTGATGTCTTATGCCATAAAACTTATTATTCTAGAGACTTTATTATATTTATCATAAATAACACATAATAAATGAAATGTCTCATATATTAAATAAATAATATAATATAGTATAAGCTACTATAAATAAAATAAATTGACCTCTAGGACATAAAGCAACACTATCCTCTTGTCCTGATTTTCCAACCTAATTTCACAATGCAAGTCGAGTTCATTGTCACAAGGTTACGCAGGCCTAGGCCTCCAACATCCTTAGGCTTACAGAGAGTATGCCACCCCACCAAGTGATATCTACGTATATAGTCATCATCTCCCCATATGAATCCTCTTTGAAGCTTTTAAATTTCCCTTATGCAAGCTTTTGGGATTACGCAAGTCATCCTAGGGTAGATTGGAATTGAACTAAGAATAGATTTAGATAAAGTTGTTCTACCTGCCAATAACAGTTGTTTAGTCATCCACCCAGATAATCTTTCTTTTACCTTCTCAATGAGATACGAGAATTCCCTACTAGTTGGAGCCTTGTGCATAATTTGGACCCCAGGCACTGACCAAGATTGGTCATTTCTCTGAAGGACATTCTGACTAGCATATTTCTACACTCAATTCTGATATTTTTAAGAAAGAACATACTAGTCTTCGTCACATTCACTTTTTGACTAGATATACGATAAAATTCTTCCAACACTTAGTTTTGACATTTTTAGAAAAGAATATACTAGTATTTGCCACATTCACTTTTTGACCAGACATACGACAAAATTCTTCAAGGCAATCCAACGTGCAAGCCATTTGATCCACAAAAGCCTTACCAAATAAAAGCAAGTCATCTGCAACCATTAAATGAGAAATTTTAGGACCGTTCTTACCGACCTGAAGAGTCACTCATCATCCATCATTAACAGCTTAGAGATAATATGTGACACATCATCAACATACAATACGAACAAATATGGCAACAGGGGGCCCTGGCGTAATCCCCTGCTAGTATTAAAAAATAATTTTTATATTCTTACTATAAATAGTATATATATTTTTTTCACACTTCTTTCAATATCATTTATTATATTTATTTTTTTTTATTCACTTTCTCTCACTTAATCAACACCCTTAAAAAAAATGTTAATAGTTCTTACACCCTTTTTAAGGGTGTAAGATGATCATTTTTCTTAAAAAAAAGTAGAGCATTCCCTATTCCACAACACATTGATCTCACAAGTTTATAAGAAAGTGTTAGTAACCTCACAAGTTTTTGATATTGATTGTAATGACGTTAAAGGTTTGATGATCTACCAAGTCACCTACTAAGTGTTTGTACTTTTAATGTAATAAAAAAAATCATTTTTAAAAAAATTACTATGTTATTGTAATAATTAAAGAAAATTACATTTTACCCCTATATGAGGTTCCTCTATGAGATGAACCTTTCTTGCAGAACCCTAAAAAATCTTTGCTAACATTAAAAGCTCCCTGAGGTTTTGTTAGCTTTGAAAATGTTAAATTTTCTATCATCTCTAATGTTGGTCAAGGTTTAGGCACAACTTCCTCTAATTTTTCCCTCTTCATTCATGAGCTTAAACCCTAAAACATCCTCATCATTCAACCAAGTCAATTGGAAGATGCGTGCAAAGGCTTGGATCTTGTTACATGAGTAAACCCTAAAACATTTAATATATTAAAAATTCAAAAGGTATTTATTACGTTTTGCTTTTAGTAATTAGATGCATTTAATAGAAAACATTTTGAGTTATATTAACATGTGTCTTTAACATACATGTTAAAAAATCAAAAGCAAATATTATTAGATGAAAAATAAAAACATTCTTAAAAATTCAAAAAGCATTTAATACTTTTTTCTTAAACTACAAAAAATAGGTAATAAATGATTTTTTTTCTTAAAATATGACACAAGGGCACATGTTAATAAAACTCTTTTATTATTAGTGATAATGAATATTAGCCAAGTTAGATGCTCGTTTACATAGATCCCCAAACCATGAATGAGCAAGTAAGGTATGAGACAAAGGTTAGAAGACCTCAAATTTAGTGACATCTATCTTTTAAGTTGCTACGTTAAATAAGCTTGAATGATCTGGTACCAAAAGAAAACGAGAGCTCAATGGTCCATAAACATAGTTGTACGGACTAGACCAACTCGACCAGTCTGCTCAAAAAACTTATGACCCAAGTTCCAAACCGATCGAGTCAACAAATTGAATCATTTTTCCCATCAACTCAATCAAACTTCGATGACCTAGTTACTCACCTCACAAGTTAATCCTTTTTTCTTTTAGAATTTGAAACTTAAAAATATAACTTTTAGAGTTTGAATATTGTACGTAAATGTTATCATCATAAAATATATTCTATTATCACTAAACCATATCGTCTTATTTAATATTATTCTCAATTTTTTTAATTTATATTATTATATATCTAATTAATAAATTATTATCACCACTTGTTTAAAAATATCTTTTTTCATATAATTTTTTTGTGCTTAATATTTTTTATATCAAGTAATTTTTTATTATATTTTTTAAAAATAAATTCCTTCTTTATCCGAATTTTCTAATTCAACCATTTGACCTACAGTCCAATTATTGACAGACTACCAATTTGAGTTATACAACTACGTTCATAAGTCAAATGTTTGGAAACTAAAGAATATAAATCATAAAATTCACTTGTTTAAAAAGTAAAAACCACACTGCAAGTTCTCCAAATCTTAAGATTTCAATTCAAAACTGAATAAACCCCCATAGGGAATTGTAAATTTGTTCAGAGACCTCAACAAAATAAGTCAAGAAAATAACGTCCCCTGAAGACAATGGCATAACAGAAAAGCATTAAATTTTGATGCTTCTAATCCTATGTATGAAAAAGAGAATGCAGACAAATGATGCGCTAAATAAAAGAGAAACTTAAATGGTTTGCACAAGCGGGGAAGACAAAAATAGAATTCAACACGAAATCAATAAAGGCCAGTACTTAAAGCACTTCAAAACATTTCTCCCCAGAAAGAGAAAATCAACAAGGGCATTTAATCATCAAGCATACAAAATCCAATTGTTGAAGCCATTACATTTCCTATAGATGTTCCAAATGCTCAATTAAAAGGTATGAAATACATATCTAGAATAATTATTTTAATCTGCTAATCTGCATCCATTTCTTCAAGAGCCGCTTTGGCTGCTGCCTTTGCTTCTTCTAGAAGCTCATCTG
Source organism: Ormosia emarginata (assembly GCA_029884605.1). Lineage (NCBI taxonomy): Eukaryota > Viridiplantae > Streptophyta > Magnoliopsida > Fabales > Fabaceae > Ormosia > Ormosia emarginata. The sequence continues at coordinate 10,550,882 of JAQQTP010000057.1, forward strand.
GGACCTGAACATGATTAATTCAGTGGCATGTACACTAACATGTTTCAAAGCCTAACAAAAAAACACTAATAACATGCAAACAATTGCTAAGCTAGGTAAGTGGCAATCAGTTAAAAATAATAATAAAACCAACACTCTAACTCAAAAGTTAGCCTTTTAGGAGGATGATTGGAGACTACACTTGAATGCTTATTTTCGTAACAAAAGATTCCAGAGGAACTTGTTAAACACAAACGATTGGACAGGGTTTTAGGTCATCTCAAGAGATGATTGTCATGTCAAGAGAGAGGCAGAACTTTATTAAGAGAAGACAAAAATTGTCTATTGACATGCTTGTTATGGACAGGGGGGCTCAAGGTATAGTTTGCTCCTCTTGGCAGGAAGGAAAAATTTGCAAACATAAGTCAATATAACAAACAAAAAGGTGCAAACAATCGGATTATATTATGGAAGTCCTGTGCTAAAAAAGATTATGCTGATGAAGCAGTGATGGTCCAGAAACATTCCATGGATAAATTTCATAAATAAGGTACCATGAGTCGGAAGTCCTATGCTAAAAAAGATTATGCTGATGAAGCAGTGATGGTCCAGAAACATTCCATAGATAAATTTCATAAAGAAGGTACCATGAGTCGGAATGCAACTGGGTTTAAAAGAGCGCGCACATGCACATTCAGCTACATACTATCTGGACCCCATATTCACCCTAAAGTAAAGAGGCTTTGTGGTAAAGAAACACCTAATCTTCGGCCGCCCCCCCCCAAAAAAATAAACAGAAGAAAAACAAGAAGAAAAGAATTAATCTAACAAATATCCACCCTATTTGGTAAAATGCAAAAGCATACTGTGGCATCAGTGAGAGTTCAGAGTTGCACAGAAAGTCTTGTTAGTACACTGAACGTGTATTTGATCCAACAAATTAAATCTAGCTCCAGATATAATTTAAATACCAGCACTACACAACTGCTTTCCTCATGTAAACAGCCAACAACTTGTCTTGGTTTCAATGTTCTCCCCCTCCCCCCAACCCCCCACAGACTGATGAAATACTCACAGACCAATCCCCACCAGTATCTTACCCTCAAAAACAATTTTGTTCACTCTTATTTTTTCTCCTCTCAGCCAGGAAATAGAACTTGAAAAAGAAATTACTGGATAAGAAAACATAAGAAACAAATGCACAAATACCAGCTAGTCACAAATAAAGCACCAGCCATTATCAAAAAGTAACTGAAAGAAAAACCTGTCTTCATATAAATGCTGGGCCTTACCTTTACATGCTGGCGGTTTGATTCATCACACACCCAGCTCATTTCTAGTTCAAAGTCTTTATCCTTTGCCTCATCATGAACTCCATAAATACTGCTTAGCACAGACAAATGCAAAAAATTGTTATAAATAACAATTCACATCAGGCAATCGACTCAGATAAGGAACAGCATGTCTAGGGAAAATAAAATACTGATTATTGAAAATTGCAGAGGAAAAAAAGGGAATTCCTAGTATAAATCAGCTAGCAATACAAATTGAAATTCAAAAGCTCAATGACCACAGACCTCTAGCATTCCAGTTGTATAAGATAAATTAAGCTTAGTCACTGTTAGAAAAATAGTCATTTTTCTTTTGTTGGCTAAATATTCATTCGTTACTTCAAAATTTTGAAGTCTTAATGTGGACAAACAAGTACACCACAAAACCCAGAACATCCTGTTTCTTCTCATGGTCTACTGTATAATTTTACCTTGATTCTGTATTGCTATCAGAAGTTCCAAATAAAAATTCTACGAGGCTTTTTTACCCTATTACCTCCATTTTATAATAATTTAAAATTTAAAATTAACAGCCAAGATTGATGTTGACTGAGCTTTATTCAGATAAGAGGGCAAGCTATGATCTGTCATTTGAAGAGTTGCCAAGTTATGAACAGAATCATACAGACACTGCACGTCATTAGAGTAAACACTTAGAGCTTTCTTCCATATATCGTGACATGTTTTGTAGGAGCGGAGGTGAACTAATAACTTCGGATCAATAGACTGCCACAGTAAGGACACCTGCTGATAGTCAGCTTTCTTCCACTGCTCCCTTTCAGCAGCGAGAATTCCTCAGCCTTCTTGGTCAAGAGCTCGGTCCCTGGCCTAAAAATCATACATCAACTGCAGCATGCCAATCCAAATAATTCTTACCATTTAGCTTTTCTGATATCAGGGTAGGTGTACCAAAGGAAGCAAAGAAGACTAGGCTCTTCTTGGATGAATCAGAAGCGACAAAGGAAGATTCAGGGTCCAAACCGGTGACAGAAGCCATGGCCAAGGTGTGAAAATCTGACCTTGAGCCTTAACACAAGTAAAACAGGTTTTGAGGATTGAAAAAGGGCAGAAAGGGCCAACCAAACTGCAGGAAAAGACCCATCGCGAAAAGATGTCTGGAAGGTGGTGCATGGGCTACACGGGCTGAGATGGATGCAGAGCTGCGGTGGCGTGTCTAATGGCTGCTGGAGGTGGGCTTCTAGGGTTAGGTCTGTTGGACCTTTCTGTGTTGATTGGTCACCTAAACGTTGTGATCAGAAAGTTTGCCAGAATGATCATGGCAGCCCGAATGATCATGGCTGAAATAAACCAGGCTCTGATACCAACTTGAACTTTAAGGGTTTTTTGTTAATTACCTGAGAGTAATCCTCTCAGTCACAACTTTTATATGAGTAATAGCAATTCAATTTACAATCAACTAGAATCCCTACATAATAGGGATTTCCTAAACTAAAGGGATAAGCATAATCCTACTAAGATTTAGTTACTCTAATAACATATAATCAAGGATACACTGATACTCTGATCACAATTTGTAATAATTGGTACATCACATAAAAAAGAGAGACAGCAATACATCCAAATACAAAACTGGGTACATCTCGGATTAAGATAATAATAACAAAATAACTAGAAATACTATAGCCAATAACCATGCTACTTACATCTTAGCAACCTCAATAACTCCCTGTCGGCAAGTCATATCAGCAAGCTTTAACTTTTCAATCTCTCTGCCAAGAAATTAACAGGATAATTTAATATATGATATCTCAAGATCACATTTGAACCAGATGATGAGAATAAACCAAGTGAAATACTTTAAGGTTATAACATGAAAAGTTTAATCTAGGAAACTAATGCAATGCAGCATAAAAAAGAAACCACTACTGTAGCAATTACTCCAAAAAAAAAGGAAAAACACATAATAGACAAAAAAAATATTGCAACAAATTAAGCTTCCCTTGCTGTGACTTTTCATATTTATCTAAATATAATCATCAATTTTACACTTTACTACCACACAAAGGAATGGTGACAATGCAGAAGCATGCACACCTCAACCACATCTCTGCACACACAAACCAAATTCATAAATTTTTATTTGCATTGGAGACAATGGCTAAATGATTAGGGAGAGAATTCTAATTTACATTAGTGTTTTCTTGCCCTTTCAGTCACTTGAAGCAAGAAGAAGCAGATATCAAATTATGAAAACAAATGGAAAAAATTGTCATCACACATTAATACATTATCAGGTGGTCTAATAATTATCCCGCAAATAAGCTACACTAAGTAAGAGAAGTTCCTAGGAAGATCTACCGCTATCTTGCTTAGGCATCAGCAGCTTATTGTCAAAATTCACAATCCAAGATTCCATGTACCAGCAACTCAGTAGTTATTAGATAGCACGGATTTTTTTTGAGAAAAATAAATATTTTTTAGAGAAAGTCAAGGATACATATACAAGGAGGATAAGATATCCTGCCTAGCAAAGAAAGTAAAATGGAAATTTTTATTGTTGTTAGATTTAGTACAGAATTACAATACTATAATCAACATATATTCGCTTACGTTTTAGCAGCCTGCCTGCCCTTCCCAATTGCAGCACCAAAATACCTCTAGAACAAATTCCAAAACAAACAAATCAGTATAAAAACAGCACATGAAACTGCCAAGAATCTTCATAGCTCAGGTAACGATTAAAAAGTCCAGAAGTTGCTATTAAAAAACAAAAAAGTAGACCCACATAGGAAACACCGGAAGGTTCAACCATGTACAACTGTGGTCCATCTCTGTCATAACCTCCTAGTATGACACCACATCCAAAAGGTCTGCAGCACCATTATAGATCTGTTATTAATGTGATATATGAGGAAACATAACTTCAAAATGACCACAAGACAGTCAGTTTCATTAAACCTGAGCCACCAATATAGCGTACAAAGGTGCACATAACTAGCTACACGATCAGCAAGTTCCTTCACAGGAATTGGGTCGCCATACACGCTGAAAAGAAAAATAAGCTAGAATAAACATCTTTCTTCTCAAAAGTTGAACACAAACATTTAATAAAGCCTCAGAGTTATGAAATCCATATAATTCCATTTACTCTAAATAGTATGTCAAAACTACAACTCAAAACACTCTGTAAGTCATGACCTAGAACTAACTGATACACAATAAGTTTATTACACATAGTCCCTTCCTTTGGTTATCAACCATCATGAAGCACCTTATGAATACTATATAATAGAACGAAAAGGGTCTTTCTTTAGTTACAACTTACACAGATTACTTACTGAAAATACACAGAAAATGTTAGCAGCACATCAAATCCAGTTGTTTCAACACATTTTCACTCAATATGGCTCCTTTCCCACAGTGATCAAATTATGTCTTTCAATAAAAAGCAAAGATGCCTGAGTATTGAAAACACAAGCATGATATGCAAGGCTTTCATCAGGAGCTTCATTTCAATCCAGGGTCATATATCAGCAATGATTCAGATGTTTAAGACTAGCAATCTATTTGGAGGTCTAAATTATAATGCTCATTTAAAGATTCTTTTTCAGTTTGGACAATAGCTTATAATCAGATTTCCATCATTAAAAGTATAAGGAACATAAGTTAAATTGTTATCACTTATTTTTCATGTAGGAGATATGGCAAAAAATCAGAACAGAGAACTTATAATAAGGTTGACTTCAAAAGTAAAAAACAAGGTTGAGTAATTTACAGGGTTTCAATTAGTCCGCTTAAACTAATAATTGGTGAAATTTTCTAGCAACTACTTTTTTTCCTTCAGGGAAATATAGCAAAATAACAAGAACTTATAATTAGGTTGACTTCAAAATCAAAACAATGGTAAGTTACTTTACAGGGCTTCAATTAGTCCATCTATCTTTTATGGCAGTAGCACATCCAATAAAAAAGATAGAAAGAGTATTTAGTCAGTAAAGACAATATAAAAATGAGCACATTTAGAGAAAATAAAAGAAAGGGGGAACCATCTTCAGATGTTGCAAGAGAATGGAGGAAACCTGTCATAGTTGGTTGCTTCAGACTTAGCCCTGGCCACAATTTGCCTACCATCGGCTGCTAATCCTGCCACAGCCTAAAATTGGAAGAAGATTCAGGCATACATCAAAAGAAGTTCAGAACATCAAAGCAACTATAATGTGACACATGACATCATAGACTTAAAAACTACTAAACTACTAAACTAAAAAGTATCCCCGATATAATGCTTAAACTTAGTTATAGTGACATGCCAGCTACTTTAGTGCAATGCACTAGGTGCACACAAAAATTTCCCCTTAACTATATTTATCATCATGGCATCATGATTTCCATGACTTTCTAATATTCACTTCCAATTAATAGAACACAAGAAACATCCCTGAATTGCAGTTTCAACTTTGGTCACTCATGCATAGTATGTGGGTGTTAATCTAAGATTCATTATGCTTAGGCCACAGGACCTACCAAGGCATGAAACAAATAAACACATCAGTATACCAACCAAAAAAGAGAGAAAAAAAAAAAAACCTCTACTTCAAATTAATGCTATTGATCCAATAGATCATCATAATCTCTATTCTCTATATGTACAGTACTCAGACTTTTTCACTTTCTTTCACTCTTCAATCTTCAATGCTCACACCACTTCAACACTAGCTATTCATGGTCAAGCTTATATACAAATGCAAGTCAACCATGTCTCTTTTTTGTAAGCTCTTTTATACAAAATCAAAACAAATAGTAAAAGCAACCAAAAAAAAAAAAAAACGGTAACAAGATGTGCAAAACAAAACAAAATGCAAATGATAGAGTACCATGCCAGAGTGGCGATGAACTGAGTGTATTCTTCTATTGGAACCAGGCAGCATCATTTTCGAAGGAATAAGCTTCTCAACGCCCTAAAACCAAACCCAAGTTAAAAAATTAAAAAAAAAAAAAAGACCCAGATAGCAAAAACATGAGACCAGTAAATTTCAGAATAACCTACCAGCACAACCCCATCTTTGCATTTGATCCCAATAACAGTCCTGCAATGAAGTTGACAAAAATATTTTAATTTAAAAAAAAATTCCGAAACCCATCGTTAAATTCCTCAAAAAAAAAATATTTATTTTTTCCAAAACCCTGATTAAAAATCGATGCTTTTTTATGACCCAGCATTTTGAAGCGAACCCAGATGAAGAAAAAAGAGTGAAAATAGAGAAAAGGGGAAGGGGTACGGGTACCCGCTGTTGTCGACAGCTTTGGCAGCGTACTCGATCTGGAAAACGCGGCCATCGGGTGAGAAAGTAGTGACGGATAGATCGTACCCTGTTCCGATGCTACTCATGATTATGCTTTTGACCGTTTGATTTGCTGCTTCCTACTCCCAAATCTTCGTCTTCTTCGTCTCTTCTACCTACGACTCTTCCTTTTGGAGCTTCGTTCTTCGCTTCGGCCCTGCAAAGAAATATAAAAGGGCATTGCCTTGCTTGCTCAAGAGTTAACTGCGGTAGTGACTTTGAAAGTCGATAAATTGCACAAATGACTCCTTTCTTTCCAATATTGCAAATTCGTCCGCCAATAATAGGGCTGCTCCCAAACTAGTGTTAACAATGGGACATGTTGGATTGGGTTTACCGTCACCCTAACTCAATATGATACTTTTGATTGGGACAATATTTTGGACTTGATTTGGTTTGATCATAACTCATCAAATAATCACGTCATGATAAAGTTAATTTGATAAATAAACAAATTTTACAAATTTACATAGGAGAAAATTTAAGTTTATTTTTTTATGTCTATTATATCAATTTTATTAATTAAGTTATATTATATGTGTATTTTTTAAGAAAAAGAATAAAAAAATAATATTAATAAATATATGTCATAATTTAATTGATGAAATAAATGTAATAGAAATAAAAAAATAAATCTAAAATTTATCTATTTAAATATTATATAGAGTTGAGTTATAAAATTTTAAAAGTATGAAATTAAATGTAATGGATGTTTTATCATACATATTTTAAAATAAATTATATCATAGTAAAAAAATAAATAGATTATATCAAACTAAATATATTATTATGTTATACAAAATATATTAATTTAATTTAAAAAATTTATTATTTATTATTAATTATCAAAAAAATTACAAATTTTAAAGTATTATGTAACATCAACCTAAATTGAAATAACCTAGAGTATAACTTGAATTTGACATAAAAATGTGTCGGGTCTAATATTTAAAAATCAAACTTATCCTTATTAATTTTGGCCCATACCGAGCCAAGTTTTAAATATTCCTATCTCAAATCAGCATAACTTAAAAAAAAAACCATTATTTTGGTTTTGTTTGATTTCCTTATTTTGAAAATCGATTTGGTTTGGTATTTTATTTTTATTTATAAAATTGAATCAAAGTAAATCAAACTCATATAACTATATATTTTTTATTGTGTATATATTTATAATTATATTTATATTTATATATTTTTCCTATATATGATTATATTGTAATTTATTTTGTTTTATGAACATTATTAAATTAATTTGTTATTTATATCTATTTATTATTTTTATTATTGAGCTTTAAAAAAAGTGCAATTGGGTATGAATTTTTTTTTTTTCGTGAATGACACTCATTAAGAAGCCAAAGCAGGAACATCAAGGGTGGCAAGGTTTAAAGCCTCCCACGGAGTATGTTCAAGCCAAACACATATATCATTAGATGAAAAATTCTTAGGTGCTCTAAAGGTAAGATATTTATCTTATTTTATATTATTGAATAGGTGTTATGTTAAATTTGTGATCTATTATTATTTATATTTTAATTATATTTTAATGATATTTTAATAGTAATATTAAAAAATAAATTTAAATAAAAGATAATAATAACGTTTAAATCTAATCTGAAAAAAGAGAAATGTCTTGTTCTAAAAAAAACTTAAGAACCTCTCATCATTAGAGATAGGGAATCTAGCAAGGGAGTGGGCAACCCTATTTCCATCCCTCTCAATATGCATAAAAGAACAGCCCCTAAAACTCATTCCAAGGAATTTACAATCATCGGCAATCGTGACTAGGTAGGAGTACGACTCAAGCTCTTTTAATAAAGCTTGCACACAAGTTCTACAATCTAATTCAACCACTATATCAAAGAAGGAAAGGTCTATTGCCAGTTGGATTCTATAGTGAATTGCTAGAGCTTCAGCCATTTTCGCCTCAACATGTTCTCCAAATTTCCAAGTGGCAGCAACCATAATCTCACCTTGATCATCCCTTATAACTATAATTATCCCATATGTGCCATTCGAGAAAATGGTTGCATCCGTGTTCAATTTGTAAATTCCAGCAGGTGGAGATGTCCATCTTGTGAAGCTCTTATCATATGAAGAACGGGTTGAGTGGCTTTGACGTGGCTGAGCAGAATTGGCACTTGGTGTGATGTAGATTGTGAATTAAAATTGAGATTAAAAATAATTGTTAAGTCTCATTAAAAATATAAAAATTTTATAACCAGTTGTAGTTAGTAAGGGTTGATTCACATAGAACTAGTTCAATTAACAAGATTAATTAATTCCTAATTTCAACTCTAAATGACAATAAACAGTGAAAATAGAGTTTTGTTAATTTAAATTAAAGTAGAAATTAAAGACAAATCAATAACAGTAAACACGAATTAAAATACCAATTTAAAGATATTGATTAAGAGATGGAATCCACTACTATGTTTATATGATAATGCAAATTTACATACCCTTTATCCCAACTTGACCAATAATGTTTCTACCCAATTGTGAGATTAACTCTCTGTTTTCTTTAAGTATTGATTAATTTAGCAACCGCTCAAACTAAATCATAATCATTAGTTAGTTACAAAGCAACCGCTCTTATATCTCCTTAATGATCGCATTAACAAAAAAAAAAAACTAATTACACTAAGATTCAATCACACACCGAAATTAAATTGCTAAGATCATATGTTTCACTAGTTCTACCACCGCAACCGTGCATAGCAATTCTAGTTTTACCACTTTCGAAATTTGGCAAGAATATAAAAACTTTTATATTAAATTGAAATCAGGAACATATGAATGGAAACACAATTGTATTGAAATAAAGAAATATGCAGAATTCATATAACCAAAATTAAAGTTTCATCCTCTCTTAATCAAATAGGAGTTTAGCCACACATGACAAATTCAAAATCGAAAGAAAAACGAAATAGAAACATAGTCAAGAATGAAAGAACGAAAGAAAAGTGAAGATCAAACTAGTTTCCAGCAAATGAGGTTGATCAATCTCTGATTGCTCGAACCCGAGTCTCCAATCTTTGATCAAATCTATTTCTTTGATCAACTCCCTTCTAGAACCTTAAGGATTCCTATTTATACCTTTGGGCCCAACATGATCAGTTTCAATCGAAATTTGTGTCCTGATACGCAGACACGGGTCGTGTCTTATGACACGGCCTACCCCGTGTCTGACTCTGTCATCACAAACTCAGGCAATTTGGAACTCAGAGAAACACACGGCATACCTCGTGTCTAATGACAAGGGTCGTGTTTTTGAATTGGCTCAGTATTGAGGCTGGCTTAAGGTACCAGAGAAATACACGGCCTACACCGTGTCTGAGAACACGAGTCGTGTTGTTGATCAAAGCTCAAAAACTGGATCCCCTTGTGATGACAGAAACATACATGAACTACACGGTGTCAGATGACACGGGCCGTATTAGGCAAACTCAGGGCTAGACCCAATCTTGTGGCACCAGAGAAGGACACGGCCTACACCGTGTCTGGTGACACAGGCCGTGTCACTTACTTTCTTCAACTTTAACCCTAATTCTTCACAGATACTCTTCCTTCTTTGCTTCTAGAGGTACTATTGATCTTCTTAAGTCTTTAGCTCTCTCCTTAGATGGACATTAAGCTTGGTTTGATGCTAATTGACTCAAACACTCAAAGATCTCCTGAAAAGCACAATTCAATTATGAGCATTTATAACCACATTTAAACGTAGTTTCACAATAAACATCTAATCAAGCTCTATATCAGAAACTTAGTTAAATGTTAACAATTAAGTACATATGGAGTCCAATTATATCAAACATAAGGCATTCAAAATACTGAAATTATCAACAAGTTAAATACCTCTACACTTAGCATTTTGCACTCCTGAGCAAAAACATAGATTTAAGCACATACTTCTCAATAGGTAACAAAAGTGCTATGCAATGAGCAAAGACCTATACACATTAGTCCTTTCAAGGAATCTAAGTAATCAAGAATTTCCTTTCTTAGCAATCCAAACCAGCAAGCAAAATCAATCAAATCTCAAGGTTAAATCAGCATGATAAATTCTCACTGATATACTCTCTTTCACTCAAGTGTTTTGGGCTTGTATTTACTCTCAACCAACTCATGAAAACATGCCCTATCATAGGCTTGGCAAGCCTCTACTTCTCCATCACCTAGGCCACATGCACATAAAGATCAAAAGGTTTTTGATTAGGTTGTAATGGGGTCAAAGTCAAGGTAGGATACATCAAGGGTGAGCAAGGTTAGACCATAGGAAATAGAAGAGCGAATGAGAATATAAAATTCAAACACATTTGCAATATCACCCCAGCACTTTTCAATCTCAGATTTCTTTTTGGTATCTTCACCTTTTGCTTGCCTTTCTCCATTCAACAAACAACTTTTCTTTTATCTTTTTCATTTCTTTCTTTTTCACTTTTGATTTTTTTTTTTAATAGAAACATGCCTTGCATCACATTATTAAATCACCCCCACACTTATTCAAACCTAATTCCCAAACAATTCCAAGCTTTTCTACTCCCTAAGGTAAGGTAGCAATAGTTTTTCGCTTTTAAGTTTGAATTGAGCTATGATAAAAAAAAAGGAAGTCAATTAGGCTCAAAAGGGGTAAACAATGGATAAAAAAAATACAAGGAACTATTTGGCCAGTAACTGTTAGAAAGAAATACCTTTATCATTTCAAAAATGTGCAATGATCATTTGCAGCTTAAAAGAGAGTCAAATCAAGTTCTGAAGAACATATAACCATGAGTGGAATCACACAACAAGGAACCGAAATAACTTAAATTTAGTCATTCACATTAAGGCCCAATAACTCACTAGGTCTCAATCTAATATATTTCGAATTAACCCTTTCAATTTTTAAAACCTCACAAGACGGATCTAGAAGCATTAAAGTCAACTCCTTTAGGCTTAGAAACTTATCAATTTATATAATAAAAAAAATTAATCTTGTGCTCGCTGCTCAAATCACTCAATCCATTGGAAAGATATACACTAGATATACAATTAAGATTAGTCCCTCCCCCACACTTAAAGTTGACAGTGTCCTCAATGTCAAAACATATACATAACAGAAAGAATAAACTGCAAGTAAACCCACAATGTAAATGCAAAAACAGTAAGAAATTGATTCCATAACCATTAAGCAACGGTCATAAGCCAAAACAGGAACCAATACCGTGTCCAAATATCCAATCAAAAATCAAATCAATATCTCAAAATAATAATGGAAATATATCAGGATGAGGGAGGGGGAAAAGACAATCTCTAAAGCAAAGCATCTAATGTGCCATCAATGTGCTCCATCCTCTGAGCAGTAGAGTTCTCCATCGCCTGGAATCTGTCATCAAACCGATGTAGGCAGTCATCTAAGCTCAGAAAGTGATCATCCAATCTCTGGAATCAAGCACCGAATCTCTGGAATTGAGCAGCATGCTCCAATTCCATGCGGTCAAGACACTCCAAGACGTCATCATAAGAAGCAGCTCAAGCGCGAGTAAAAGAGCCTGCGTCAGCGGCAAAATGAGGAACAAACTCTTGATGTTACAGTGCTATATCATCCTCCTAGGGCTCATGTGCTGGAGCTTGCCTGGGTAAAACCTCTTCATATGCTCCAAGTAAGTGTAGTACACCATTCTGATGGACGCACATCTTCATAGCCACCAGAATAGGGCCATCAATAGCAGTGGGACCTCAAACAGGAGCCTCCTCCAGTAAATCTAAATAATCAAAATGTGGCCAACTCGAGTAGCCCCAACATGCTAAAACTGGTGACACAGTCAATGCCCCTCATTTACCAATTTTCCAATAATCAAGTGTAGGAAAAATAACTCAGGTCGACTAAGGGTTCCTTGGCTCTCCCTCTACCACAAATGGTATTAGCTAACCATTTTTTGATATACCAAGGGGCAGGTGAACGAAGTCTAGAGGCTTTAAAGATTTTGGGATCATAGCTACCAGACCCAGCAACAGTTAAACTAGACCAAACACGCTCAGGATTAAAATCACGGGGCATGCAATTATGCCCCCACACGAAATCCAAATATAGTGTTAAACTGGTCAATGTCTAGGGTGTGAGGAGTGTCTAACAACTTAAATTTGATCTCACTAGGCCAATCGATTTGGTTACTTAGAGGATATAACTTGCACTCAAAGGTGGAAAGAAATTCCCTAGTCAACTCAGCATAAGTAGACCTATTTAATTGTGCAAACCCACCCCAGCCTATCCTACCCAACAAAGTAAAGACCTCATCAAGTAAACAATGAACCTAAGGGTGTTCACATCTAAAAACCTAGTGGGGAACACTTCCTTCCTATCTAAAGGATGGATAGGTACTTGTAGGGGAGATGGAGCACGTAGTGGTGGTGGTGGTGGTGGTGGTGGTGGGACCTCCTTCTTTGCCTGTATCTTTGTGTGTTTCTTTGGAGGCATTGTGCAAGGTTGGAGTGGTGGGGAATGCAAGAGAGAAGGGAAAAAGGAATGGTGGGTACGGGTTATGGTGGGGGTGGGATGAGGGAAATAGTGACTTGAGACGGTGGAGTTTGGTACAATGGAGGGAAGGGAATGGTGAGTGGTGGTGAAAATGGAGAGTGGAGAGTGGAAATGGAAGGAAAAATAGGTTGGTTATGGGGGTATGGAATGGTGAAATAAAGGAAAGGGATGGAAGAAATGGTAGATGAAAGTAATGGTGAAGAAGGGGATGGGTTGCGCAGGGGAGAGGAAGAAGGATTTGGGGAAATTGGGGCAAAGAAAACCTTAAGTGAGGGTTTTAGGGTTTGATACAAGTACACGGGCTGTGTCAAATGACACGGCCCAACCCATGTACACCTCTGGCAGGAGAAGAGCTTCCCTGATTCACGAAACATGGGTTGTGTCATATTACACGACCCACCCCGTATAACCCTCTATGAAAGAGGTGGGGATACTGAGCACGAAAACACGGGCCATGTCAAATGACATGGCTCACCCCGTGTCCTTCTCTGGAAAAGAAATGGCCCCTGGTACCACAAAGACACAGGACGTGTCACTTGACACGACCATACCCGTGTTTGGCCCTATGAGCCACTAGTCTACAGAAATGTCATCTGATACGAGGACACGAGACATGTCATATGACACAGCCAACTCCGTGTCCTTCTTTGTGAATAACTGAGGCTTTATGGAACTGGGAATATGGGGTGTGTCTTGAAACACAACCCCTCCCCATGACTTCCACTGATTTGTCATGCAGAAAACTTACACCAAGACCCTACAAGATCACCAATTTGCAAGGATATCACCCATTTAAACTCTTCTACAGACTCCATATCCATAGCAACATGTTAATTCAAGCATTTAATCTCAAATCCAGTGTGACAAAACACAAATACTTGCAAAAATGCATGTATCAGCAAGTAAGAAACATACCAAGATATACTGAACTACGAAGCTGAATAGGAAAAACACTAGAACAACAAAAAATAGAAAGGGAAAAGAAAGCAAATTTGATTGGGTTGCCTCTCAATAAGAGCTTGGTTTATTGTCCTCAGCCCGACATTGTGACACTTCTCAGTGTTCTTCATAATGTGGATAGAGAAGGGTCATCTCTTCTACTTCTTCATTGTCCGAAAGCTCATGGTAGGGCTTGAGACGGCATCCATTGACTTTGAATATTTTTCTAGACATCTCATTCATGATTTCCACTGCACCAGAAGGAAAAATATTAGTTACCACAAATGGTCTAATCTATTTAGAACGTAGTTTACCTGGAAAGAGTTTGAGTCTAGATTGGTAGAGCAACACTTTTTGTCCTTTGTGAAAACTCTTCCTGGAAATCATTTGATCATGGAAGGCCTTGGTTTTGGCCTTGTAAATGAGAGCACTCTCAAAGGTCTCATTCCTCAATACTTTCAACTCCTGTAGTTAGAGTTTCCTTTGCTTTCCAACACCAGTTAAGTTTAAGTTAGCTTACTTAATAGTCCAGTAAGATCGATGCTCTAGCTCCACTGGCAAGTGACAAAGTTTCTCATATACCAATCGGAATAGTGACATGTCAATCGGGGTCTTATATACAGTTATATAAGCCCATAAAGCACCATCAAGTCTAGTACTTCAATCCTTGCGTGTTAGATTCACAGTCTTTTCAAGGATAGACTTGATTTCCCGATTGGACACTTCAGTCTACCCATTCGTCTGTGGATGGTAAGGAATAGAAGTCCGGTGCACCACACCATATTTCTTCAAGAAGGCCTTAAATGTTTGGTTACAAAAATGTGCTCCTTGGTCACTAATGATAGCCCCTAGAGTTCCAAACCTGGAAAAAATGTGAAACTTCACAAAATTCACAACAGTTTTAGAATCATCAGATCTAATTGCCTTTGCTTTCACCCATTTTGAAATATAATCCACAGCTAAGACAATGTAAGAAAAACCAAATGAGGGAGGAAATGGTCCCATGAAGTCAATACCTCAAACGTCAAAAACTTCCACAAAAATCATTGGAGTTTGAGGCATTTGATTCCTAGGACCGATATTCCCTATCCTTTGACAGCGGTCACAAGACTTACAAAAATCATAGGCATCTTTGAAGATTGTTGGCCAATAGAAACCACTGTGCACCTTGTTGGTTGTCCTCTTCATGCCAAAATGTCATCCACATGCATATGTATGGCAAAATGAAAGTATGGAGTAAGTCTTTGTATCCGGAATGCACCTCTTAATCACTTGGTCTAGGCAATGCTTCCAAAGGTAAGGATCATCCCAAATATAGTATTTGCACTCACTCTTCAATTTATCCCGTTGTGCCTTTGTCAAGCCTTCCGAAAGGTCCTTGTTGGCCAAGTAATTGGCAATGTCAATATACTAAGGGATGGTGGTTGTGATGGCCATTAAATGCTCATCTGGAAAGCTCTCTTGGATAGGTATATCCTCCTCCTTAGTCACCAACCTGCTCAAATGGTCTACCACTAGGTTTTCCCTCCTTTTTTTATCTTTAATCTCCAAGTCAAACTCTTGGAACAATAGAATCCATCGGAGCAATCTTGGTTTCGTTTCCTTCTTTGCAAGTAGGCACTTCAATGCTACATGATCATAAAAAATAATTACTTTAGAACCAATTAAATATGATCTGAATTTTTTTAAAGCAAAAACTACAGCAAGAAGCTCTTTTTCAGTTGTGAAATACTTCAGTTGAGCATCATTTAGAGTCCTTGATCCATAGTAAATAGCATAAGGAACCCTATCAACTCACTGTCCTAAGACAGCCCTTACCGCGAAGTCACTGGCATCACACATTAACTCGAATGGAAGCTCCCAATTTGGTAGCCTAATGATAGGCACCTCGATCATCAACTTCTTAAGTCTGGTGAAAACCTCTATACACTTCTCATCGAAATGGAATGACACATCCTTTTGGAGAAGTGTGCAGAGGGGCAACAATATCTTGGAGAAGTCATTGATAAATCGCCGATAGAAACCTACATGGCCAAGAAAAGAATGAATTTTTCGCACACTAGTGGGCGGAGGTAATGAACGCACAAGTTCTACCTTAGCTCTATTGACTTCAATGCCCCTAGTAGAGACTACATGACCTAACATAATACCTTCTTTTACCATGAAATGACATTTTTCTCAATTTAAAACAAAGTTAGTGTCAATACATCTTTTTAAAACTAATGCTAAATGTTCTAGACGGTTCTCAAAGCTATTCCCAAATACACTAAAGTTATCCATAAAGACCTCAATGATGTTCTCTATATAATCAAAAAATATACTCACCATACATCTCTGAAAAGTCCCTAGCGCATTGCAAAGCTCAAAAGGCATTTGCCTATAAGTAAAGGTGCCAAAAGAACAAGTGAATGTGGTCTTGTCCTAGTCTTTTAGAGTGATAGCAATCTGGTTATAACCTGAAAATTCATCCAGAAAACAACAATGAGAATGATCAGCTAATTTCTCTAACATTTGATCAATAAAAGGTAAAGGGAAGTGGTCTTTTCTAGTGACGGCATTCAATTTTCTATAATCTATACAAACACGCTACCCTGTCTGTAACCTAGTGGGAATAAGCTCATTCTCAGCATTTCTTACCACAGTAATTCTATATTTCTTTGGTACTATTAGGACCAAGCTTACCCACTTGCTATCAGAAATGGGGTAGATGACCCCCACACTTAGGAGCTTCAGTATTTCCTTCTTCACAACCTCCATCATCGGAGGATTCAACCTCCTATGAGGGTCTCTCACTGGCTTAGCCCCCTCCTCTATTAAGATTATGTGCATGCAAATGGAGGAGCTAATGCCCTTGATGTCCGCTGATCTGTTGATGATTTCAGTATTTTGAATACCTTATAGTTGATCTAATTGGATTCCATTTGTGCTTAATTGATAACATTTGCATAAGTTTCTGAAAATTACCTTAATTGGAACCTTATTGTGAAACTTTGCTTAAATATGTTCATAAACACTCATAACTGAATTGCGCTTTGCAGGAAACCCTTGAGTGTTGGAATCCATTAGCCTTAAACTAGGCTTGCTACCCATGTGAAGGAAGAGCCAATGATGCATGTAGATCAATACCATCTCTTGAAGCAAGGGAAGAAGAGTGTTTGCTAAGAATTCCAGCTAAAGTTGAATAAAGTCAACAACACAGCCCGTGTCATAAGACACGGGGTAACCCGTGTATTCCTCTGGTACCACAAGAAGTTTCCAGTCATGAATTTGCCTAACACGGCCCGTGTCATCTAACATGGGGTAGGCCGTGTACATTTCTCATATGACAAGGGAATCTAGTTTTTGAGCTTTGACTAACCACACAGCCTGTGTCATATGACACGGGGATGACCGTGTATCTCTTTGGTATCTTAAGATGCGTTTAATTCTAAGCCAATTCGACCACACGGCCCGTGTCATATGACACGAGGTATGTCGTGTAGTCCTTTGAATTCTACAATGCCTAAGTTTATGAGTGCAGAGTCAGACACGAGGTAGGTCGTGTCATGTGTCTGCGAATCAAAAACTTAACTTTGTATTTTGAGGCAAAATTAGGGGTACAAAAGTATAAATATGATCAGCTATGACTCATAAGGCAGTTTTGAACTAGAAGCCGTCAAAGAAAAGAAAAAGATTCAAGGAACAAGAAAGAGGAAGATTCGATCGAAGATTGGAAATTCGAGTTCGAGCAATCGAAGATCGATCAACCTTACTCATTGAAAACTAGTTTGATCTTCAATTTTATTTTGTTCTTTCATTCTTGACTATGTTTCTATTTTGTCTTAATTTTGATTTTGAATTCGCCATGTGCGGCTAATCTCCTATTTGGTTAAGGGAGGATGAAACTTTAGTTTTGGTTATGTAAATTCTACATATTCCTTTATTTCAATACAATTGTGTTTTTATTCATATGGTTCTGATCTCAATTCAATATAAAGGTTTTTATATTCTTGCCAATTTAGAAAGTGGTAAAAGCTAGGATTACTATGTGCGGTTGTGGTGATAGAATTAGTGGAACATATGATCTAAGTAATTTAATCCTGGTGTGTGATTGAATCTTAGTGTGATTGGTTTTCTAAATCTTAATGCAATCAATAGGTAGGTGTAAGAGCGGTTGCTTTACAAATAACTATTGATTAGGGATTGATTTGAGCGGTTGTTAAATTAACCAATATTTAAGGAAAATAGAGATTAATCTTATAATTGCGTAAAAACATAATTGATTATATTGAGATAAATGTTATGTGGATTTGCATGATCATACAAACCTAGTAGTGGATTCTAGCTCTTAACCAATATCCTCAAATTAGAAATTCAAATCGTATTTATTTTGTTATTATTTTATCTTTGGTTTCTGTTTTAGGTTGAATTAACAAATCCCCTTTTACTGTTTATTATCACTTAAAGTTTTAATTAAGATTCAGTTAATAATGTTAATTGAGTTAGTTCTCTGTGGACCGACCATTGCTAACTACAACTGGTTACAAGGTTTTTATTTTTAGTGGGACTTGGTAACTATTTTTAATCTCAATGTTAATTCACAATCCACACCACACCATCCACAATAGTCCAACCAATGGTTGTCTTGTGTTCCTTCAACACAGACACAAATTTCTCCTCTTATTCTTGGGTAAGGGATTTAGCAATTATCACCGGAAGTGTCTTTTTCTCTCCCAAGAAAATTTATTTCAGATGGGCAGACAATTCCTTCAATTCCAACTCTAATGTCTGCACAACAAAAGGTTTAGGCATATCTGTAGTAATGGGCAACTTAACATACGATACCTCATGTCCTTCTGAAGCGGAAGAGAGCTCATGCGAGGCTGCTACTACATCATCAACCTCCTCACTCTATGGTTCTTCTTCATCATCTTTCTTTGATTCCTGTAAATCTAAACTGTGAGTCAACACTATATCAAGAGCATCAAAATGATTAGCCACAAAAGCAGCAAAAATTAAAGAATCAAAAACATCAAAGGAATCAATAACATAAGCAGGGTGCACATCACTCGGGTATCTCATGGCCTCAAAGATGTTGAATCTGATTATCTCTCCATTAAATTCCATGGTTAACGTCCCTGAGTGCACATAAATTTTAGTCCGTGCAGTCTTTAGGAATGACCTCCCTAACAAAATGCGAGCAGAGTTGAGGGATTTATCCTCCTCCATGTCCAACACATAGAAGTCTACCGGAAACACTAATTCATTTACCTGCACCAAAACAGCTTCAACAACCCCTTTTGGGTATGCGTTAGACCTGTTTGCCAGTTGAATGATAACACCAGTTAGTTCTAAAGGTCCTAGATATAAAGATGCATAAATAAAAAATGACATGACATTAATAGATGCACCTAAATCTAACATTGTCCTCTTAAACCTCGTGTTACCTATAGTGCATGGTATGGTAAAAGTGTCAGGGCCCTTACACTTTGTTGGGAGATTCTTTTTAATCACAACCGAAACATTTTCTCCCACTTGAACTTTCTCATTGCCTTTTAACTTCCTTTTATTAGTGCATAATTCTTTTAGGAACTTAGCATACCTAGGCACCTGCTTAATGGCATCTAATAAAGGAATGTTAACTTCCACTTTTCTAAAGGTCTCTAAGATTTCTTTATCAACTTCTTCCTTTTTACTCTTAACCAACTTACTAGGAAATGGAGCCTTAGTAACATACTTGGGAATAGGTTCAGAAATACTTACCTTTGGGGCTTTGGAGTTTTGCCCCTCCTTATTTACCGTAGGAATCTCATGGTCTTTCTCTTTTGTGACTTTTGGAGAGGATGTAGGCTCATCTAACATCTTTCCACTTCGTAATGTGACAACACTAGCAGTTTCCCTCGAATTCACTTCTGGTTGTAAGGGGAGTCTCCTAGAAAATTGAGTCTGAACTTTGTTGAGTTCTGTGGCCAACTGTCCTACTTGGTTCTGTAAGTTACCAATGATGATCCTCATCTCTTGTTGGAAACTCTGCATAGCGGTCTTTTGCTCCTACTGAAACTGGATGTTACTGGTGACCATTTGCTTCATTAACTCCTCCAGTGATGGTTCAGATTGGCTAAGAGCTGGAGCTTATTGTTGTGCTTGTCTTTGGGGAAAAGGCGCTTGTCTTTGTTGAAATCCTAGAGGTCCATAAGCTTAAGGTTGAGTTTGGAGTTGTTTTACATAGCTAAAGTTAAGATGATCCTTCCACCTCGGATTGTATATATTAGAGTAAGGGTTGTAGTTCTTGGATGGTGCAGAAAATCCCCCCACTGCCTTTGCTTCTTCATTTGTGTCCTCTTAAAGAGTAGGACACATATCAGTAGGATATCCAAGAGAGCAACAAATATCACAAGCATTAACTAATGCTTTCCCACTATCCATTAGCTTCTGAACCATTGTGGTCAACTGAGTCATTTGCTACTGCAAGCTAATTGTTTCCGCCTTTTTAACTACTCACACTCTTATGTCATTCCTGGTGAAGAATTGTTGAGTGTTTGCAACCATTCTTGCTATCAAATTTATAGCCTCTTATGGAGTCTTATCAACCAAAGCTCCTCCACTAGCAGCATCAATCATGTTGTAATCCATCACTAGTAAACCCTCATAGAAATACTGAATCAAAAGTTGCTCACTGATTTGATGTTGAGGGCAGCTAGCACACAACCTCCTAAACCTTTCCCAATAATCATGAAATGATTCCCCATACCTTTGTTGGATCCCGCAAATTTCTTTTCGAATGGTGGCGGCCTTAGAGGCAGGGAAATATCTATCTAGGAAAGCTCTAGCCATGTCTTGCCATGAATTAATGGATCCGAGTGGCAAATAGTACAATTATTCCTTTGCAGAATCTTTTAATGAGAATGGAAAAGCCTTGAGCTTTACTTGTTCTACTGAAACTCCTGCAGGCTTCATGCTAGACCAAACCACATGTATCTCTTTTAGATGCTTGTTAGGATCCTCCCTAACTAATCCATTGAAAAATGGTAAAAGGTGGATTAGACTGAACTTCAACTCAAATGCCCATTCAGTTTTTGAAATTTCTATGCAAAGAGGTTGTTGGTCTAAATCTGGAGCACCCAATGCCTTTAAAGTATTCTCTGTCATCACTACTTCTTCAAATATTTTAGAAAATATTTCAGAAATGGATAAATCTATATGGCGAGCAACTTTGACGTCAACAGGTGTGAATTGAAGAGAAAACTGTGAGCTGACTTGTTTAAAGTAATGCATTAGATTCCTCAATTGCTCATTCACTTCACCACTGGACATGAACACCTGCAAAACAGTCGGAAAGAAGGAAGAAGAGTATTAAAAACTGAAATAAAAATAGAGTGAAAAATAGGAAACAAATTAATAGCGCAATTAAACAATTAGTTCCTCGGAAATGACGTTAAGATTTAGTGTGACGTGGATTGTGAATTAAAATTGAGATTAAAAATAGTAGCCACGTCCAACAAAAAATATAAAAACCTTGCAACCAGTCGTAGTTAGCAAGGGTTGATTCACAGAGAACTAGTTCAATTAACACGATTAACTGATTCCTAATTTAAACTCTAAATGACAATAAACAGCAAAAATGGGGTTTTGTTAATTTAAATTAAAGTAGAAATAAAAAATAAATCAATAATAGTAAACATGAATTGAATCACCAATTTAAATATATTGATTAAGAGATGGAATCCACTACTAGGTTTATATGATAATGCTAATCCACATACCCTTTATCCCAGCTTGACCAATTATGTTTCTACGCAATTGTGAGATTAACTCCCTGTTTTTCTTAAGTATTGGTTAATTTAGCAACCACTTAAACTAAATCATAATCACTAGTTAGTTACAAAGCAACCGCTCTTATATCTCCTTAATAATCGCATTAACAAAAAGAAAACTAATTACATTAAGATTCAATCACACACCAGGATTAAATTGCTAAGATCATATGTTCCATTAGTTCTACCACCGCAACCGTGCATAGCAATCCTAGTTTTACCACTTTCGAAATTTGGCAAGAATATAAAAACCTTTATATTAAATTGAAATCAGGAACATATGAATGGAAACACAATTGTATTGAAATAAAGGAATATGCCAAATTCACAAAACCAAAATTAGAGTTTCATCATCCCTTAATCAAATAGGAGTTTAGCCGTACAAGGCGAATTCAAAATTGAAAGAAAAACGAAATAGAAACATAGTCAAGAATGAAAGAACGAAAGAAAACTGAAAATCAAACTATTTTTCAGCGAATGAGGTTGATCGATCTCTGATTGCTCGAACCAGAGTCTCCAATCTTTGATCAAATCTATCTCTTTCTTGTTCTTCGAATCCTCTTCTGTTCTCTGACGGCTCTTAGTCCAGAACTCTCATCTGGAACCCTAAGGATTCCTATTTATACCTTTGGGCCCAACATGATCAGTTTGAATCGAAATTAATGTCCTGATACGCAGACACGGGTCGTGTCTTATGACACGGCCTACCCATGTCTGACTTTGCTATCATAAACTCAGGAAATTTGGAACTCAGAGAAACACATGGCATACCCCGTGTCTGATGACACAGGCCGTGATTTCGAATTGGCTCAGTATTGAGCCCACCTTAAGGTACCAGAGAAATACACAACCTATACCGTGTCTGAGAACACAAGCCGTGTTGTTGATCAAAGCTCAAAAATTGGATCCCCTTGTGATGACAAAAACGTACATGACCTACACTGTGTCAGATGACATGAGCCGTGTTAGGCAAACTCAGGGCTGGACCCAATCTTGTGGCATCAGAGAAGGACACGACCTACACCGTGTCTGGTGACACGGGCTGTGTCACTTACTTTCTTCAACTTTAACCCTGATTCTTCACAGATACCCTTCCTCCTTTGCTTCTAGAGGTACTATTGATCTTCTTAAGTCTTTAGCTCTCTCCTTAGATGGACATTAAGCTTGGTTTGATGCTAATTGACTCAAACACTCAAAGATCTCCTGAAAAGCACAATTCAATTATGAGCATTTATAACCACATTTAAGCGTAGTTTCACAATAAACATTTGATCAAGCTCCATATCAGAAACTTAGCTAAATGTTAACAATTAAGCACATATAAAGTCCAATTAGATCAAACATAAGACATTCAAAATATTAAAATTATCAACATATTAGCATCATGGATTTCCATTAGAACACATAGTGCATGCATAATTACTTGTTCAAGAGCTAGGACTTTTGATTCAAAGCATATTGAATTTCTTGCCATCCAAATACTGTGCAAAAGAACCATGAACATATTCATAGCATATTCTCTAGTCATGAGCTTAGAATATTACTAATCCAGTCCTCTGTTCTTAATTTAGATAAACCATCAACTCGAAGCCCACACGATGCCATAAACCAAAAACGCTAAACCCATGGGCAGTCTTGGAGAGTGTGAGCCAACATCTCTTCCTTTTGGTAATAGCGAGGCACAACCAAGTGCAATTAAGCCCTCTAACATTGAGATTAACTCTAGTTGGGCGACCGTTTTGCAAAGCCCGCCACACAAAGACTCTAGTGCAAGGAAGGACCTTAGCATCCAAACTGTATTCCACACATTTTCATTTGCTTCCATACTTACCATGTGTTTAGTTGTTTTTTCATTAACGGAACGGAACGGAATAGATATGGAAGGATCAGAAAGGAAAGGAATGGAATGGAATATAGTTCCCTCTCTCTTTGTTTAGAAGATTCATTAACGGAACAGAACGAAACATGTGTTCCCCCCATTCCACCTCAATTTTGGGGGGAACAAATATTGGACATTTAAGGGGAAGAGGGGGAAATGATTTCCCATGTGTTCCGTTCCGTTCCTATGCATTTTAAAACTTCCAAACACAAAAACTTATTTCCGTTCCTCCCATTTCATTTCTATTCCCTCCATTACCTATCATCCAAACATAGTGTTAAGCTTGTTCCCTCCTTTGCTTAGCAAATAGTATAAGCCAAATGATAACCAGACTTTACCGTATAACAACCATCCTTACACCCACCCTACACAAAATTATCAGGTCTGCCATATATCGAGATAGATAAATCCAAAATTCGAGTACCTTTGAAAGGAAGGAATATATCATTAATAAGAGCTCTATTCCATGTCATCATATTATAGTCTATGAGTTATGAAACAGTAGCATCAATATCTAGAATGGAGTTTCTGCCCCACACTTTAAAACCATTTTGCAAAGGAAGTCACCCATCATTCCATATTCGGATGCTTTGTCTATTCCCCACCCTCCAATAACCACCCTTCTCCAACAAGATTTTGAATTCCATATGCTAAGCCCAATCCCTCTTGTTTCTTGGCCATGCATAATGTGTCCTAATAGACCCAATGGATCTTCCTTTCTTTAGATTTACTCCCCCACTAAAACCTATTAATTATTTGTACACTGTTTTCGCATACGGCTGAGGAAGCAAAAGACATCCCATGACATATGAAGGTATAGCTTGAACCACTGATTTAATAAGTACCTCCCTTCCTCCTTGAGACAAAGCTTGCTCTTTCCACCCCTTCAGCTTTTTCCTAACTCTGTCTTGCACAAATTCAAAAACCTGTGTCTTAGATCTCCCAACCACTGTTGGAAGTCCAAGGCATCTTCTAGACTAACTTTCGATAACCTTTATATTCAATTCATGCTAGACATGATTTCTCTTGTCTTCTAGCATATTTCAGCTAAAAGAAAGTTCTAATTTATTGAAGTTTATGCATTGATTAGAGCTTTTTCGATAAGTGTCATGTACTTTCCTAAAGACATCAATTTTTGTTTGAGTTGCTCTAAAAAATATAATACTATCATCAGTGAAAAATAAATGTGAAATTTCAAGAGTTTTCTTGCAAATTTTGATACCATGCAACCTTCCCTGAGTTTGTTCTTTCAGAATTAAAGCAGAGAATACTTCAGCACACAAAATAAATAAATAAGAGGAAAATGAGTCTCCTTGTCACAAACTTCTATGGGATCTAAAATTTTCTGGAGGCACCACAATCAATAGTATAGAGAAAAAAAAATGATTTCACACATTGCATTATCAATCGAACTCACCTTTCAAGAAAGATCATATGCACTAAAACAGTCTCTAAAAAATCTCATTCAACCCTATTATAGGCTTTAGCAATATCCAATTTAAGACCAATGAAACCAGTTTTTCCCTTTTTTATTTTTTGTTCATAAAATGAAATTTTTCTTGTGCAATGAGAGCTTTATAGTAATGAGTGTACATGACACACAAGTACTTTGAAGCTCACTAATAATCTCAGGAAACACAATTTTCATTCTATTTGTAATGGCTTTTGTAATTAGCTTAAAGATCACATTGCAAAGAGAAATAAACCTAAAATCCTTAGTATGTTTAGGTTTCTTAATTTTTGGGATAAGGCATATGAAAGTATGGTTGAGACTTCCTAGATCCCTATCATTATTTAAAATATGTAAAATAGTATATATTACTTCAGATTCAACAGTGGGCCAAAAGTTTTGGTAAAATAGTGTAGGCACGCCATCTGGTCCAGGCACTTTTTGTGAGGTATGAATTTTTTGAAAATAAATTGTATTTAGCTGAAAACTAATTTGACGAGACCAAATCCAACTGGTTTGATTTGCTTCAATTCTTCTATCAAAATAAAATCAATTAGTTTTTAATATAAGAAAACTGATAGGTATGTTTAAAATATGATGACAAACTCTTAGCCATTTTTTTTCTACTTCTAGACTTTCTAAAACATTAAGAATTGAAATTGAAGATTGAGTTTGAAGACAATGATTTTAGTAAAATATTTTGAGTCTTTGTTTAAAATCGAACAAAAGATTGTTATACTTAGATTTTGCTCCACTTTCTTTGTGATTGTTGCCTAACCGTTAATTAATGCATATATGACATTGTACTTGATAGTATTTTATTTTGATCTTTGAACAGATATTCTTATAAGGATTACTATAAGACTAATCTTTAAGTATTATCGTGATTAAGAAATCTTTTCAATAATTATATTCTCTGGAGCACATAAATTTTGAGTATGAGATTTTCACATGAACAAAATTAATGACTCACATTTCTTTAGATGGTAGGTAAAATGATGAATGAAATAATTTCAGCCACTGTTTTGACTTTTGCGAAGAATCTGTATTGCACTTTATCTATGCTAAGAACATGGCTATTTTACTTTTGATTGTGTTATCACATGAAATGTTCAAGCTCAAAAAGCATTAAATATATTCTTTTTGACATATGTGCATATATTTAATTAATTTTTTTTTATAAAAAAATCATTTTATACTCTTGTTACAAGCTAAGTTTGAACCGTGGAGCATACAATAGCATCACCCTTTTGATTTTAGTAATTTTTCAATGAATGCATTTTGTTTAATACTATTCAAATAAACTCATTCCTATAACCTTACTTTTAAGGTTTAAGGTTTACTCAAAGTATTCATTGTTTTATAAAATTAAATTAAATAAATAAACAAACTAAATTGGTGGGCCGGTTGGCTCAATACACAGCCCACAACTTGGAACGAGTCTAACAAAATAAATAGACATATATTTGACCTGATCCAAAAACAATTTATCCGGAAGTGGCTTGCCGGACCCGGGCCCATTTTTCCAAATCTAACTGTGATATTTGCAATTTTAATAAAATATGATATAACATCATCTCATATCATATCCTATTGAAAACATATTGAATATTTTATAATCTAAAATAAATTTTGCATTAGTGTACAATCAGAGACACTGAAGTGAAGTGCCTGTAACTTTTTACCACCTAAACATGCACGAGAACCACATCATTAAACAAGTCATTTTTAAATTTGTTGCAGCTTTTGCAGGCATTATATTCAAATTGAATTGGATTTATGATATAGCTACATGCAAGTTGTCACGTGAGGGAAGGTTGAGGTCATCAAAACAATAATTTTAATTTTTTTATATTACTTTTTATATTATTTTTTATATCATTAATTATATTTTTTTTATCACTTAATTACAATTATTAAAAAATAATATATATAAAAATATATATATGAAAATCATTTTTCTTTATACAATACCTTCGTCTACTTTAATCCTAAGACACATCTGAAACTCCTACTTCGTCCAAAGGAACAACAAGCATGGCGCGAGGCTCAACCCAAAAGTTGTATCTTGTGCTCCGTGGACGGGTTCCTGGAATTTACTCAACCTGGGACGAGTGTTATGATCAAGTCATTCACTTCCTTGGTAGCTTGTTTAGGTCATGCAACTATGGATGAAGCGCAAGCAGAGTGGGAAAGGTATTGGGGAAATTCATCACCTCATAGGGTCGTCAATGCTCCAGATGCAGGTCAAGTTGGTGTAGTGGGTGGTGAGGCTTTAGTAGAAGGGCCAATCGTGCATGATGTTGTTCCTGATATTGCTCCAATTAATGCTTTTGCAGCCATTAACTTGCATGGTGGAATGTTCCAGGATAGGTGGTATCAAGGTTTTGTGGCTGGCGTTGGAGTAACTATTTTCATTATACTGTTGCTGATAATGTTGTTCTGAAGAAGATCACGATCGCACCTTGGTTGTCTCTAGAAGCATCCAATGGAAGGGAAAGATGATGGTGGTGGTTTTGTGTTAATTTTTTTTTTTAAGTAAATCAAAAGATGTTCTCCATAGACTAATCTCTTTTGAAGCGTAAAAATCATCGAAGTGAGTATTGCCTCTCTCAGTAAGTCTTTTCTATACGCACGACTTAGTTCAAATTCAGGATAACATATTTAAAAGATTCAGTTATTTACCAATTGTGCCGCACCTTGTTGGTATGACTGTGTTTTGTGCATGAGTATTTTGTGCAATGTTAATAATAGCCACGTGCTTGATATGTAATTCTGCGTATTTTGGTGGTTGTTAATTATCTCTATTTGTTGGTTTTTATCGTCCCATTAACTTACAACAAATTGATTGTTTTATGCATCTGCATGCAAATCATAGTATTGAAAATGAACACTCTGAAGAAACTCTTGTGAATTTTTAAATTAACTACTTGAACAAACATAAAGGAAAATCATACAAAAAGAAATTACGAGAATATAAGAATTAAATTCCAAAGCCAAACTATTTTTGCCATTGGAGTAATATTGAATTGAAAATCATGTTTTTATTTTATTATTGTTGTTTCTCTGATCAATAAATTCATGTAACAATAAAAAATGTGTGGACAATAATTGTCAAAGGATAATTTACGAAAAAAATAATGACACCTTATTCAGAACAAAATAAGCTCTACATTAATTATTGATGAACAAAATGATATTAATTAAAAGGTTTGACTGTTTGAAGGATTCATATTTATTGATGAAGTAGTAGGGAAGTCAATTTTGTGGCCGTACCGTTGGTGTCACATTGATATTAATTTTTCGTAAATTTGTTTTCACAACTATAGTAAAGTTTATTAAAATTTTTAATTGTTATTTAATAGTAATTGAGTAAAGGATAAATATGCAACTGTATAAATAAAATAACAAATTTTGGTAATGGAATATAATTTTTGATCGGAAGTGTAATCATTTTTAATACCTGACTTTAATTCAAAATTAATATAACCCTTCGTAGTTAATGATGTCAACTTTTACACTAAGTGGCGTAAAATATATTTGAAGACAGCAACTAAACCAAGAGAGCCTCACCCTAAGATTTGCAACTGCCCTCCTTAAATGAAGGTTTTAACTGAACCTTGGCAGCAATTTCTTATTATATTCAATACTTGATGGCAATGCTTTTGGTTTTTGCAATACTTGGAAAGATCTACGCCTGGCATATTTAGCTGCTCAACCCAATTATTGTAAGATAAAATTTCATATGATGGATAAGTAAACGTTTACACCATGAAAAACATTACCACTGTCAAAAATTAAATAATAAGCAGTGGCCCAAATCAAATGTTTGTCAATAATCAATAATGCATCAAATCAAATCATATGGCTTCGCTTATTGAGGAGGTGGAGGAGGAGGAGGAGGCAGGTTCGATTTGGCAAATCCCACCCATGCAACAATGCCAACAGCCAGAATTATCCATCCAAATATGTCATACTTTAGATCATTGCTCTTATTTTTCTTTTGAGTCTGAAAAGTAAAAAATAAAAAACCAAATAAATTAGGTGAAAAATGAACACAACTCAAATATGAAGATCAGAGTTTCTATCTACATATTAACTCCTCTCCTTCAATTATCTCCTTCAATTTAAATTTTGTAGCATGAATGATGACATGCTTGTCCATAATGCAGGTGTCATCAGAAATAAATAACAGTCCAAGATCCAACCAAAAACAGACACAAAAAGCATTTATCTCGAGCTGACTACACAAAAGATTAGTTCTTTCCTTTATTTAAAGAAAATAAATAACATATAATATCCCCTTCAAAGGGAGAATTCACCAAGACATTAATCCAATCGATCTCAAACCCAAAGATAAAGCATGGTAGAATCTATGAACCCACTAGTGAGGGAACCATGATCCGTGCAAAGCGAATTTGGTGCAGTCATGGTAGAATCTATGAACTCATCCTATACCCAGTGTGTCCCAAACATCCAAGTCACCTAGTTCCTTGTTCTTCACAATAAAGCATGAATTTATCACAGGAAAAAAAAATTTGAACATTTAAAAAAACATTAATTTTTAACAAAAAGGCACAATAAATTCCAACAAACTCCTTTATTCACAGCGGAAACACTCCTTGAATGTGTCCACAATCAGAGAACATTGCATATATGGGAGAACATTTGAACTTAAGTTACTAAATCTCAGTGCAAAAACAATTAACACCTTAAAATATATACTATGGATGCATAGAGAAGTCAAGAGAAAATTATACAACGGCATTAACTACAAAAAGCTGACACAAAACAATAGTAAGGTAGAGACAGACAACGGAATCATTTAAGTATTACCTTTGTACCCGAAGAAGAAGAAGGTCCAGCTGTCCCTGTTGACTGTTGTTGCTGACCAAACCCATGCTTATGGATTTCTACATGCAGCTCAGGAGCCTTAAAATAAAGGTGTCAGTAATTGAATTGGTCTAGTAGCCAGTTTGAGAACAAATTGGCGAACATTTTTTTAATGAAAAAGGAAGATTGTATTAGCAAGAAAGAGCGCATACGGGGGGAGGATAAGGTACCCTCCAAAAACAATGTTTGGATTGGCAATAAGGGATGGAATGGAGTGGAAAGCAATGGAATGAGCTGGGTACCATTGTTCGGTTTTATAAAATTAGAATGGAATGGAATGGCATGGGGTGGCATTCATTCCATCCCATTTCACCCTAAACCCCACTTTTTCTTCCTCCCAAATTGGGAGGAATGGGATGAAATGGAATGGCATAGGAACAAAATACTAATAATTCTTACCATTCCCATTCCATTCCACTAAAACTTCCAAACAATGGAATGGAAACTTTCCTCCATTCCATCATTAAATATCCAAACAATGGTAAGTAAACTTTATGCCATCCTATCCCATCCCATTCCACCCACCATAAATTATCCAAACATAAAAGACATAAAGCAGAAAGAAATACGAAAAGGAACAGATCAGCTTGAAAGAACAGCCTAAGTCCTTTGTGAAACAGATAAACAAACCCCAATCCTTGATACATAACAAGGCCACAAACAGAAATCAGTTTACTAACAGGGTAAATTTGATATATTAAAATTTCAGTAAAATAAATAAATAAATATTTTCAATCAATCACAGTGTTTATATATGATTCAAAAAAAAAAAATGTCAAGGATCCTGCAACATATTGATTATTTTTTTTCAACATTCATGGATCAGGCATGTCTTTATAGTGGTATCCACAATTCACAAGTCAAACCACAGTCTCATACAGTCATACATAACTGCAGATATCAGAACCATTTAACAAGAAACCTCGGCTACTTGATTTGATATGAAGTTAGTGATACAAACCACAGCACAATATTTGCAGGGTTCCATATTCAGTGTTATAAACAAATTATACATGTAATATGCAGCATTCAAATTAAAAAAACAAAATGCAAGAAAAATTTGAAAATTCAAAAATATCTCTTGCCACTCTACCTAGTTTCCAGTTTTCTCCACCAAGACAGGAAACAGATGAAAAAGCCCATGACAAAACTCAGTAACAGCCATTTCTATATTACACTGAGGTATCACAGCTTCCAAACACAAAATAGATGACAAGGTGCAATTAAAACGGCATCATAATAAAGTAAAAAAACCATTACAATACAGAACATACCTTAGCAGCCACTTCTAACGATTTGCGGTAAAGTTCATTACTCGGATCCTATAGAAAACAAAACTACTCCATTACACATTATTTTTACAAGAACAATACTTCTCATACATTGACGAGACAGTCATTGTTACTGGACCGAAAATGTACCTCGTCAACAGCTTGCTGAAAGCAATCAGCTGCCTTATCAAAATAAACTTTGGCCTCCTCCTGGTCTGGAATTAAAAATGCTTGTGAAGTGTGAGCATTTCCCAAGCACCAAAGAGTATCATGCTTCTTGGGATTAACCACAAGTGCCTCCTCCAGCTTCGAAATAGCATCTGCAAATGAAGTAAAACCATAATGAAAACTCAAAATTAAAGTTCAGGAATAATCATTACAATATTATATGGTCCACTCAGCATTTTTTTCACCTTCTGGGAATTTAAATAATTAAGACAATAAATGAAAAAAAAAAATCTTCCAATTTTAACAGAAAAACAAAGACTAGCATTGCACATTTCAATTTCAATCAAACACTCAAAATAATTTAATTAAAAAAATACCTTTATCTGAAAAAAAAAAAAAACGAGGGCGTAAAATTAGCACCTTGGGTCATCTTCTTGGACTCGTCGGGAAAACTCTGAAACTGAGACAACTCTAATAAAGCTCCTCCCCATCTTGTCAAGTTCTGCAGAGGTAAAACAATAAACGAACTGTTTTCTAAAAACTGCAGACAAGCTTTCCAATATAACTCATCCTCATATAAATATAAAATAAAAAATAACAGCCTAATAAATAATATAAATAAATCCATCAAATAAATATTCATGAACCAATCCTTCCAAAGAAATTCCGAAACTTTTTCGAAGTTTCAATGAAACGAAAAAACTAGAAAGAAAAAATTGGGGGAAATGGGTTTAGAGAGGGGAGGAAGAAAAAACGAACGTCGGCATCGAGAGGGTTCTTGACGTATTCGGATTCTGCATTCTTACGGGCATGCTCGAAGAACAACAGCCTATCGAACTCGCTCTGTTGCAAATCCATCCTCTCACCCTCTGACTCTGGGGGAGAGATTTTTTTTTTAGGGTTTTGGGTTTTTGTATGTAAAATCCGCTATAACTTTTTAAGGGTGGTGACTACAGAGTGGTGGTAAAGTAACAACCAAGTAAAGACTATCTATTTATCATATTTATAGATAAGTGGGTATTTATTAGTACGTCCGGATAGTTAATAATTTAGAATAAAAATTTAAAAAATTATAAAATAAAATTAATTTTAACACATATTGTATAATTTTATTTAATAATTTAAGATTTTTATAAAATTAAAAAATATTATAAATAATAAATTAAATCAATAATATTTTATAATAATTAATTTATATAAATAATTATTACATTAATAATATATTTTTTTATAATTTTTATCATTATAAACTTATTCGATGAAAAAAATTATCGTAAAATAATATATATATATATATATATTATTTTAAAATAAAAAAATTATAATATATAATATATATTAAATAAAAAGTATGTTTCACAGATTTGCTGGTGTCTACTGAAAAATGTATTATAATCTTTTTTTTATCTTTATTTATTAAATGAGTACTTATTTCTATCTCATTGCGAATAATTTTTGTAGATTTTTTTATTTGCTGGAAAATAAAAAAAAAATGACCTTTTTTTTATTCTTTCTTTCACATGATATCCTCTACCCTGGAAGGCGAAAGTAATCTAATCTGTAGATCTTGTTAGCTCAAGTAGAAGCAATCGCTCCCAATTGCATTTTTTTTATACACATGAATTAGGAATCGAATCCCTAACTACTCTTAAAGGTGTGCCATCATTCACTTGGAACCAACCAGCCTTAAATTAGTAGGTTGACCTTAACTATAGGTGTTAAAATGTGTGGGTTGACCACCAAAATTGAATTTCGAATGTATTTTGACCTGCCAACATGGGGTGGTTCGCAAGTTAGAAAAATGTTAAAATTAATTACTCTCATTTCTATTTATGTTTTAAAGTTTTTTATAAGAATTAATGATATCATTAAATAATTTCAAATTAAGTGAAATACAGGTTGACATAATTAAATTACTCTTTTTTATTCCATTAAATATATGTAAAAAATTGTAAAAATTAAATAATATGTGTAGTTATTGATAACTCCATAAATTGTAGTTATTTGAGTCTCATATCTGTGCTTTATTGTCTGCTTAGTCCTTATTTTTTATAACTCCAAGAGATGGATGTAGATGTTAAATAAGAGGTGGATTGTGCATGTGAAAGTGTCGGTTATCTGTGATATTGTTTTTGAACTCTCTTGAGGCGAAATCCTAATTTGTGCATGATTGAGGAAATGATTAGGGTATTCTTTGGACTGATTGAGCCTTAAAAAGCTTACCTTGACATGATCATATCCTTAGGTCCCCTTTGAAGCCTTATGTATGTTTGGCCTTATGTTTTTCATCACCTACATATTCCATACCATGTAACCATTTCTAAATGCATGTGAGAACATGACATTTGTTATCTTACCATCATTGTTATTGAGTGCATATATATATATGATCTCTTGAATTGAGTCCATTAATCAGGGCTACTATATAAGTCAAATTCAAAAAGAACTTGTTGGAACCATCTGCTGCTAGAAAAGCATTGCTTTGTAAAAATAAAAGAAAGAAAAATTGAAAAGAAACAAGCAAGGCAAAAGAAAAGAAAAAGAAAAGTTAAAAATAAAGCATTGAATGGTTCTTATGAGTTCTGATTTCTCAAAGTTCTTGTGGTATACCCTGATAATCTCACTTATGCTCAAGTCTTGAAATCATATGTGTATGTGTCTTGATGTTTGTATTAAATTCATTCCTTTTGTTCTTTAACCTATACCATTGGCCTAACATTATAAGCTGATAAAGACTCTTTTGATCTTCAATCATGTGTGAGTTACATTAGTGAAGAGAGAGTTGAATTACAATTTTGTGAATTCCTTGATGCATATTCATTTCGATGTTCATAAACTTATCCGGGTGAGTCCTAATTGAAAAGAAGAGGTTTGGTATACATGATTGTGGGAAATTGTATCTTGATTGAAAGGAAACTGTGATTGTCAACATGAGAAGGGTTGTATATATGTGAAACTGAGTGTGAGGCAAGTACATTATTTGAGATTTTATGCAATCATCTTACATGAGTTCTGTTTAAGTGAAAGTGGAATGTACAGATTGGAGAAACAAGTTAGTAAGTTGATCGATTTGAATGTATTTTGTTTTGCTCGAGGACTAGCAAAAATCTAAGTTTGAGGGTGTGATAACTCCACAAATTATAGTTATTTGGGCCTCATATCTATGCTTTATTGTCTGCTTAGTCCTTGTTTTGATGCATGAATGAAAGAGTTTAGCTGTATATTCATATGATTTGATTTTAACATCTTCCATCATGATTATGAGAAAATGTGTCTGATTTTCGGATATATTGAGTACATTTGCACTGATTATTGAATTGAAAATTTCTCTATGGCAGGTAAGGTTCCAACCAAGTGAATCATTTCAGATTTGGACCAGCATTGCAAGAGAAAGCTAAGTGCAAGGATTAGCTTGTCACGCCTTGGCGTGGTATTTGAATGCCATAGCGTGTGCCTCCCCTGCATCCAAAGTCAGAGAGCTACGCATGTAACGCGTCGCGACGTAGATAGTTGAATGCCGTAACGTGACTCTGTTTTTTGAGCCCTATAAATACTGTTGCATTGATTTTTATAAGGAGTTAGGTTATATTTTAGAAAGTTGCGGCCATGTTTTAGCATTTCAGACCAGAAAGAAACAGAAGTGACCAAGTTTGGAGTCTCTCTTCACCTTGGTAGAGGATTGAAGCTTGGAGGATCACTCCCTTAGCTTTGTTCTTTTCTTTTCTTCTCCTTTCTCTTTTCCATTTCCATGACTATGAGTTTTTGTGATATATTTTCGTTTGTCATGGCTAGCTAGGCTGTTTATAGGGCTTTACTTTGGATCCTCCTATGGATATTGATTAATCTTGTAATCCTTTGAGTTATATACATGATTTGATTTTTGTTCAATCATATAATGTTTAATGCTTTGATTGTTTGATCAGCTTTCAACTGATTTGTTCAAATCTAATTAACTTAGACATAGGAATTTGGATTTGAGATCGTGTATATGATTGATGTATGTTCTATTTCATTCAATTGGCTTGGATTCGATGATTCGTTAATAGGATAGAAATATACCTATTGACCATGCATAGTAATTAATTGGGAATAGATCATTCATTAGTAGAGCTTATACTAGTTCTCATGAAAACATAGTGGATTAGGTAAGTGACACCAGGGTTGATTGAC
This sequence comes from Ormosia emarginata, assembly GCA_029884605.1. Lineage (NCBI taxonomy): Eukaryota > Viridiplantae > Streptophyta > Magnoliopsida > Fabales > Fabaceae > Ormosia > Ormosia emarginata. The sequence goes on from JAQQTP010000057.1 coordinate 10,586,578, forward strand.
CTAGACATAGGCTTTTGGCTAAATCAGATTCCCAAGCTAACCTAGCAATTGCATTTATATTACTCGTAAGGATTACTTGTTAACAATTGAAATAGGAGGTAAAAAAGGATGCCCTATTTTCTAAATCATTATCTCAACTCAATCTGATAGTTTTTAAGTTCTTCTTAGTAGTTTAATACGAACCTTTCCAATTTATATGTCCTTTAATAGAAATACTTAAGTTATTGATTTATAATTAGTACTGAATTTAACGTTTGTCCTCGTGGAAACGATATCCGACTCCTAACTATACTACAGGTGCGATCCATGCACTTAAGGTAAGTAAAAGAGCCAACAGTTATTAGGTTTAGTGGAGACAATAAAGGGTGTGATAAAATTGAAAAAAACTAATTAATGCATCCTTAAAATTCTCAAATGATAGATAAGTTTGAACAAAATAAGTTCTTTGAAAAGACAGATAAAAAGAAATAGAAGGAGTATTAAGGTTATCAAATTTTTCTTTTTAAATTCATCTAAATTATATTAAAAATAAATATTTATTTATTTTAAGTAACAAATTATTTTTATTTTTTTAATTAAATTCATTTTAGTCTTTTAACATGAGTTAATCAAATAAATTATTTGAATTAGTATTTTTATACTCTAATTATATGAATAAATAAAGGAAATGGGAACCAGTGGGTCGACCTAAATTACTCACAACCCACATAAACTCGACTTGGGCTAACAATTTAATAGCTCAAATTATACTTGACTTGATCTAACTCAACCTGCAACAAGTGAACACGAATGGACTGAGTAGGTCTGAGTTGACACCACTAACCTTAAGGGCGTTAAAATGAAATGAGCTTGATAGGTCAACTCAAATAATTTAACAAAATATGAGTTTGACTAACAAAATTTAAATTAAAATATTTTTTACCTGACATAGCCCGATGTTTAATTCTTTTAATAGAATACTATCAAATAACTTTTATGATATACAAAAGATTTTATTACTACTATCTCTAATGTAAATATTTTCTTCACAAAAATTATTTTATTGGTGTCTGCTAAGATTTAAAGAAAGTGATGAAACATAAGAAAAATTTTAAAGTGTTCAAAATTCAGGATATATATATCCAAGATAAATTATCAAATATTTTAAGAGTTGTTACTTATATTTAAAAAATAATAATAATAAGGATTATTAAAGAATAAAATTTAACTTTAAGAAATAAAAAAATATATCAAAATTATTAAAAATAATCATTTAAATTTTAATGAAAAAGAATAACCATATAATTTTGCCAAATACCCAAAAAAAAGAAATTACCCCTTATGAAATCTTGATTCTCGATTCTGTCTTCTTCTATCCCCCTTCCATCCAAATATGTCATTTAGTTTATGTTTGGATATTTTGTAATTGATGGAATAGAATAAAATGGGATGAGCTTGAATGAGATGGCATGAAATGAAATGAGATAAAAGTATCATTCCATTGTTTGGATATTTTAAGATGGAATGGAGTAAAGTTATCATTCTATTATTTGGGAAGTAGATGGAATGGTAAGAGTTATAATTTTATTTTTTCTAAATTACCCTTATTGTAAATACATTAATTTTATTTATTTCTAACTAATAAAAAAGACTTTGATTATCTTTTACATATCCATCATCTTTCAATAATAGAAAAATGATACAATTTGAAAGGGACAATGAATAACAACCAAAAAAAGGGGACACTAGTGAGGTTGGTTTCGTTTCATTTGTATAGCTGTTCTAATCTTTCCAAATCAAATGTTTTGCACTAGGACTGGGGAGAGGCCTGATTTGAATCCCAAATTCCTAATTTCCAAAAATTTGTGGACCAAGTTGGTAAAGCATCTATATCGAGAGAAAGAGAAAAAGTAAGGGGCTGTTAACATTTAGCACATGAAGATAAAAGTGTACTAGCCAGTTTGATTGCTTGGCAGTCCTAGTAGTAGTACGGTAAGATGATAAACTGCAGTTGAAATATACATTTGCAGAACTAGAAAATTTTATTTGAGGTGGCTGAAGGAGAAAAACATTTTGATTAAGGGTCATTTTTTAAAAAAAAAAATGCATGCAAAAATATTTTTTAAAAAATAAAGGTGCCCTCTCAAGATTCAGGAACGAGAATGATCCATTAATACTCAGTCTTGTTAAATTAACAGTATCGATACAGACACAACTTGTGGTGTGAGGGTGAATGGTGAAGAGGGGCTGTAGAGGGTAAAGGGTTATGTAAGTGGGTGGTTGTATCGAGTGAGGGAGAACAAAGAGGGAGGTAGAATTATGAGGTTAATTAAGTAAAATTTTAATTATAATAATAATTAAAAAAATAATTCCATCTCATACCCTTCAAATTGGAGGGAAGCAAAATTGGTGGTTTCTGGTGAGATGAGATGAAATTTATTCCACCCACTTCTATCTCATTCTATCCCTTTTTAACATAATTAAATAATAGAACCTATCTCTATTTCATCTCATACCATTTCATTCCACTCAATCCCACCAATCCAAACATAACCTTAAGCTACGCCTCCCTACCGTTGCCACCATCGTTGAAAACTGAAGGGTTTGGATGCAATGGGCTGGTATTCTATCAATCACACTGCTGTTACATTTGACTTGTTTTTTTATCCTATCTTTCTTTATTTGTTTTAAATCTTAGTGAATTACATTTGCTTTTGGAGGTGTGAATTGATTGATTTAAGTTATATTTTTTTCGAATGACTCTGTGAGATGTTGCTCTGATTTTGGGCCTAGGGTTTGTGGGAAACTGTGGTTATGAAAGAGAAGGAAGGAATCCTTTTCTGTTAGAAGGGGCGTATAGGGCAACCGAGGGGAATAGTAAAGTGGCAATGGGTTCTCATGAAGCTAGGCTTGATTCTATTGGAAAACAACTGTTAATGATGATTTTATCAAGACCTTCTTTAATACAATTGGGACCTTTCTTTCTTCCGATGGAAAGTATATTCTTGCTATTTCTCATTTCTCAGAAAACTTAACACCAACGGTCCAACACCACTTGAGAATAATATTTGGTAGCTATAGAATAACATTTCAACAAACCCTTTATAATTTGTTTATAAATTATTGATTATTAATTAAATATAATGACAATTAATTGTTACTAAACTAAAACAACGAAAAACTAAGAATTGTGGCTATTATGGAATGAATAGCGAAGAACTGGAGAAGCCCCTCTCCTATAGTGAGGTGGTGCAAAGGATCAAAGTTATTCCCTGGGACTCCTACACTTGTTGATGGAGTAGTAAAAGAGGTTACTAGAATCTTAGCAGAAACAGTACCGGCTGAACAAGAAGCAGTTCAAGGTACAGCCCATTGGAGACCAATAAGCATATCCACTACTTCAGTCTTGTTATGTCACTTCTTGAACAAAATAATGAAAATCATGTTAATGCTCACACTTTGAGATCACTTATTGAAATATTTCAAGTTATTGGGATAGAGGATTTAAGAGAGTCTTAGGCTTTTTATTTAAGAAATAGGCGATCCCTAATTATACATTTATAAGGTGTCTTAAGTGGTATACAAGTTTGAGCTTTGTAATTGAGAGACTAGTTCTAATTTCATACTCATTTGGAGTAGGAAATCTATAATCATGAGACTATATATGTGTGTGTCTTATGTGTCAAAAAATTTTATTTGTTGTCAACATTTTATTCTTTTACTAATTATTTTAAAATTTTCTAAAAATTTGTACCAAAATATAAACTTAAATATTTAGAAAATTAAATATTTTATTATGATATTAACTTTTTCTAGTTTCTTTAAAAATAAAAATAACATAAAAAAGAAAAATTTTAAATTGTTATCCATTATTTAATATCTTTTTGAAACTTATCCATCATTTAGTATTAAAAATATTAAAGTCTTAAATATGTGTTAATCTTATTAAAAAAAAAAGCTTTAATCTAAACGAAGGCATGTTTAAATTAGATTATTCCTGGAGAAATAATTGCTTATTTTTTAAAAACTTCCCAAGTTGTTTTAAACACAAAACAAACTAATCCAAACACAAACGAATATTTGTTAGATAACATCCCCATGATCCTACACCTCTACCTTTTAGCCCTTACACATAGAGCTTTGAGTAGGATGTTAAAATTGGGCGAGCTCTAAAATTTCTAATTTCTCTCTCAGATTAACCTAACAATTGTGAGAGGTACTGCGATGGTGTGAGTGGGAGAGCCCATTGTTGCAGCTTCAAATCATGCTTGAGCTTGAGAGACTCACTTGCAGTTGCAGCGTCACTCTCTCCAGTGATTAATGACGCAGCCATGGCATTGCAACAGCGTGCCGGCGGTGTAACACCACGATTCCACAAGCAACCCAAGTAGCTAGTGGCTTAGCAAACGACTCAACGGCGATGTGACTCAACCACAAAGCAGACTAGCACCCATGCCATGTAGCTAGCTAGCCAGCCACGAGCCCACGACCTCTCTCCTATGTTGGTACCATTTTAAATTTTTGCAGTAAGGTTGGATCTCTATCGATTCTAAACATGTTCTCTCTGCTTATGTGAACAATTTGTTAGTTAACTCTATTATGTGGAGCTCCATTGTGGTAAAATTGTGTCCAATGCATATGGAGAAATTCTACACAAATGTTAATTGTATTATTTATATTATTGACTTCCCAATATGTAGAGCTGATTGATTGTGTGAGAATTAGGACAAAAAAAAAGTGTAATGTGATTGTGTACACCTATTATCTGTTAGATCCAAGTGCCTTTTGTAAACATGATCTCATAATGATAAGATAAACTAACTTTGTTTGTGGTTGATTTGTATTTGATCTATAGATTCTAAGTTTAACTGATCTTTAAAGGGAATCATCAAACATTAAAAATTTTACATGTTCTAAAGTAAAGAAGCTTCAAGGGAGTCATGGGAAAACTTAATGAAAACATGAGAAGATTCAAGAAAGTTATGAGAAGACTCAATAAAGCTGTGAACATCCATGAGAAGACTCAAAAAATCCATGAGCAGACTGATCAAGATTAGAAATTCGAAGATAAGTAGACTCGCCTTACATAACTCCAAGAATATGCACCAAAATTGAAAGGCATTTTTAAGGACCTTCTTTCTCAATGTTTTCATCGTAGATAATCCATCATTCTATGATGTTCAATCAGAAAGAGTCACTTGCAAAGATTAGAGAAGTTTGACTAAGTAACAAGAGTTGAGCAGACTCATCAAACTTAATTCACTCATGGCGCCACAGGACAAAAATATACTAGACAAGAATAAATGCATCAATAATGACTAATTTTGTTTTTGTTACATCAGGAACAACAGAAACCCAACTGCTAGTATAAGGAAGGCTATAAAAGGACTTCACAATGAAGAATGAAAGGTTAGAATAGTAATTGAGCAATATAATGGTGCAAGAATTATGTTTGCTCATCAAAAGCCTTCTTAGTCTTCTCAATTGTTCTCTGCCTACCAAAGTATTCTGATATAACTTATTGTAGGTGTTATTCACTAAGCTTCCACTGAGTTTATCAATTTAGAAGTGTTATGAGAGAAAAATCTTTTCTAAATCCTGTTGTCTGTACACTTATACCCTAGTGATGAGTGTGGTGAGCTAGTGGTGTGTGCTAGTCACAGTGTGAGTGCTAGTCATAGTGTGAAGTGAGTTTAGAAGTCAGGAGTGGCTACTGTAAACAAAGAATACTTGGTTTGTAGCTGGGAGCAGCTATGGTGTACAAAGAATACTCAAAATAGTAAAGAAAATCCTAGTAGTGGTTGGGGATTGGATGTAGCCTCAAGTGGTTGAAGGTAAACCAGGATAAATTTTTATGTTAAGCTTTCTTTTCACTACTTCTCTGATTTAAGCTTCTGCATTTGTTTTTAAAACTTAAGTTATAGTAATCATTTTTTATCTTTAATCTAATCTAGTGACAAAACCTCTGAAGCATTTCAAAGAAAAACCACCAGATAAACATTTTCTTATAAATTCAACTTGAGTGCTTTTCACACACATAGATCTTGCCACTTCTAAAAGATTTTCAAATCTTACTCAGTTCCTATACTGACACATTTCTGTTTTAATCTCATTTGAAGTTTGAAAGTTTCATTTTAGAATATAAGATTCATAATTGTTATCATATTTTTATCAATCTAAATCATTTGTCTCATACAAGTACATTTATACTAAGTCTACTCATCATATCTTAGAAGCTGTTATGAGTCTACTCAATACCAAGTTCTAAACTTGAGTAAAAGTTGAGCAAACTCAGTCACTTAATTTCAGGAATTACTTAGTCTGCAAAAGAAGACCACAATTTATCTCTTCTTCTCATGGTTAGTGCCAACTTCAATTGGTATTAGAGCTTAGCCTCTAGGTTGAGCACACTTAACCGTGTGAGAGGAAAAAGATCCAGAAAGGGAAAATGGTAAACGAATAAGGAAGAATGTTCATTGTAGAAGGTGCTTCTACAAATAGGCCACTTGCCTTTGATGGAAATGATTATTACTACTGGAAGAATCGTTTGATTTTCATTGAATCACAACATGTGGATTTGTGGGACATTACTGAAAATGGTCCATACATTCCCATAGTCAGATTTGATGGTGGAAGAACTACTGAGATACCAAAGAGTGATTGGATTGATGAAGAAAGAAACGAGCACACATGAACTCCAAGGCAAAATTCTTCTTGACATGTGCACTGAGTAGAAATGAATATGATAGAATAGCTAGATGCAGTATAGCCAAACAAATTGGGGATACCTTGATGATTTCTCAAGAAGGAATCAACCAAGTGAAGTAAGCTAAAGTAAGCATGATTGTGCACCAATATGAGTTGTTCAAGTTGCAAGAGCATGAAACAATAAATGAGATATTTGCTCGATTTACAGTCATCATAAATGACCTGAAATCACTTGGCAAAACATATTCTAATCAAGAGCATATAAGGAAGCTACTGAGGAGCCTGCCAAAAGTGTAGAGACCCAAAGTCACAACTATTCAAGAGGCTAAAGACTTTTCTACTCTTCAACTTGAGCTACTTCTTGGCTCATTTAAGGTTCATGAACAAGAGTTAGCAGAAATGGATGAATACTTCCCAAAGAAAGGGAATGCATTAGCTCTCAAATCTGCTCAAAAGAATATAAGCGAAAATGATGCTCATTAACCTTCTCATCATTTTTTCTCAACCTTTCGCTCTAAACTCTTCTCAAGAGTCTGATGAAGACAGTGATGAAGGAGATGATCTTTCAGATGAAGAACAACTCTCACTCATATCCAGAAAGATTCAGAGAATGCTTAGAAGAACAAGTAAATACAAGAGAAGCTTCCAACCAAGAAAGGATGTATAGAAAGGTGACTTAACCAGCAATGGACAAATAATTTGTTTTGATTGTAAAAAACCTAGTCACATAAAACTGGAATGTCCACTGCTGAAAAAGAAACCAAAGAGAAGTTTCAAAAAGAAAGGAATGTCGACCACATAAGAGGATCTTGATAAAGAATCCTCAAGTGATGATGAACAAGATGAAACAGCAAACCTATGTCTAATAGGAAGAGACTCAGATAGTGAAGATGAGGTATCAGACTTCGAAACTACTCAACCTTCATATAAAGAATTAAAAATAGCTTTTGATAATCTCTTGAATAACTCAAACACTTTAGATAAAAAATGTATTATTTTGAAAACTAAACTTTCAGATGCTTTAAAGGAAAATGTGATTTTGAAAGTTGTGTTGAGTACATTGAGTCAAGAGAATGAGAGTTTACTAAAGCTGAATGCAAACCTGGTAGCTTCAGTAAAACTTAAGTTTGTTAAGTATACTCAGAATTCTTCTCAACAATCTACTCAAGGTGATGATAAAGTAAATAAGTTGAGAAAGAAGGCTAACGAGTTAAATATGGACCTAGCCAAATTTGTCAATGGCACCAAAAAGCTGGAAATGCTTCTTAGAAGCCAAAGTTGTGCTTTGACAAAGTTGGTCTAGGCTATGAAAAATCAATAAAACATAAGCTATATCTAAATCTATTTGTTCCAACCAAGAAGCATAAAGTGAGATGTTTCTGTTACAACAAGCTTGATCATAAAGCCACAACAAGTTACTCCAAAAAAAACTCACCAAAAAGGAAAGTAACTAACTTGAGAGGACCCAAGTAGATTTGGGTACCTAAAGTTATTAAATCTACTCATACAAGTCTGTCTCATCTCAAGGAAGAAAAAGCACAAATGGTACTTGGATAGTGGATGCTCATGACATATGACAGGAGATAAGAGTAAATTCTTATGTCATTAAAAGCAAGAGATGATGGAGATGTAACCTTTGGTGATAATGGCAAAGGCAAAACAGTTGGTATAGGTAAGGTTTTTAAGACTAATTCTATTCAAATAAATTATGTCTATTATGTCAAAGGTTTAAAACACAATATTTTTAACATCAGTCAATTTTGTGAAAATGGCTATGAAATAGTGTTTGAACTAACAGAAAGCATAGTGAAAGAAGCTAATGATGGCAAAATCCTCTTTTCTGCCAAAAGAGAAAAGAATTTGTATAGTGTTGATTTAAAGGACCTCATTCATCAAAATGTAGAATATCTTTTTGCTGCAAATGATGAAAAAATGATTTGGCATAGAAAGTTTGGTCATATAAATGTGAAAACAATTTCAAAGCTAGTAAAACATGACCTTGTTAGAGGCTTACCAAAAATCAAATATACAAAGGACATGGTGTGTGAACCTTATCAAAAAGTCAAGCAATGAAAGACAAATTATCACTTAAAGAATATAGTTACAACTCATAGACCACTTGAACATCTACACATTGATTTGTTTGGTCCAACTAAGTTGACTAGTTTAGGTGAAAAAAGATATGGTTTTATGATTGTTGATGATTACTCAAGGTTCAATTGGGTGCTCTTCCAAAGTCACAAGGATGAGTCTTTTGAAGCATTCAAAATCTTTTGTAAAAAGGTTCAAAATGAAAAGGGATCTATGTTACTACTATAAGGAGTGACCATGGGGGAGAATTTGAAAATCATATTTTCAAAACTTTTGTGATGAAAATGACATAATGCGTAATTTTTCTTGTCCAAGAACTCCTCAACAAAACGAAGCTGTGGAAAGGAAAAATCGTACACTACAAGAAATGGTCAAAACACTTCTTTGTGAATCTAATCACCCTAAGTACTTTTGGGCTGAGACAGTAAACACATCATGTTACATTTTGAATCGAGTTACCATTAGACAAATTCTAAAAAAGACTCCATATAAGTTGTGAAAAGGGAAAAAATCAAACATTGCATACTTTTATATCTTTGGATGTGAGTGTTATATCCTAAATACTAAAGATCAATTGGGAAAATTTGATCCTAAATCTAATATAGGAATGTTTTTAAGATACTCAACAACATCAAAATCATATAGAGCGTATAATACAAAAACCCTTGTTATAGAAGAAAGCATGAATGCTGTATTTAATTATGTTAACAATCTTGTTGAGAATAGAGACATTTTAGACCTAGAAGACAACATGCAGCAGCTGAACTTCAATGATAAATCACAACAGAAAGAATATGAGAAAAAGCAGATAGACCAAAAGGATGAACAAAATGATGAGCAAGAAGGTCAGAATACTCCAGTCCTTACTCAACTCACTAAGGAGTGGAATCAGCATCCTGCTTATCCCAGTAACCTTGTAATTGGAGACACTTCAACTAGTGTAAAGGCCAAATCACAGCTAAAGAATCTAGACAACCATCTAGCTCTTATATCCTAAATTGAACAAAAAATTGTGGATGAGGCTTTGGAAGATGAAAGTTGGATTTTGGCCATATAAGAGGAGTTGAACCAATTTGAAAGAAGCAATATGTGGACACTGGTTCCTGCACCTAAATATCATACTCTCATAGGCACAAAATAGGTGTTCAAGAACAAATTGGATGAATGTAGGATTGTGGTAAGAAACAAGGCAAGATTAGTTACTCAAGGACATAATCAACAAGAAGGTATAAATTATGATGAGACTTATGCCCCTATAACTAGGCTTGAAGCTAATTGAATTCTACTTGCCTTTGTAGCCTTTAAAGGTTTTAAACTCTTTTAAATGGGTGTAAAAATTGCATTTTTAGATGGTTTTATACATAAAGAGGTTTATGTACTTGAACCTCCTAGCTTTGAAAATGAGAAATTTTCAAACCATGTTTTCAAACTCTTCAAAGCTCTTTATGGACTCAAGCAAGCTTCAAGAGCTTGATATGAAAGGCTAAGTAGTTTTCTACTTGAAAATGATTTTGAATAAGGAAAAGTAGATACCACATTGTTTAGAAAACATCTTGAAAGTGATTTGCTAATTGTGCAAATATATTTGGATGATATTGTATTTGGTTCAACTAATAAAGCTCTTTGTAAGGAATTTTCTGATCTCATGAAGAGTGAGCTTGAGATGAGTATGATGGGGGAGTTAAAGTTCTTTCTTAACTTATAAATTAAACAACACAAGTCTAGAATTTTCATTCATCAAGAAAAATACACAAGAGACTTCTTAGAAGGCTTAAAATGGAAGGAGCCAAGCCAATGTATACTCATATGCATCCATCATCTGTGTTGGACAAAGATGAGTAAGGTAAGTCTATGTGTGAGAAGACTTACAGAGATATGATAGGATCCCAACTCTACTTAACTACTAGTAGGTCAGACATAGTATTTAGTGTTGGAGTATGTGCTAGGTTCCAAGCAAAAACATGTGTATTTACTAAAGGCACTTTTAAGGACCAAATTGTGTATTTACTTTTTTACCTAACTTGATTACTTATAATTTTTTAATTCAACTTGTTGTTCCCTAAGTAAGTTATCACTAAATTAATTGAATGTGAAGTATTAATATGTTAGTTTATTATTTAATATGTTATATAATATTAAAATATATATAGTTAATTATCACCCGTTTGACCATGGATAGACTAATGAACCAGTACCTTCACTAGTTCAGTGATCAGTCAAGTTTTGAAAACATTGCTTCTACCTACTATCAATCCAAGTCAAATCACTTACTTTTCACTAAGAAACATCCTAATTCATTCACAGCTTTACTTACGTATGCATATGATGTTATCTTAGCGAGTACATACCTTAATAAGATTCAATTTGTTCAGCAGTTCCTTGACAATTTTTTTCAAAATCAAGGACTTGGGTGAACTAAAATTGTTTTTTGGATTGAAAATTACAAGGACTCACAAAAAGATAACAGTCAATTAGAGGAAGTATATCTTAAACATCTTATGCAATACTGACAACTTGGCTATTAAGCTAGCAAAGACAACAATGGATAATAATATCAAAGTAACCAATGACGAGGGTGATTAATACCTAGATATTGCATCCTATTATAGGCTTATTGGGATACTATATACTTTATCTTACAACAAGAAGACCAAACATCACGTTTGAGGTTCAACTACTTAGCTAATTCCTTGCAAACCCGATGATGTCTCACTACTAAGCAGTCACTTGAATCCTCATAAACATCAAATATACCCCTGGACAAGGTTTGTTCTTTCCTGCTGACAAGCAGCTATAATTGAAGGGTTTCAGTGAGAGTGACTAGGCAGGATGCCTAGATACAAGTAGATATGTTACTAGATTATGTGTTTTCTTAGCCAATTCTTTGATCTCTTGGAAATCAAAGAAACAACCACCTCTTTCAAGCATAGTTATAAAACTCTGACCAGACCACCCAGTTTGGCTTGTGGAACGGGACCTTTGAACCGGTCAAGTAACCAATCTGATTTCCTTTTTAGATTGGCCATGCATTTAACTTAGTAGAAAACGATTTGTCTAAGTCGATTTTGGAAAAAAACTGGGAAATCAACTAGGTTTACTTGAAACGATTGAGTCATGCACATAAAGGGCGAAAAAAAGCATTGAGAAGTCATAGCCCTTAATATCAATTTGAAGCTCTCCATTCTAGCCACTATGAGAAATGTGAGATATGAGGTGAGAGTCATCCAGTCTTTGAGTCACCGCCACCCCGGATGTCATCTAGCTTCCGATATGTTCACCAGTGCATTTGATGGTTACTCTAAGCTTTTGAGAATTTGAATCGTGGCTTGGGGAATAGAAACTTGTTAAAGAGAGGGAGAGAAATAAATGAAAACAAGAGAAAATAAAAAGTAAGGAAGGAGAGAGACTAAGAAAGACGTCTGCAAGTATAACAAAAGCACATCAAATTATTACCTTGAATTTCGTTCATCACTTTTTATGTGCATTTTCATTTGATTTGACTAAATTTTGAATGCATTTAGCTTCATTTCCTATTTCATTTCATTTGCATTTAATTTCATTTCACCTCATTTTATGTTGAATACATGTAATTTTAATTTCATTATATATTTAGAGAAGTTCTTAGATGCACGTAGAGTAAAACATTTCTCTTACTCTGACCATTCATTATTATCCATATTATCCTCGTAGGCTTCCCTTATCTCCTATAATAGACCATGGTTTACTTGTCCAGTTAAAGTATAATAAAATAAAAAAAATTATATTAAATAAACCTGTTTTCATTTTTTGGTCATTGTTGGTGTGGAGAGCTGCTACTGCCTCATGCATCTACGTCCTCGGAATCAAGGGTAATTCATTACCAAGAAGCACCCTTTTACATTTGTTGAGAAATAAACTAATCTTGATAATGAGTCTCAAGTTGAATAATCCCAAATTCAAATCCTTAGCCTTCTTGAACCCACCTCTAAGCTCTTGTTACTTGTTAATGGTGTAACTTGCTGTAAATGGGTCATTTTCCGTTTGAGACTCTTCCTGCTTCTACTATAGTTCCTCCTGCTTGGGTTGCGCCAAGGGAGCAAGGCTCGTTGCCAACTTCGAGCATCTCCAGCAACAACTCAAAATGAGCATTGGCGAAAGCATCAATGCTCGCCTAGTGGTTGATGGAATTCACCTCCACTGCAAATCATCTATCGACATTACGGGTTTTGTTCTCATGTCGAGTGTAGAGCGCACCATTTTAGCAATGTTGTTGATGTGCGTAGTAGCCAGAATGGCGGCAAGGCAGATATTGCTGACACCATAGAGGACAATGTCGAGTGCCATGTAGATCTCGACATATTTAAACTTGAGCTTCTTTAGGCTGAAGTCAACGTCGTGTCTGGCGGTGTCACTAATAATGACAACCTGGTTGACGATGTGGATGCACTCAAAGACATTGATGGAGTTATTGTGGTCGGTGATACTGATTCCAAGGACATAGATGTTGTTAATGAGGTAGTAGCGACTTTCCACACCAATATAACTTTGATGACCAAAAAATAAAATTGGAATTATTCAACATAAACTTTTTTAATTACTATTTTATTATACTTTAACTTGACAAGTAAACCATGGTTTATAGGAAACCAAAGAAGCTCATAAGGCTTATATGGACAATAATGAATGGCCCAGAGCAAGTGAAATCTCTTGCTTTGAATGCATCTAAGAATTTCTCATATATTTATATTTCATTATTGATTCCTGACCCCTGTAATCGGTTACTTCGATCATAATTTACAATATTGTGACTTTCAAGGAGCTTGTAATCAATTACCTTCCCTTGTAATTAATTATTTCGAATAAAAAAACACACTTGTTCATGTTCCAAAGGTTGTGTAATTGGTTACTCCTCCTTGTAATCCATTACTCGTATTAGAAACTTGTAATTTTGAATTCAAAATTTAGCAGAAAACTTCTTGAGGAATTGGGGACTTAATCAATGATGAGAGCACCTGCATAATAAATTAAGGGGAACCTCCAACGCTCAAGTTAGTATAGGATTCACGTGACAAAACAACAAGAAAATTATGCAACAAGCACAAGTAATCATTCAATGCATGATTAATCAATTATTCCTAATTCACCTCTTATAAAAAAGAAATTTTCCTTAGACAAAAGTTTAGTTAATATGTTAGCCAATTGCTTAGATGTTTTCACAAACTCAAATGCGCATAATCTTCTTTTTGTACATAATCTATTATGAAATGATGTCTTATTTCAATGTGATTGGTTCTTGAGTGCAAGATTGGGTTCTTGGTGAAGTTAGTTGCACTAGTGTTATCACACCTTATAAAGATATGATCAAGCTAGAATTCATAATCCAAAAGTTGTTGTTTCATCTAAAAGATTTGAGCACAACAACTTCTGGTTGCAACACACTCAGCTTCAACTGTAGAAAATGTCACACTATTTTGTTTCTTGTTATACTAAGAAACTAAATAGCTTCTAAGTAAGTGGCATGTTTCATTAGTACTCTTCCTATCCATTTGACATCTAACAAAATCGGAATAACCAACCAAACTATATGAAGCACCCTTGATGTACCACAAACCTATTTGTGTTGTGCCTACAAGATATTTCATTATCATCTTTACAGCACTTAGATGAGATTCCTTAGGACTAACTTAATATCTTGAACATATACAAACACTAGACATTATATCCAGCCAAATTATTGTAAGATAAAGGAGAAAGCTAATCATACATCTATACCTAGTAATTTTTAAAGGTTTACCTCCTTTATCCTTGTCTAAGTAGCAATATGTACGCATAGGGGTAGCTATTTCTTTTCATTCTCCATTCTAAACCTCTTGAGCAACTCTTTGTAATACTTCTCTTGATATATAAATGTTTCATTCTTCATTTGCTTGATTTGTGGGTCAAGGAAAAAGATGAGTTCACCAATCATAGACATCTCAAATTACTTTGTATTAGATTGACAAACTCCTTACACAAGGATTCATTAGTAGCACTAAATATAATATTATCAACATAAATTTTCACAAAGATAATGTCATGCTTTTTGTTTTTAATGAAGAGTGTAGTATCAACTTTACCTCTGGATAAGTCTTTTTCTAAAAGAAACTTGCTCAACCATTTATATCAAGCTCTAAAAGCTTGTTTTAAACCATATAAAGTTTTCTTCAACTTAAAAACATGGTTTTATAGTTCAAAATTTTCAAAACCAAGAGGTTAATCAACATATACTTTTTATTGTATAAAACCATTTAGAAAGCATTTTTCACATCTATTTGATAAAGCTTGAAATCCATGATGCATGCAAAAGCAAGTAACATTCTAATAGCCTCTAATCTAGCAAGAGGAGCATATGTTTCTTTATTATCAATTCATTCTTCTTGGTTATAATCTTTAGTAACAAGTCTAACTTTATTCCTTATTATCACTCTCGTTTCATCAAATTTGTTCCTAAAAACCCACATGGTACCAATTATAGGATGATAATTAGGTCTTGGAACAAGTTCTCAAGCTTGGTCCTTTCAAATTGATTTAACTTTTCTTGCATAACCAAGATCTAATGTTCATCATTAATGACCTCATCTATGTTTTAAGGTTCAACTTGAGAAACAAAATAATCTTAAGCTTGGTATATGTAGTTTCAAGTTGTTATCCATTTTGATATATCACAAATAACCTTGTCAAGAGGATGGTATCTTAAAGTCTTCAATTCCTTTAGAAGTTCATTAGCCTTAAGTTCCTCTTGTTGTAGGCAATGTTTTAAAAACCAGACCGAACCAGCCAGTTGAATCGATTAGACCATGAACTGGCCATGTTAATGGTTTGAGCATTTTTCGATTTAACCACGATTGATCCACAAATTTGAATGATTGAACCAATCGAACCATGACTAGGAGGCCTTGTCAGTTCAATCTTCGGTTTAGTTTTTAAAACATTGGTTGTAGGGGTATTTCTTCACTTTATTCTTCTTTCTTTTGCTCCTCTTCTTTGTCTTTCAAATAAGTATTGGTCAAAATCTTTGCAACATTATCAACAATATCCAACTTTCCAAACTTCAAGGATTCTTCCTCTATTATTGTCTCCATATGTGACATATCCATGCTTCTTGGGAGTGAGGAAGGAAATCTTGGATCTATTACCGGTCATGTGCTTTGAGTAACCACTATTAAGGTATCAATTTAAGCTCTTGACCTTCAAGCACATCTACAAAACATGTTTAAGATTTGGTCTTAGGTACCTAAACCTTTTTGGGTTCTTATGTGTTAGTTTTGGACAAATAGCCCTTTAGAACCCATATATTCTTTTAACCAACATATGTGTTCTTCCTAATACTACATGTTGAAGCACTATAATCTTTTGTTCCACAATGAAAACATGTAACAAAAGGACTACTTTACATATTTGAGGAAATAAAAAAGTTCTTATAAAACTTTTGTTACATCTTAAGATTGTAATCCAATCCGGCCTTATCAAACATTTATCTTTGTTTCCCAAGCAAGATGTTCAAGTTCTATCTTCCTAAGGTAAACTTATCAAGCGTGTTTTTCAAATATTCAACTTTTTTTTCCAAAGATATGCATGAATGACATGAAGAAGATGAAGAATAAGCATTCTTTTAAGTAGAGAAAGTAAAGCATAATAAATTTGCACCAATTAATCCTAGGGATGGCAACGGGACGAGACGGGGATGGGGGATAGCTGCCCCCCACCCCTGTAGATGAATACTCGTTCCCGCTCTATATCTGCATGGGTACGTGCCTCCAATTCCCCCGCAGGTAAATGGGTACCCACAAACATCTCCAGATATTCGTTAAGTCTCTTAAAATTGAGAAGAATTCAAAAAAAAAAAAAGAATCTGCCACTTGAAAAAAAAAAAATATACTCTAGTATAATAAATTCTCATAATTTGTCTAATACAAAAATAACTTAGTCACACTTAAAATGAAAATAACAACACAAATTTTACTTGAAGCACATTCTAATATTAAAATTGTGCACCCAGCCACTCACTAGTCAACTACCATTCCAAAGTCCAAATTCTTATATCCAAAAATAAAATCTACTAATACAATACACTTAAGCACCATCAAAACACTTAAACACCAAATTTGCAAACACACAATTTCAATACATTCAACCTCAAAAATGAAAACACACAAACTTAAAAAAAAAGTGTCTTCAACACATCCCAAAAGCATGCTTGAAGGCTGAATCATATTGAGCATCACAACTTCTTTAATCAGTGATGAAACTCACACTGCCATTTGGGTCAGGGCCACTTGGTTCCTACAAAACAAAATCACATAAATGAAAGATTAAAAATCAACACTATTGTGAAACTTAAAAATGAAAGCATATAAAAAATTCACTAACAACATCATCATCGACATCTACTAGAAATATACTACTCGTGACGGTCCACGTCAACTTTTGAACTTAAAGAGCTTGAAACAAGAGAAATCAATTAATTGTAAATTTGTAATTATGAATTAACATAGATGCTCAATCAAAACTAATAATGGTCTATTACCTTTCATGTCAGACCATAACAAATCTTGAACACACATTAATGTCTCCAATGTATTTGGACCAGTCTTATTAATGGTGGATGGCAGTTCATAGCAGAAAGTCAAAAATCCACCATAAAAATGTGGTGGGTGGCATTAAGTCAATGGCGGAATCCATGGCTATATTTAAAAAAATTAAAAAATATACAAAAAACACTAAAAAAACTAATAACATATATCAAGAACAATAAAATTAAAAATATATTCTAAGAAATAAATTTTACCAAAAGTATAATTGTTATATATAATTTGAACTATATAGGATTTACATTTACTTAGGGAATTGTTATATGTGTTAATTGTTATGCTACGTTTTTCTTGAATTTGACTTTGATTATGACATTATGTTACTTATAATAATCAAAGTCAAATTCAAAACATAATCAAAATATCCAAGTCATAAGTCAAAAGACACATAACATAAGGTTTAGGTCACTAAAAACTAAAAAGTAGAAAGTAGTCAAGTAATAGCAACAAGTAGCAACAAAATGACAAATTGACATAAATCTAGAATCTATTCCTCCTCCTCTTCAACATAATCATCACTCTTATTGTCTTCTAGTGTGGCTTATCCCTCTTATTCTCCTTCTAATTCCTCAAAATCAATTTCTTCAAAATCTTTTTATGATTCCTCAAGATTGTCTTCAAATTCTATCTCTTCATTATCAACTACTACCCATTTCCCTTTTGAAGTTGAACTTGCAGCTGTTGAACCTTTCTTTGAAGCTCTTGCAGCTGCTGCACCGCTTGAACTTTACTTTCTTTTTCTTGTTTGCAGCCTAGTATTTGTTGTAGACTCACTAACCCCTGAAGCCTTATAAACAGTTCTCCAATCTAGAGCGTCATCACCTCCAAATACCAACTTATTCCTAGCATCATTTTCATCATTTATCTCTCCAATCAGCCACTCATTACACTCATCAATGTCATTGAGTGAGATTAAGTCAATCTCATCCCTAAGATTGTAACGTTGATGGAGTGCCCAATTATATTTCACATACACTAAGTTATGCAATCTTTGACGCTCAAGCCTATTTCTCTTCTTTGTATAAATATGTGATCTATTAATAATTTCAATATTTAAATGTCTCTTGTTTGATCAAAATGAACTTCATGTGTGCCCAATTGTTGAATGTTAGCTAAATTTTGGAATTGGAGTTGTCTTTGGGCAGATATTGTGAAACTATGCCAAAATGTGATTTTAATCATTCATAAATGCATTGTGATTCTCAGGAGAATTATGAGTGATGGAATCCATGAGCATTGAACCATTGAGAAGAGAGTAAAAGACTCAAGGAGACCAGTATCAACCCCTGGAAGTAAAGAAAGAAGAGAAGTTTTGAAGATTTTTGAAGATGGGATCAACACGGCCCGTGTTATCTGACACGGTCCTGGCCGTGTATCCCTCTGACTGTTTGAAGCTGGTACTACATTGGATCAACACGGCCCGTGTCAAATGACATGGGGCAGGCCGTGTTCTTCTCTGATTCTATGAAGCAAAAACCAAGTTCAGTTTAGCCCGAGAACACGGCCCGTGTCAAATGACACGGTCTGGGCCGTGTTCTTATCTGACTTTGAAATTAGCTGGAAACGAGTTATCAGAATGAGACACGGGTTGGCCCGTGTCACATGACACGGCCCGTGTCATCGTATCAGAATCCAAATTCGTGCTTTAATGCTTAATCAGGTATCCTAAGCTATAAATAGGCAGGCTTAGAGTGCTTAGAAGAGTTTTTGACAAGGAGAACCGGCAGGAAAACAGAGAGAGGCTCAAGATCAAGAAAAAAAGGGTTTGATTGAAGATTGGAAACTCGGATTCGAATGATCAAGGATCAATTACCCTCGAGTTTTAGAAACTAGTTTGATCTCTAGTTTTCTTTTCTCCTTTTGTTCTGAACAATGTTATTCTTTAATTACTATTTCGTTTTTGAATTTTCCATGTGTGGCTAAACTTTTATATGGTTAAGGGAAGATGAAACCCTAGTTTTGATTATGTGATTCTTGCATATTTCTTTATATCAATGCAATTGTGTTTTTATTCATATGTTTCTGTTCTTATTTTGGTATAAAGATTTTTATACTCTTTACCAATTTCGAAAGTGGTAAGACTAGGATTGCTATGCGCGGTTGCGGTGGTAGGACTAGTGAAATATATGATCTAAGTAATTTAATCCCGGTGTGAGATTAGATCTTAGTGTGATTGGTTTTCTAAATCTTAATGCAATCAATAAGTAGGTGTAAGAGCGGTTGCTTTACAAATAATTATTGATTAGGAATTAATTAGTGAGCGGTTTTTCGGATTAATCAAAACTTAAGGAAAACAGAGAATTAATCTCACAATCACATAAAAACATAATTGATCACATTGGTATAAAAGATATGTGGGTTAGCATAATCATATAAATCTAGTGGTGGATTCCATCTCTTAACCATTGTCTTTTAATTGATTTTCCAAATCATATTTACTGTTTTTGTTTTGAATTTAATTTCGATTTTAGATTTAACAAACAAAACCCCTCTTTATTGTTTATTATTTTTGAGAGTTTAAATTAGGAATCAATTTACAAGTGTTAATTGAATTAGTTCTCGTGGATCGACCCTTGCTAACTACAACCTGGTTGCAAGGTTTTTATTTTTGGTGGAACTTGGCAACTGATTTTCATTCTAAATTTAATCATATTCCACACCACACCAAATTTTGGCATTGCCGTTCTTCGGGAACTAATTTTTCAATTGCTTATTTGTTAATTTGTTTCCTATTTTTCTCTCTGTTTTTATTTTAATTTTAATAGTTCTGGTTGTTCTCTTCAACTATCTTGCAGGAGTTCATGTCCGGTGAAGAGGTGAACGAGCAATTGAGAAACTTAAGGCATTACTTTGAACAAATCAGCTCGCAATTCACACCTGCTAACGTTGAAGCTGCCCGTCACGTAGATCTTTCTAGTTCTGCGGCATTTGAGATATCTGAACCACCTGAAGCAGAAGTGATGGCAGAAAATACATTGAGAATGTTGGGTGCTCCGGACTTAGACCAACAGCCTCTGTGCATAGAAATTCCTGAGAATGAGGAGGCATTTGAATTGAAATCTGGACTGATCCATTTGTTGCCATCTTTCAATGGACTAGCCGGAGAAGATCCGAACAAACATCTGAAGGAAATCCATGTTGTGTGTTCCAGCATGAAGCCTGCAGGAATTTCAGTGGAGCAAGTCAAGCTGAGAGCTTTTCCATTTTCCCTAAAGGATTCTGCAAAGGAGTGGTTGTATTACTTGCCACCCGGATCAATTCAGACATGGCATGACATGGCTCGGGCTTTCCTAGACAGATATTTCCCTGCATCAAAGGCCGCCACCATCAGAAAAGAAATTTGCGGCATCCAACAAAGACATGGGGAATCACTTCATGAGTATTGGGAGAGATTTAAGAGATTGTGTGCTAGCTGCCCTCAGCATCAAATTAGTGAACAACTTCTGATACAGTACTTCTATGAAGGTTTGCTAGTGATGGATCGCAACATGATTGATGCCGCCAGTGGAGGAGCCTTGGTTGATAAGACTCCTCGAGAAGCCAGAAATCTGATATCTAGAATGGCTGCGAACACTCAACAATTCTTCACTCGGAATGATACAGGGGTGAGAGCAGTTAAAGAGGCTGACACTACTAGTTTGCAACATCAAATGACTCAGTTGACTGCCATGATTCAGAAGCTGATGGATACTGGGAAAGCACCAGTACAGGCATGTGGGATTTGTTGCTCTTCAGGACATCCCACCGATATGTGTCCCACTTTGCAAGAGGACGCAAATGAAGAGGCCAAGGCAGTGGGGGGATTTTCTGCTCCATCCAAGAATTACAACCCCTACTCCAACACATATAATCCGGGGTGGAGAGATCATCCCAACCTTAGCTATGCAAAGCAGCCCCAAGCTCAAGCGCAACCTCAAGCATATGGGCCTCCAGGGTTTCAGCAAAGGCAAGCACCATTTCCTCCAAGGCAACCACAAGTTTCAGGCCCCTAGACAACCTGAGCCTTCGTTGGAAGATCTAGTGAGGCAAATGGCCACTAGCAATATTCAGTTTCAGTAAGAAACAAGGGCCACTATCAGTACTTTGCAGAACCAAGTGGGACAGTTGGCTACTGAGATCAACAAGGTACAGAGTCGATTTTCAGGGAAACTTCCCTCGCAGCCAGAGGTGAACCCAAGAGAAAATGCTAGTGCTGTCACCTTGCGCAGTGGGAAGACGCTCGACAGACCCACATCTTCCCCAGTCACTGAAGACAAAGCTCAAAATCCTACGGAGGTAGATGAGGAGGGGCTCAATTCTAAGACCCCTAAGGTAAGTGTTTCTGACCCATGCCCTAAATATGTCACTAAGGCCCCTTTTCCGAGTAGGTTGGTTAAAAATAAAAAAGAAGAAGCAGACAAAGAGATCTTAGAGACTTTTAGGAAAGTTGAAGTTAATATTCCTCTGTTAGATGCCATAAAGCAAGTGCCTAGATATGCTAAATTCTTAAAAGAGTTATGCACTAACAAAAGGAAGTTGAAAGGTAATGAACGGGTCCAAGTGGGAGCAAATGTTTCAGCTGTTTTTAATAAGAAACTCCCAACTAAATGTAAAGATCCTGGCACATTCACTATACCATGCACTATCGGTAATGCCAGGTTTGAGAGGGCCATGCTAGATTTAGGTGCATCCATTAATGTCATGCCTTTTTCTATTTATGCATCTTTACATCTAGGACCTTTAGAACCTACTGGAGTTATCATTCAACTGGCAGACAGGTCTAATGCATACCCTAAGGGGGTTGTTGAGGATGTTTTGGTGCAGGTCAATGAATTAGTGTTTCCAGCAGATTTCTATGTGTTGGACATGGAGGAGGACAAATCTCCCAACTCTGCTCCCATTCTATTGGGGAGGCCATTCTTGAAAACTGCACGAACCAAAATTGATGTGCATTCGGGAACATTGACTATGGAATTTGATGGAGAGTTGATCAGATTCAACATCTTCGAAGCCATGAGATACCCGAGTGACGTGCACTCTGCATGTTTTATTGATTCATTGGATGTTTTTGAGTCTGTGATTTCTGCTATTTTTCAGTCTGAACAATTTGATGTTCTTGATACAGTTATGACTCGCAGTTTAGATGTACAGGATTCAAAGAAGGATAACCAAGGAGAGCCATGGAGCGAGGAGGTTAATGAAGTAGTGCCAGTTTTGCATGCACTCTCTTGCATCGTAGAAGGACATGAGGTATCGTATGTTGAGTTACCTATTACCACTGATGTACCTAAACCTTCTGTTGTGCAGGCACCAGAGTTGGAATTGAAGGAATTGCCTGCTCATTTAAAATATATTTTTCTGGGTGAGAAGGAGACACTTTCGGTAATAATTGCTAAATCCCTTACCAAAGAGCAAGAGGAAAGCCTAATTTCTGTGTTGAGAGAACACAAGACAGCCATCGGATGGACTATTGCAGACATCAAAGGTATTAGCCCCTCTGTTTGCATGCACAGAATCTTAATGGAGGAGGAGGCTAAACCAGTGAGAGAACCGCAGAGGAGGTTGAAGCCCCCGATGATGGATGTTATGAAGAAGGAGATACTGAAGCTCCTAAGTGTGGGGATCATTTACCCCATTTTTGACAGTAAGTGGGTAAGCCCGGTCCAAGTGGTACCAAAGAAATCTGGCATCACTGTGGTAAGAAATGCTGAGAATGAGCTTATTCCCACTAGATTACAGACAGGGTGGCGTGTTTGTATAGACTATAGAAAACTGAATGCTGCCACCAGAAAAGACCACTTCCCTTTGCCCTTCATTGATCAAATGTTAGAAAGGTTAGCTGGTCATTCTCATTATTGTTTCTTAGATGGATTTTCAGGTTATAACCAGATTGCTATCGCTCCGGAAGATCAAGATAAGACTACCTTTACTTGTCCTTTTGGCACCTTTGCTTATAGGTGAATGCCTTTTGGACTTTGTAATGCACCAGGGACTTTTCAGAGATGTATGGTGAGCTTATTTTCTGATTACATAGAGAACATCATTGAGGTCTTCATGGACAATTTTAGTGTGTTTGGGGATGGTTTTGAGAAATGTTTGGAGCATTTAGCTTTGGTTTTAAAGAGATGCATTGACACTAACCTTGTTTTAAATTGGGAAAAATGCCATTTCATGGTAGAAGAAGGTATTGTGCTAGGGCATGTAATCTATGCTAGGGGAATTGAAGTTGACAAAGCTAAGGTAGAACTTGTGCGTTCATTACCCCCACCCACTAGTGTGCGGGACATTCGTTCTTTTCTTGGTCATGTAGGTTTCTATCGGCGCTTCATAAAAGATTTCTCCAAGATATCAGCACCCCTTTGCACACTTCTCCAAAAAGATGTGCCATTCCAATTTAATGAGAAGTGTATGAAGGCTTTCACTACACTTAAGGAGTTGATGACTGAGGCACCTATCATTAGACCACCAAATTGGGAGCTTCCATTTGAATTAATGTGTGATGCAAGTGATTTTGCGGTAGGGGTTGTCTTAGGACAGTGAGTTGATAGGGTTCCTTATGCTATTTACTATGCATCAAGGACCCTAAATGACGCTCAACTGAATTATTCCACAACTGAGAAAGAACTTCTTGCTGTCGTTTTTGCCTTAGAAAAATTTAGATCATATTTAATTGGTTCTAAGGTAATTGTTTTTTCTGATCACGCCGCATTGAAGTACCTACTGTCAAAAAAGGAAGCAAAGCCAAGATTGCTCCGATGGATCCTTTTGCTCCAAGAATTTGATTTGGAGATTAAAGATAAAAAAAAAGGAGTGAAAACTTGGTGGCTGACCATTTGAGCAGGTTGGTGATTGAGGAGGAGGACACACCTATTCAAGAGAATTTTCCGGATGAGCATCTAATGGCTATCACAACCTCCATCCCATGGTATGCTGATATCGCCAATTACCTGGCCACCAAGGACTTTCCGGAGGGTCTGAATAAGGCGCAGCGAGATAAGCTGCGAAGTGATTGCAAATATTACATTTGGGATGACCCTTACCTCTGGAAGCATTGTGCAGACCAAGTGATTCGGAGATGTGTTCCAGATTCAGAGATCTCCTCCATTCTTTCTTTTTGCCATACACATGCCTGTGGAGGACATTTCGGCATGAAAAGGACAGCCAACAAAGCACTTGACAGTGGCTTCTACTGGCCTACCATCTTTAAGGATGCTTATATTTTTTGTAAGTCATGTGACCGCTGTCAAAGAACAGGTAATATTGGTCCGCGAAATCAAATGCCTCAAACTCCAATAATCTTTGTGGAAATCTTTGATGTTTGGGGCATTGACTTCATGGGGCCATTCCCTCCTTCTTTTGGCTTCTCCTATATTATTTTAGCTGTGGATTATGTTTCAAAATGGGTAGAAGCTAAAGCAACCAGATCTGACGATTCTAAGACTGCTGTGGATTTTGTGAAGTCCTGTATTTTTTCCAGGTTTGGTACCCCAAGGGCTATCATTAGTGATCAAGGAACACACTTCTGCAACAGAATCTTTGAAGCTCTTTTAAAAAAATATGGTGTGATGCACCGGACCTCTACTCCTTACCATCCTCAAACAAATGGCCAGACTGAAGTGTCCAATCGGGAGATCAAGTCTATCCTTGAGAAAACTGTGAATCCAGCGCGCAAGGATTGGAGTACTAGACTTGCTGATGCATTGTGGGCTTATCGGACTGCATACAAGACCCCGATTGGTATGTCTCATTTTTGATTGGTGTATGGGAAACCATGTCACTTGCCAGTGGAGCTGGAACATCGATCTTACTGGGCTATCAAGCAAGTTAACTTGAACTTGGAAGGTGCTGGCAAACAGAGAAAACTCCAAATCCAGGAGTTGGAAGAATTGAGGAATGAGGCCTTTGAGAATGCCCTCATTTATAAGGCAAAGACCAAAACATTCCATGACCACATGATCTCCAGGAAAAGTTTCACTCAAGGCCAAAGAGTTTTACTATACCAATCCAGACTCAAACTATTTCCAGGTAAGCTACGTTCTAAATGGATTGGCCCTTTTGTAGTAACTACTGTTTTTCCTTGTGGTGCAGTGGAAATCATGAATGAAGCAACTGGAAAGACATTCAAAGTCAATGGACATCGTCTCAAGCCTTATCATGAGCTTCTGGAGAATGCAGAGATTGAGGATATGCCTCTTCTCCATCCCTCCTATGCAGAACAATGAGGAGAACTGCATTGTCTGGCTGCGGACAATAAACCAAGCGCTTGTTGGGAGGCAACCCAACCAGATTTGTTTTCTTTTCCCTTTCTGTTTTTAGTTGTTTTATTTCTTCATTTAGACCATTTTCATGTGTTCTTTGCTTGATGCTACCTGTTTCTATGCTGGTATTTGTGTTTTGCCTTGCTTGATTTTGGTTTGAATTGGTTCAAATTTTGGTTTGTTGAATGCGTGCAATCCTGGGGAATAGTTTGGAGTTGCTTTTCTTAAGTCAGCATACTACACGGGTTAGGCCGTGTCAATTGACACGGCCCGTGTCCTCATGACAGATCCCGTTTCCTGCAGAAAAAAATAAACACGGGGTAGACCGTGTCAAATGACACGGCCCGTGTTGTTATGTCCAGCAGGACCCATGCCCTCCAGAATGATACACGGGGTGGGCCATGTCATTAGACACGGCCCGTGTTTCTGTGCGCAACAACTCCTGTGCTTGGCAGAGGAGTACACGGGTTAGGCCGTGTCAATTGACACAGCCCGTGTATTCGTGGAAGCCAGCACAATTACCCCTGCGTAGGGTTTTCTTCCCTAATCTTTTCCCCAATTTCCCTTTTCCCCTTTTCTCTGCGCAGCCATTACCCTTATCCCCTTCCAAAATCACCACCATTTTCCACCCTTCTCTGCCATTGTCACTATCTTCACAACCTATCCTCTAACCACCACCATCTTTTTCCCTCATTTTTTCCTTCTTCCACCACTTTCTCCCTCCATCACCACATTCACAGCTCATTCTCCACCGTACCCCCCCGGTGCCTCTTCAGTGATGGGTCCTAAGAAGCGAACCAAGGTCACCGTTGCTTCCTGTTCACATCACCCCCACCGTGCTTCCTCTAGGCGTGCCTGGTCCCCATCACCCCCGCGTGAACCCTCCCCACCTCAGGTACCAGTCAATCCTATTGATAGAAAGATAGTGGTTCCCACTAGATTTTTGGATGTTGATACCCTTAAGGCCATAGGATTACATGATGAGGTTTTTGATTTATTACGTAGGATTGGATGGGTAGATTTTGCACTGTTACAAAGACCTACGTTTGCTGAATTGACTAGGGAGTTCATTACTAGTTTTACCTGTAAGTTGTATCCTCTGAGTGATCAGGACAAGTGGCCTGGTGAGATCACATTTAGGATGTTGGGCAACTCTCACTCTGTTAATATTCACTTGATTCGTACGGTTTTTGGTTTTCCTGAGGGGCACAATATGTTACCCCGTGATTTTCATCCTGGCCGTGTGTGGTCTGCTCTGACAGTGTCTGGGTCTGGTGACTATGACCCTAAAAAGTCTAAGGCTTCTAGGCTTCGGTCCCCTGCACATCGATATATTCAGAAATGGTTAGCTAATACCATTTGTGGACGGTGGGACAGTCAAGGCACCATTAGCCGTTCTGAGTTATTTTTCTTGCATTGCATGATTGAGGGAGAACCAGTCCATGGGGGGTATTGGCTTTGTAATCAGTTTCATCATGCCGCGACCTCTTTAGCTGGCCGTATAGTGGTGGGGGGGTATGTGACTACCATTGCTGATCATCTTGACTATTTGGATCTGCTGGAGAAGACACCGGTTCCGGGCCCCAATGTCATTGATGGGGCCATTTTGGTATCTATGAAGCTCTGTGCTCTTATAAATGGTGTCCTCACCTTACTTGGAGCTGATGGCACTGCCTTGCCTAGAGACGATCTGGACCATGAGCAGCATGAGGATATTGCAGTTTCCCCACCTTCAGAGTTTGCCACTGATGCCGGTCCCTCCTCTCAGCATGGCACATCTTCCTATACTGCTGTTTTGGCTAGTATTGACTGCTTAGAGATGGACCATGCTGCTCGCTTCCAGCGCTTAGAGGATCGCTTTCAGGCTCTGGAGGTTGCGCGTGATCAGCAGCTGGATGCCATTGATGACAAACTTGATCTTTTGCTTCAGCGTTTTTCATTTCCCCCTCCCTCATCTTGATGTATTTTCATTTTCTTTTGAGGCTGTGTCCTTCATTTTGCTGGTTTAATGGACATTATTTTGATTCCTATTGGTTCCTCTTTTGTATTGAACTGAGTTTCATGATGACATACTTAATTTCTTCGCATATACTTTGCTTATTTATTCAGATTCCTTTTATCTGTTATGTATGCTTTGACATTGAGGACACTGTCTATTTTAAGTGTGGGGGGGAAGATTTAACGTTTGGGTTTGATCCTAAATTGCACATTCTGTTCTTAATTGCATATCTGGTGCATGTCTTTCTAACTGGTTTTGAGAGTATGTTGAGCAATGAGCAAGTGATTGATTTTTATTGATAGGTTTTTAAGCCTAAAGGAGTTGACTTTCTTGTTTCTAAACTTGCACTGAGAGGTTTTGAAAATTGAAAGGGTTTTGAGAATTTGATAAAATTTGGACCTAGTGAGTTTTTGGGCCTTAATGTGAATGACTAATTTTAAGTCATTTCTGTTCTTTGTTGTGTGACTCCACTTGTGATTATATGTTTTTCAGAACTTGATTTGACTCTCTTTTAAGCTGCAAATGATCACTGCACATTTTTTAGATGATAAAGGCATTTCTTTCTTTCAGCCACTGGCTAAATAGCTATCCTGGTATTTTGATCCATTGTTCACCCCTTTGAGCTTGAATGATATCCTTTCTTTTTATTATAGCTCAATACAAGCCTAATAGTGAAAAACCATTACTACCCTACCTTAAGGAGTAGAAGAGCTTAATAATTATGTTGGGAATTATGTCTGAATAAGTGTGGGGGTGATTACACTGTTTTACCTAGATAAAATCTAGTGAAAAAAAAAAAAAAAAAAGAAAGAAGAAGAAGAAAAGATTGGTTGTTGAAAAGAGAAAGTCAAGCGAAAGATGAAGATGGACTGAAAAGTGCTGGGGTAATTGTGCAAAAGTGCTTGATTTTTATATTCCTCTTTGCTCTTCTATTTCCGATGGTCTAACTTGATTTATCCTTGATATATCTTACCTTGACCTTGACCCCATTACAACCTGATTAAAGACCTTTTGATCTTGGTGAGCATGTGATTTAGGTGGTGGAGAAGTAGAGGCTTGTCAAGCCTATGACAGGGCATGTTTTCATGAGTGGTTGAGTAAATACAAATCCAAAACACTTGAGTGAAAGAGAGTGTACCAGTGATGATTTTATCATGTGATTAGACCCTGATATTGGATTGACCTGAATTGCTGATTTAGACTGTTGAGAGAGAAAATTCCTGATTGCTTAGATTCCTTGAAAGAATTAATGTGTATGGATCTTTGCTCATTGTCCAATATTTCTAATACCTTTTGGGAAGCATGTATTTGATTTTATATTTTTCCCAGGAGTGCAAAAGGATAAGTGTGGGGGTATTTGATCTATTAATAATTTCAATATTTAAATGTCTCTTGTTTGATCAAAATGAACTCCATGTGTGCCCAATTGTTGAATGTTAGCTAAATTTTGGAATTGGAGTTGTCTTTGGGCAGATATTGTGAAACTATGCCAAAATGTGATTTTAATCATTCATAAATGCATTGTGATTCTCAGGAGAATTATGAGTGATGGAATCCATGAGCATTGAACCAATGAGAAGAGAGTAAAAGACTCAAGGAGACCAGTATCAACCCCTGGAAGTAAAGAAAGAAGAGAAGTTTTGAAGATTTTTGAAGATGGGATCAACACGGCCCGTGTTATCTGACACGGTCCTGGTCGTGTATCCCTCTGACTGTTTGAAGCTGGTACTACTTTGGATCAACACGGCCCGTGTCAAATGACATGGGGCAGGCCGTGTACTTCTCTGATTCTATGAAGCAAAAACCAAGTTCAGTTTTGCCCGAGAACACGGCCCGTGTCAAATGACACGATCTGGGCCGTGTTCTTATCTGACTTTGAAATTAGCTGGAAACGAGTTATCAGAATGAGACACGGGTTGGCCCGTGTCACATAATACGGCCCGTGTCACATGACACGGCCCGTGTCATCGTATCAGAATCCAAATTCGTGCTTTAATGCTTAATCAGGTATCCTAAGCTATAAATAGGCAGGCTTAGAGTGTTTAGAAGAGTTTTTGACAAGGAGAACCGGCAGGAAAACAAAGAGAGGCTCAAGATCAAGAAAAAGAGGGTTTGATTGAAGATTGGAAACTCGGATTCGAATGATCAAGGATCAATTACCCTCGAGTTTTAGAAACTAGTTTGATCTCTAGTTTTCTTTTCTCATTTTGTTCTGAACAATGTTATTCTTTAATTACTATTTCGTTTTTGAATTTTCCATGTGTGGCTAAACTTTTATATGGTTAAGGGAAGATGAAACCCTAGTTTTGATTATGTGATTCTTGCATATTTCTTTATATCAATGCAATTGTGTTTTTATTCATATGTTTCTGTTCTTATTTTGGTATAAAGATTTTTATACTCTTTACCAATTTCGAAAGTGGTAAGACTAGGATTGCTATGCGCGGTTGCGGTGGTAGGACTAGTGAAATATATGATCTAAGTAATTTAATCCCGGTGTGAGATTAGATCTTAGTGTGATTGGTTTTCTAAATCTTAATGCAATCAATAAGTAGGTGTAAGAGCGGTTACTTTACAAATAATTATTGATTAGGAATTAATGAGTGAGCGGTTGCTGGATTAATCAAAACTTAAGGAAAACAGAGAATTAATCTCACAATCACATAAAAACATAATTGATCACATTGGTATAAAAGATATGTGGGTTAGCATAATCATATAAATCTAGTGGTGGATTCCATCTCTTAACCATTGTCTTTTAATTGATTTTCCAAATCATATTTACTATTTTTGTTTTGAATTTAATTTCGATTTTAGATTTAAACAAACAAAACCCCTCTTTATTGTTTATTATTTTTGAGAGTTTAAATTAGGAATCAATTTATAGTGTTAATTGAATTAGTTCTCTGTGGATCGACCTTTGCTAACTACAACTGGTTGCAAGGTTTTTATTTTTGGTGGAACTTGGCAACTGATTTTCATTCTAAATTTAATCATATTCCACACCACACCAATATGCATTAACATAATGAAAAAAAATTAATTGTAACTACTAACTACACAATAAAGTACTAGGCTAGAATGCTAGACAAAAGTGAACAAATGACAATTACAGGCTCAAAGACACTCCAGTTACGCTCGCAGCCAGATGCACTGCATGTCAAGCTCAAAATCTTAATGGTCAATTACTGCATGTGTGGAGCTTATTGTCCATACATATGCCACCATTGAGCTACAACGTATAATGACATAAATTATAAACTTAGGGCTTAAAATTATAGGAGTTATAAGAATTTATATGACTACAAGTCTAGTGCTTATTCTTAGTTTCTCACCTGGTGCAAGGGTCTTCCTATATGATATTGCAAAAGGATCTCCAAAGAGGTTGATGGCTTGCTTGTAGCTTGGTAGCTCAAGTAAGACTTTTTGTTGCACTTCTAGGCTTGGTATCAACCTCCTAATGCAGTCATACAAGCCATTTATGACCTCTAAATCAAACTCAATTGAAGGATTGTCATAGAAGAACAGCGAGTTCAAGAAGTGAGCAGCTGTATGTAGTGGGCGGTGAAGTTGGCATGTCCATCTATCATCAATGATGGCAAATACATCTTTGTATTTGCTTTCATTATTTTTGAATGACTTCATGATAGCTTCATTAGCTTTGTCCATTGTTTCGTAAATATAGCCCATGCATGGTTTTCTTTCACTAGCAAGCCTAAGAACTCGAACAAGTGGAGCCATAATTTTGAGGGTATAAATCACATGGTTCCAAAAAGAATGCCTCAATACACATTCAGTTGCCTTATTTCCTTTGGCATCCTTAGACAACTTGTTACTCATCCATTCATCTGAGGTGAACATTCTTCTAAGGTTGGCTTTTTCTTTATGAACCCTTTTTCCAAAGAAAAAAAGGATGTAGCAAAGTGTGTAACTGCATGTCTTACTAATTCTCTCTTATTTGTGAAGTTTCTCAACATGTTCAAGGTACTTGAATGGCTATAGATGAAACTAACAAGTATGATTACCCTTTGGACTATCTTTTTTACTAGAGGAAGCTTCCCAATGTCTTCTAACATTAAATCTATGTAATAGACAGCACAAGGAGTCCAAAAAAGATGTTTTCTCTTTTCTTCCAACATCTTGCTAGCTAAAACATAATTGCTTCCATTATCAGTGATGATTTGAACCACGTTCTCCTCTCCAATCTCATCCACAAAAGTATCCAATACCTCAAACAACTTTTCATCTGTCTTCACAAATTCAGAACCATCAATAGATCTCATAAACTTTGTCCCGACCGGAGAGTTCACAAGGAAATTAATCAAGCTTCTTTGTTTTCTATCAGTTCATGTGTCTGACATAATGGAGCAACCAAATTTTGCCCATTAAACATAATGACCCTTCAACAAATTTTCTATGTACGCAAGTTCTTTGTTGATGTACACCACTCTAGCCTCATGAAAAGTCATCGACTTCAAACCAGGACCATAGGCTCCAATAGCTTCAATCATATGGTTAAAGCTTTTGTAGTTGATGACATTGAATGGAATTCCAACTTGGTACATCCATCGAGTTATATATTGAATGACTCTAGCTTGTGCTTCTTTGTCATAAGACTCTCTTATGCTAACTTACCTCAGCTTTTCCTTCTTCCTTCGTTCAATTATAGTTTCAGGTTTTTGGTAATACAAATCCAATGGTCCTTTCATGATAGTCTTCTTTTTCCTCTCACGGGCAGTAGTTGGTATATCCTCTCTCAACCCTTCTTCTTCTTCTTCACTTTCACCAAAAGTTAAATTTTCAAGGTCAAGAGCCCTCACAACATCAATTCCCATTTCAACACTATCAGGCTTCTTTTACCACTAAAATGCGCCCACAACTCTTATCTAATTTCTTTGGGATACTTTGGGCAAGCTTTGACATTGCCTTTCTTTCCCATGAGATGATGTTTTAATCTAGTGATGCCTTCCTTGGTAATTTTGTGGCAAAAATTACAAACTAAATCATTGGTCTCATTCTCCACTAACGGATGACAATACTTCCAACTTGGATTAGTCCTATTAGTAGTTACCATCACCCTAAATCAAGTAAAGATGTAGAATAGAAAGTAAAATCAGTAGAAAAATTACAGAGCATGCACAAACAGAGCCTACTGGGTAAGGAAAAGAACAGAGTGGATGATGGGTAAGAAAAACAACACGCACAGTGGGTTGGGGGGGGGGGAAGAAAAACAACATCCTTTGGGTGATGGCTATTAATGGGTGGGTGCGAAATAAATGGAAAGAAACAAAGAAAACAAAAAATAAATAAATAAAAACAAAAACCTTAACTGCTTGGATATTTGGAGAAGAAAGAAATAGGGATGGAGGTGTGGCATGCAAAACAAAGACAACCCACCAGCGAAGATAGAGACATGATGGTGATTGGTAGAAGCAAATGTGCAGTGCCGGTGTAATGGCTTTGTGAAGACGATTGGTGCTGCTGGAGTGCGATGGACGAACAGAGGCTCGATGGGGTGGGTATCAGCAAATGGTTTGGGAATTTGGGCTCGATGGTGATTGGTGAGAGATTAAAAACAAAAACGACCCAAACCACCTAAAATACCCCTAATTTTAAAACAAAAAAACCCAAGGTACTATAAAATCCACCATTTAACTATGGCGTCCACCATACCACCACACCGCCATCTCTATGGTGACCGCCATGTGCAACCCGCATTGCCATTTGCTTTCTATGGCGTTCTACCCGATTTCCACCCCACCATGACACTGCCATAACCTCCTTTTGAAAACACTGATTTGGACACAATCTACTGTGATGAGGAGTAAGAAATCGACCACTAATACTAAATACAAATTCTGAAGTGACTGTAGAGATAGGAGTTTACTAGAAAATCTCTAGTAAACATTTGCAAGGTTGGGTATTTCAACTCATTTGTCTTCCACCAATTTAAGATGTCAAACCCTCCACCTGATCTGGGCAACACTAACTCCTCTAAATAGTGGTCTAACTCTAGCCTTACATTCATATTAATAGATGATTATTGACTAACAAACAAATCAAAGTTTGACATCCAACTTTCCATTATTTCATCATCATCTGCTGCACCCACATTATCTACCACATTTGGCCTTAAAGATAAAGAACTAGTAGTCTCATTGCCCTTGATCTTTCTATCATACTCTTTTACCAAATCTTAGCAAATAGTTTTCACCTTTGCAATTTTAGAATTTGATTCCTCTCTATAAATTTAAGGAAAAATGATAAACTAACAACATCATTTTATACCTAGGATCTAAAATTGTACCTATAGCTATCACCCCATTGATTATACTCTAATACTTGTCAAATTTTGCAATCATTATTTAAGCCATTTGATGAATAATGAAATTAGGACAACCAAGTCATTCTCTCAAAGCTAATCTAATTTGACATATTTTTAGAAAATAAGCATTTAAAGTTAGATACTTAGTACCAGAAAACAATTCAGTTACACTTTAAAATAATTGCAACCTCTTACAAATTTCATTTGTCATCTCCTAATCATCTTCACTAGGCAAAGATTTATTTTGATTCTCACATTGTGACAAGCGACCAAAAACATCTTTGTATTGTATGGCGACATAAAGCATCAAAAAGATAGAATTCCATTTAGTTTTGCATTCAAGAGTAAACTTTTTGACATATGGAATGTTTAGTATCACATGTCTCTTGGAATCCTCTTTCTTTGGTGTTGTTGTCCAAAAGCTAACATTTTCTCTAACCTTTTCAATAGCATCAAAGATTATAAATAACCTATCCTTCATAATTAGATTCAATATATGAGTACAACAACACATGTGAAACAACTAATCACCCAACATGAATAACCTAGGTGAAATCTTATCTAAAATGTGCTTAATCATAACATCATTTGTAGTACAATTATCAATAGCCAAAGTGGACAACTTTCTATCTTGATTTCAATCCAGCAAGCATTGAATTAAGACATCAGAAAGAACTTTGGCAAGATAGGGAGCAAGAACATAAATGAACCTAACACATAAATGAAAATTTTAATAATACACATTAAGTATCAACAACAAAACAAAAACAATAAGAACTATTATAGTGTTATTAGTAGAAGTTTGGTGTTATTACCTCACAATTTGACTTTGCAAAATCCAAGAATCATCAATATAATGAGCTGTGATAGCCATGTAACCTCTATTTTGGTTGCCAGAAGTCCACATATAAGTGATGATTGCAATCTGACTTGGATTATTTGCCAACAACTTCATTGTCCTCTATTTTTCACTATCATAAAGCTTCATAATGTTACTCTTGATAGTGTTATGAGAAACCACCTTAAATAGAGGCTGGAGAGCACCAAAAAAAGTTTTCAAACCCAAATGATCAACAATGGACAACAGATACTCATAGAGAATAATCATGTTGGCAAGCTTACTTCTTATTATATCTTGACTAAATGAATAAGCACCAACAACAACTGTTTTACTCCTTTTTTTTCTCAGTTTTTGATAAATGCTTTCCTTATATCACAAGTTGTTCAAAGTTTACAAATCTTAAAGTGCTCATGTAAGTGTGATGTTCTTTGCCTTGAATCACCAAAAAGCTTTGCCTTACAATAATTGTAAATGGCTTTCCACTTTTCATCAACTCCCTCTTAAAGTGATTCCAAACAACTGAAGTTTGTCTTCTTCTAACAAACTAACCTCCAATTGGAACCTCAGATTAAGTTTGAGTTTGAGTTTGAGTTTGAGTTTGAGTTGGGGTCGTCGTACTTTCTAAATTGAAAGGAGTGTTTTGTTATTCAATGACAGTATTGTATTCACCAAGTACCGGTGTTTCACTTTCACTTATGACAACTGATGGAACTTGCTCATTGACCATAGGAGTAGAAGTTTGCTTAGTAAACATTCTACAAATATAAAATGCAAATGTCATAATATAGGGTGTATAACATGCAATCTATAAAATTAGCTCAAATCAATATCAAGGAAAATTGATCAACCACAGTTATTCACATCTCACTCTAATTAGCATATAATCACAAAATTGATATTAAAATTGAAGTTAAAATAACTAAATTCCTAAATTTAACCATGGGCTAGTCTTAGCCCCTAGGCCATCTCCATGACCTAAATTCATCCAAGTTTCAATATCATAAATTTTCAATGTTCAGTTTCCATTAATTTTCACCTAGTTCTAATAAGTAAGAACAAATCATACTTTCAAGAATTTGACCATTAATTTGAGTAAGATACTTCTCTTCCATTCTCATCCAACAACATAAAATTCACCTAGTGATCAAATTTTTTTCATGGTAATTCAAAATCCTTGAAAAACACTATCATCTCCCATAACAAATTAAAAAGGAAAGGAAAAACAACAATTGTTTTCCCTTAGAATTTGGGTTTAGCCGAGACTACCATCTACCAAATCAACCTATGATTTTCAAATTCTCAAACAATTTATCATCATCACTTACAATAAAAAAGAAATGATTAATAATTTGACATCAAACATCAAACAATTCCTAAATTTCAAGCTAGGGTCTTCTATTTTAATGGTTCCAATTCAACAAATGACCAAGTAATAGCTAAAATAAGAAACATAATACATCTCATACCTCATACCTCATACATATAGATACTTAAGAAGAATTGTAAACATAATAGCTAATGTTATAAACAAAGAAATGAGATAGTAGTGAAAAATAAGGAAGAACAATGAAGAATAACTATGAATAACAATGACGCAGAACAGCGTGGAAAACTACTTGAATTCATGAGTCAACAATAGTGGTGATGAATAGTGACACAGAAGTGTTGAATAAGGACATCGGCACTTAAAGAAGAGCGACAATGGCAAGGAATAAGCAAATAACGAGGAACAACCACGAACAACGAGGAGCAGCGAGGAAAGGCAAGGAGGGAGGAACAACCACAAACAACGAGGATGCCGGGGGAACAGCGATGCCGGTGGAGCATGTTTCTCTCAGGGATTGCTTCTCTTGAGAGCCAAGGGAGAAAATGAGGGGCAGTGAGTCATGAGTATGAAGTCTGAAGAGAGTGAAGTGATTAGCTTAGAATTTTCAACATTTCATTTATATAATAAGGGGAATTTTAGCAATTTTATATAGTGGGTACTCGTGGATACCGGGGAACAACACCTGCCTTCGCCCCGTTTAAAAGTAGGTATCAGACAAAATATTTATCCCCACCCTTGCGGGGAAAATTTGCCCCCTGAACCTGCTCGGTGACAAGTATTACCCACTAGGACAAATAAAATTGTCATGCCTAATTAATCAAAAAGTTTCATTTTTCAATTTCAACTCTTCTAATTTTTTGTTTAAAGAAGAAATTTGATTTTTAAAAGAGAAATTTGTTTTCTTTAAAGATGAAACCATGTTTGCAAGTCTCATGAATTCTTCATGTAATTCCTTAGAAGCATCTTGCAATTCCTTATGAGAAGGTTAAGATTCTTGAGTTTGAAATTCTACCACCAAATCATCAGCGGCCATGAGATAAAGGTTGGCCACTTCATTATCTGATTTATCCGAATAGTCCATGTCATTATCTTCCCTTGCAATGTATGCACTTCTTCCAATCTTCTCATTATTTGGTCTTCTCTCAAACTTCTCTCCCTTCTTTTGATTTAGGAGACAATCGATCTTCATGTGCCCTAGTTTCTCACATTCAAAGCAAGTGGGAGGAGTAGAAGTTGAGTTTTCACCCTTTACATAGTTCCTTTTGGGAGGGAAATATGGTCTCCTTCTGTTTCCTTTATTTTTTAGGGATTTGCCAAATTTTCAAACAAAAAGGTTGAAAGTCTCTTCGCTCTTATCCAAGTCCTCTAACTCATCTTCTTCATCATCTTCATTATTGTAGGATGCAGAGGCCTTGAGAGCTAGTCCTCTCTTCTTCCTCTCCATATACTCATTTTAGTGAAGCCTTGATAATTTCATCTCATGTTTTTGAAGTTTCCTAAAGAGTGTTGGAAGAGTCATGGTAGCAAAATTTCTTAATTCAGCTATAGTGATCACCTTGGATGATATTTCCTACTCAAACATCTCAAAACTTTGTTCTTCATTGAGAAATGTTTTTCCTAATAAGACAAGATGATTAACAATATGAATAAACTTATTTTGCATATCTTGAATGTTTTCTCCTTGATTCATTCTAAAAAACTCATCGTTATGCATGAGAATATTAATTCTTATTTTCTTCACCTCACTAGTTCCCACATGAGTAACTTAAAGAGCATCTTACATTTCTTGTGTAGTTTTGCAATTAGAAACTCGAAAGTACTCACTGTACCTTAGATAACTAGTGATAACGTTCTTAGCTCTAACATTATATTGAACTTTCTTTTTATCCTCATTAGTCCATTCAACTCTTGGCTTTGTCACCTCTCTGCCCTCATCCATCTTAGTAGGAACAAAGGCACTGTTTCATCAGCATCCTTAACATCAAGATCAATAGTTTCAATAAAAAATTTCATTATTTCCTTCCAATAGATATATTTGGTGCCATTAAAAGCAGGGGGCCTATTGAGTAAGGCACCTTCAGGTAAAATACTTTACAAAGAAGTCATCTCTCTTCTTGAAATTGTTAAGCTCTTTAAACAAAAGTTAAGCTTTGATATCATCTGTTACCAAGTGGCTTCAAAACTCAAGATGAGAGTTCAACTGAGTTTTTTAAGACTTTTTGAAAACAAATCTCTTTTGATTATTTTTTTTTAAGCTATTTTCTTATAAGGTGAACAAATTAGTGACAACAAGGAGTCTCATACAAGTTTTCAAAGAAAAAGGGAATGAGTAGAAGATGAAGCAACAAGTATGTAAGAGCAAATAAACAAGCATAAATGTGAAGAGATAAAAAAGTATAAGAGAGTTCAAACAAGATTTATATTGGTTCAATTACCCTTATGATCTATGTCCAGTCCCTAAGATCACCCGCCCATGAGTTTCCATTATTCTTCAAGCTTTAATAGGTGCTTGAAAAATCCTTACGATCATTAAGCTATTGTCACACCTTTGGGATCATCCACCCATATATGTAGAAGCCTCTTTGTCTCTTAGAGTGACCATCTACCCTTACAAGTGTTTACACAATGATACAAATGAATAAACTCTCTTAAAGAGAAGATTATACAAGTTAAAACATTAATAAGATCTTAATGATATCTCAAATAAACTTGAGAAATATAGTAAGGTGAATGTGAAGAATTAATTCTCGGTTTCATGCTTAGCAATGAGTGGTTGGGTGTTTAAAAGATAATATTAAGTGCCTCAAGTCTTGTATTTATAGCCCACAAATGAAATTAAGATGTTAGAGAGGGTTGGTGGCGTATTAAATATTCCAAAAACTAACTGTTATGCTTTTTTAGAACATTGGTAATTGATTACATCGATATGCTAATCAATTACATAGCTCAAAAACAAGTTTCTAGGTTGAACAATAACTTGGTAATCGATTGCAAAACATTGTAATCAATTATTGAGCTATTTCCTGGTCTTGTAATTGATTACATACATTCTGATTTGAATAAAATTCATGTTTAGAACAATTGTGATCAATTACAAGACTTGGTAATCAATTACAACCTTCTCAAAAGCAATGGATTATAGAATGCTAGTAATGCATTATAGGCTTAACATAAGCGTGTAATGGATTAGAAGAACATGTAATCTATTACAAATATACTTAAAAATAGATTTTTGAACAAGATCAAGCCTTGTAATGGATTACCAACAGTTGTAATGTATAACAAAGTCATCAAAACTTGGATTTTTCAAAGATCTAAACAAGATTTTCATAACCCAACAAAACAACCCAGATTTTTCAAAAACAACACTACCAACTTAAGGATTCTAAAGTGGACACCAATTTGAGCTTAAACGAGATATCAAAGATCACTTTTACATTCAAGAACCTAAGTTCTATAAATCCATTGCCTTGAAGCTTCCTTTTGACTTGATCTTGCTTATTGCTTTATTATCATAAAAAGCTTCGTGAAATAAGCATTCACAATTTCTCTTCTTGTTTTTACTTATCATCTTCTCTTTCTTATACTACCTCTACTGCTATCTCCTAGCAAGTGATGGGATAATTAAAAGTTTCAAACCCAAGTACAGGTTGTTTCAAGTAGTAAATTCTCGGGAGTCCGAGGTCAATCAATAGGGAATTGATGAGGAGAAAATTATTTGAGGTACGGAAAAGATTTGTCACAATACTAAAGATGATATAAGTTGTTCACAAATGAAAAAGATTTGTTTGGGTTAGGAGATCCACTCTTGGTAATAAATTAAAGACAAGATTTTTTTTTATAACTCAATTGAAATCATACATAATGAAGGTTCCAATTGGAAGATTTAACATTCAAAGTTTAATTTAATATGCAATCATATTATGATTCCTTTAATTATCTACCAACATTTGTAAATGAGTTCAAGCATTTATTGTGTCAATCCTATTGTCTACAATAAATCAAGATCTCCATTATACAAAGAAGGATTATAAATTGATTGGAAATAAAATACAACACATATAATGTCCATTTGATAATATATCATTCAAGCACAAGAAATAGAATAATCTAACCTTATTTCATTACCAAGAGCTTCACTCTTTCACCCAAGCAAGATGAAGATTTAGTTACTCATAAACAAGAAGAAAGAAAGAGAGAAGAAGAAGATGATAAACATAACTTCAATTAAGAACAATAGAAAACTACACAAAGGAAACAATTAACATACAAACATGAAAGTAAACTCTAAGCTAACTAACACCCTTAAATAATCAGCCTTTGCCTTCTTTTATAGAGTGCAAGGAGTGCAAGAAGACAATAGAGTTGTTTGATGATCAGAAGTAAAATCAAAATAGATGATGAATGAGCTAAAATTGTGGACTTTCTTGGCTCTAAAATGTCTCTGCTCTTAGCTCA
This sequence comes from Ormosia emarginata, assembly GCA_029884605.1. Taxonomy (NCBI): domain Eukaryota; kingdom Viridiplantae; phylum Streptophyta; class Magnoliopsida; order Fabales; family Fabaceae; genus Ormosia; species Ormosia emarginata. The sequence continues at coordinate 10,627,152 of JAQQTP010000057.1, forward strand.
TGGCATGTGTCAGAATTGAGCCAAGTGGTCTTCATGAAAGTTCTAGGAAATTGTCTCAGCTTTCCAGAGACACCAAGTTTAGCCAAATCCAACAGCCACAGCCCAAGATATGGCCCAATTACTGCTCATGGTCAGGCCCAAATCCAACACCTCTTTTCTGACTTCCAAGCCCAATATCACCTTCAAGGAATCCAAACTGAATTTTGTGTTCTTCATGAAAGTTGTAGATATGGGTCTTCATCTTCCACTGTAAAAATTTCAGAATTAGTGAACTCTTATAGCCCGAGATATAGCTTAATGAGTGTATAGAGGTCAAGCTGTCAGGTTCAAAATGCTAGATTTTGCTTCAACTCCAATTTGAGTTATCTAAACATGTGTCCCTGGTCTTGAGGCCTTCATGAAAGTTGTAGAAATTTGTCTTAGCTTTAAAACAAGACCAAAATCACATCCATCGGATATTTGTAACTCAAATTATAGTCAGTTTACTGAAAAAGTCAAGTGAGAAGGTTATACAATGAATGAAATATATTGCTATCAATGTGATTCTTGCTATCAAGTGAATAGTTATTAGAGATTTATCTAAACTTTCCAACAAGACCAACATCTCATTAATCAGATAATTGTAACTAAAGTTGTGGCCACTTTACTTAAGAATGCAATCATCCAAATTAATGATAATTCAAATAATAATTTCTTCAATGATCCAATTAAGCTTAATTTCATAAAATGTGACAAAATCAACTTAATTAAGCCAAATTGAACCTTAAGAAGCCTAGTGAGAGGATTATAAAATGCATAAAATACATTGTTATCAAATTCTCCCATACTAAACTTTTGCATTCCTAGGCAAAACACATAAGAAAAAACTAAGGAACAAAGAAAAATGACACAGACTCAAAAGCTAAAAACTCTAAAAGATTTAATGAAACAAGAAGAGCAACTAGTCATTCAAGGGATCAAAGTATTTTTTAAGTAATATTTCTCACATCTCAAACCATCAAGCAAGGAAGCTTCAATTAAAAAGAACGAATCAAGAATGAAATATCCTCATATGATTCACTCTCAATCCTTCAAGTGTTTAAAATGGTAGATATTTTACTCAATTCAACCCATGAAAAATTACACTACCATAAGCTTACTTATCTTCTACTTCTCCACTACTCAGAACACATGCACACAAAAATCATGAGGACTTTATTCAAGGTTGTAATGGGGTCAAGGTAAAGCAGGGTAGTAATATGGATATGAGAAGATAAAAACCAAAGAGAATAAAAGAGCATTATGATACAGTTAGAGTGGAGAAGATATTTGAAAACATTCATCAATAAGGACAATGACCAATATTTGACTAATGTTTTATTGAAGATTAATCCCAAATTAGTGAGTTAAATTCATTGTTAGGCATAAACCTTCTCCTTCTTTTCCTGTTGTTTCCAAGCATCCATCTTTATTCTAGGTATGGATATATCACATAGTACATTAGGTGGTCAAATCTTTCTTTTTTTATATATTTTTTTGTTGTTTTTTTTATATCAACTATTCTCCCCCCAACTAGATCACAACATTGTCCGTAATGTTAAAATATAAATGAGTAAAGGATAGAAGATAATACTTATTGGAGAAATCTGACACAAATTTAAACAAAAATAAAGTACGATAAATAAAATCAAAGGTAAAGAAAAGTTAAAGATGAAGTATCAAATCTGGCTTTCTTTGCATGTTGCTTCCCGCATTACTTCCTGATGACCAATCTATCTGAGCTAGGACTTTATCATGTTCATAAACAAAAACTTCTAATTTATCAATTAGCTCATTAATAGTGGAGGCAGAGATAAGAAGTTTTCTTGCCGAATGAGTGATAAATTTCTGTTCCACAGCTTTATCAAGAAAAAAATAACAAAAGATCAAAGAAATTATTAACATTCAACAAACTAATGGGTTTATGGTGGATGTTCAGTTGGGCCCAAGAGACAATTTGAAAAATTTCTTCCAAAGTACCAAAATCACCTGGTAAGGTAATAAATGCATCAGAGTTGTCAAGCATTTGTTTTATTCATCCATGCATAGATGATACCTGAATTTCTTTTCCAACTGTCTTTCCAGTGATATTATTTTGAGTTAAAGGTCTAAAAATGACACCTATAACCTGACTGTCTCCTACAAATGCAGAGAGTGATACAACCCCCATTAACCTACGACAACCTCCCCCATAGACAACATGAATATTTCTCGTAGCAAGTGTTCGACCAAGAGCGTTTACTATTTTTACAAACTTTGAACCCTTCCCATAACTTGATCCACAAAAAACACAGACATTTTTAAGGTTATGAACAGGAGGTCCCATAATTTCACTTTCCTTCTGAATGATTATGAGTTAGAGAAAAGTGAAGAGATTGAAGTGTTTAAATAGGGAAAAGAAGGGAAAAAGTAATCATAGCACCTATATGGGTAGGTTGGCTGTTGTCAGAAAAGTTTGAAAATAAAAAACACAGAATCTTTTTTTTCACTTTTTTTATTTTTTTATTTTTTTTTTGTTTTAACTTCAAGAAAACCATCAGGGTAAAAAAGTCTAGAAACCCCTAAAGGACCCTGTTCAAAGGATCGTCTGTCCAAAAACTAAAATACAACAAAATCATATAAAGATAAAAGAAATATAATAATAAATGAGGACATACCTGTATGTACAGTTTTCATGGCGTATCTTTATACTATGCATCATGAGTGTAGTAGTGGCATGTATTTGAACTGTGTGTCACCAATGCAACATATGAATTCTATAAGGATTGTCGAACCGACAATAAGAACCTTTGAATCCTTTCCGTTCTGCTTACGAAATAACAACCCTTTATCTTTCTGCAAACCTAATTAAAGGTATGTATTCTAAGAAGATGGTGCCTGATCGCAGCCAGTCAGAACTCGCCATAGAGGCCTACTAATTAAAGTAAGTATACGACTCAGTTTTCGTTCAGTGTAAAGACGGGATGCTTCTTTCTGTCTATCAACTCCACAGTGCTTAGATGGTAAACATTAGGTTATGGAGTACGGCTCTCTACAGAGCATGGTATATGAACCTTTTTTAAAGACCAGCGTGCAAAGGTCCACCCGAATCAATAATGGGTCAGCTAAAGGTTGGGGTTCGACAACTAATTAAAGCCATGGTACTCCTTTCGGATCGCCCATTATAATTTTTTTTTCAAGTTATTAGAAACCTGATGAAAAGGGAATGTATACTCACTTGAGATTGGGATGAAGCTAGTCTACTCTTTTGGCTTTGTGTCAAAGCATTGTTGACCATTATTAAACTCATTTAAGACCAGCGCAACATAGGGCTCCCAAAAGGAACAAGTGGCCATAATGCGATTGGCTACCTCATATGCGAGATGTAATCTACCTACTTTGTTTTTCAATTAAGAAGGCTAGATCAGGATGCATGCATTTCCCTATTCATATTTTGTGTTACTAAAGCCAAACCCAAGATGTATACATTCTTTTTTTCTTATTTTTTTTCCTTTTTTTCTTTTTTTTTTTTTGCTTTTTTTTAAGAAGAAGAAGAAAAAAAAGAAGAAGAAGAAGAAAATATGCACATGTTGTTGTGGATGTGGCTCACATCTGCCTCTGGTTTCACGTCCAGAAACAGCTTAAACCTTCTATGAGTCGAGGATAAGCTTCTCATCTAATTTTCTTATAAATTGGCAAACAGGGTCTTTTAGAGTCAGATTCCCAAGACTGTATTACTTTTGTTCATCCTTGAAGAGATTTCACAAGTTAAGAAGTTCACGATGCACAAAACCACAAGAATGCGTATCAAGAGTCAATAAGACAACATCTAATGACTCCTCACTCAGTCCATTCTTAATGAAGAAAATTTTATCTTTTCTGTTTGCGGAAACCATCCCCAAAGAATGACATCACTTGTTACAATTCCATCGTGTACATATGTGACAAACTTGTAATCTTTTTGCTCTTCTCCTTTTAGAATATGAACTTCTACTAAGATCTGGCATGTATGAATCAAATGAAATTTAAGACTCACCTACTAGTCGGACCTTTGCTTCGATTATCTAACGTACATCTTTCGGTATACCTTTGTGTATTAACAATCTCAATCTTTCACATCTAGCTTTGTAAATTTTTGTTAGAGCATTTTGAGGAAGAGAAGGAAAATGTTTTCTCAGGTTTGAGAGAATGATATCCATGTTGAAGGAGAATGAATCAGTTATTTTGGGAAACTGAAAGAAAGCAAACCGACTTGAGAGTCACGGAGTACTATCATCCGCCATTTAACCGGGGAGCTAAAGAACTGCAAAACAAAATAAAGCCAGAAAATTAGAATAAATTTTTCTCATAACAAGGATCATAAAGGAAAATGAATTCTACCTCAGCGGCTTGATTTTCCAGAAATGGTTTAAGTCTTTGTCCATTGACTTTAAACACATTACCAGTCCCAGGATTCTTAATGTCTATGGCCCCATAAGGATATATATGTTTGACAATAAAAGGGTCAGTCCACCTAGATCTCAATTTTTCAGGAAATAGGTGAAGACGAGAATTATAAAGCAGAACTTTTTGACCAATTTCAAAAGATTTTTTCAAAATAGATTTGTCATGAAAAGCTTTTGTTCTTTCTTTATAAATTTTTTAGTTTTCATATGCATCATTTCTCAATTCCTCAAGTTCATTCATTTGCAATTTGCGTAACCTACACGCATCATCAAGATTTAAATTGAAAGCTTTAATGGCCTAAAATGCTTTATGTTCTAGTTCTACAGGCAAGTGATAAGGTTTTCCATAGACTAACCGATAGGGTGACATGCCTAAAGATGTTTTAAAAGCAATAAGGTAAGCCTAAAGTGCATCGTTTAGTCTTAAAGACTAATCTTTACGATTTGGGTTAACTGTTTTTCCAAAATTCGTTTAATTTTCTTATTTGCTAATTCTACTTATCTACTTGTTAGAGGGTGATAAGGGGTGGCAACTTTATGGGTAATACCATATTTTTTCATTAAAAATTCAAATGGTTTATTGCAAAAATGTGTTCCCTCATCACTGATGATAGCTCGAGGGATTCCAAATCGACTCAAGACATTTTGTTTTAAGAATTTGAGAACAATTTTATGATCATTTTGTCGACATGGAATCGCCTCAATCCATTTTGAGACATAATTAACTGCAATCAAAATATATACAAATCCAAATGAGGATGGAAATGGACCCATAAAATCAATTTCCTAACAATAAAAAATTTCAATGACAAGGATAGAGTTCAGAGGCATCATATTTCTTTTAGAAATAGACCCTAATTTTTGACAATTTTCACAACTTTTGTAAAAGGCATAACTGTCTTTAAATAAAGTGGGCCAATAAAATTTACACTGCAAGATTTTTACAGCTATTTTCTTTAAAGAAAAATAACCTCCACATGTTTCTGAGTGACAAAATTTAATGACACTACCTACCTTATTGTCGGGTACACATCTCCAAAAGATTTGATCAGGACAATATTTGAACAAATGTGGGTCATCCCAATAAAAAATTTTCACCTTGGTTAAAAACTTTTTCTGTCTTGATGTGACCATTGAGGCAGCATCATTTTACCGTAAGAAAATTGACTATATCAGCAAACCAAGGCATAGAATTGATAGAAAATAAAAACTCATCAGGAAAAGAATCATTGATATGTGTGCTATCAAAAAGTGAGCCTATTGTAAGTCTGGACAAATGATCTGCCATAACATTTTTGGCTCATTTCTTATCTTTTATTGTGATGTTGAATTCTTGAAGCAACAAGATCCACCGTATCAACCTAGGTTTAGCATCCTGTTTAGACATTAAATATCTAACGGCAACATGTTCAGTGAAAACAATAGTAAAAGAACTAATTAAATGAGCTCGAAATCTGTCCAATGCAAAAATTACAGCAAGTAGTTCTTTTTCAGTAGTGGTATAATTCATTTGTGCACTATTTAAAGTTCTACTTGCATAACAAATCACATGAGGCTTACCTTCCTTTCTTTGGCCTAAAACAGCGCCAATAGCAAAATCACTTGCATCACACATTAATTCAAAAGGCAAAGACCAGTCAGGGGATTGCATGATACGAGCCGATGTTAGAAGACTAATTAATTTTTCAAAAAAAATTTGGCATTCTTGAATCCAATCAAATGGTGCATCTTTTGTCAGAAGATTACATAATGATCTAGATATGATACTAAAGTCCTTAATGAATCTTCGATAAAATCCTGCTTGTCCTAAAAAGGAACGAACTTCTCTAACTGTTTTTGGGGAAGACAAATGAATAATTAATTCAACTTTGGCCTTATCAACTTCAATTCCTTTAGAAGATATCACATGACCTAACACGATTCCTGAAGTAACCATGTAATGACATTTTTCTCAATTTAAAACAAATCCTTTTTCTTCACATCTTTTAAGAACTTTATCTAAATTATCAAGACAATTTTCAAAAGAATTTTAAAAAACTATCAGATCATCCATGAAAACCTCTAAACAATGCTCAATCATGTCACTAAAAATACTTAGCATGCATCTTTGAAAAGTTACCAGAGCATTACAAAGACCGAAAGACATTCTTTTGTATGCAAAAGTGTTAAAGGGGTACGTAAAAGTAGTCTTTTCTTGATCCTTTAATGCAATTGATATTTGATTATACCCCGAATAACCATCAAGAAAACAATAGTAGGGATGTCTTGCTACTCTTTCTAAAATTTGATCAAGAAATGGTAAGGAGAAATGATCTTTCCTAGTGGTTGTATTCAATTTTCTAAAATCAATACACATACGCCAACTAGATGAAACTCGCATAGGTATTAACTCACCTTTTTCATTTTCAACCACTATTATTCCAAATTTCTTAGGCACAACTTGTGTAGGGCTTACCTACTGGCTATCAGAAATAGGGTAAATAATTCCAATATCAAGTAATTTAAGAACTTCAGCCCTAACTACCTCTATCATATGTGGATTTAATCTTTTTGAGGTTGTTGTGATGTTTTAGCATTATCCTCTAAATATATTCTATGTGTACAAATTAATGGATTAATGCCTTTTATATCTGTTAATGTCTATCCAATTGCACTTTTATACTTTTTAAGTACTTCTATCAACATACCTTCTTGTTCTTCAGTAAGGATTAATAAAATTACTACTAAAAAGCTTTGGTCTTCTCCTAAAAATGTGTACTTCAACCCAGCAAGTAATGGTTTTAGTTCCAGTATGGGTACTTCTTCTTGAATATTATCATTTATGGGTTATAGCTCTTTGAATCTCGGCTTCCATCCTTTGTATTCCATTACTTGTGTACAATCAAGCAAAGAGCATATTTTGGAAATATCACCATCTACTTGCGTACCTGAATCAAATGAATTAATTAAACAAACTTCTAATGGGTCAAAAGAACTCCCTTTTAGAAGATGATCATCTACAATTGCTTCAATCCTGTCAGCTTCCTCATTTTCATCATTGACTTCACGTGGTTGCTTGCATATGTTGAAAACATTAAGCTCAAGTGTGTTTCCAAATGTTAGCTTCATCACTCCATTTCTGCAATTTATCAAAGCATTCCATGTTGCTAAAAATGAGTGACCTAAAATAACAGGAATTGACTTGGAACTATTAACTATAGGTTCAGTTTCTAAGACAATAAAATCTACAGGATAAATGAATTTATCAACTTGTACTAACATATCTTTCACTATTCCTTTTGGAATTTTAATTAATCTATCAGCAAGTAGAATAGTTATAGAAGTTGGTTTTAACTCACCCAAATTGAGTTGTTGATAAACTGAATATAGAAGCAAATTAACGCTAGCACCAAGATCAAGTAAAGCTTGATTAATTTTATGTTCTCCAATAATGTATGAAACCGTAGGACAACCAGGATCTTTATGTTTCAAAACATTATTGCTTTGAATAATGGAACTTACCTGTTCAGTCAAAAAGACATTCTTTTTCACATTTAATTTCCTTTTAACAGTGCATAAGTCTTTCAAAAATTTGGCATAAGAAAGAACCTATTTGATAGCATCTAACAACGGAATATTAACTTTCACTTGTTTAAAAATTTCAAAAATTTCAATTTAGTGGTCCAATTTTTTTGGTTTGCTTAATGCTTGAGGAAATGGGGGTGAAGGAGACGAGAATTTGGTCTCATTTTGGGCAGATGACTTATCAACCTTTTCCTTATCTTAGGGAATTGATTCACCATCTTTCTCACAAGGTTCAGAAATTTCTTTTTCAACAACTTTTCCACTCCTAAGAGTTATCACAGAATCGACTTGATTTATTTGTTAGTTTTCTGAACTACCCTCATTTAGACTATATTGACCTTTAAGATTCGGTTGAGGTTGAGAAGGAAATTTTCCTTTCACATAAATGGTGAGTGTAGAAGTAAGTTTAGAAAGAGTGTCTTTTATGTCTATCATGGTTTGAGTGTTTTGTTTATTGATGGTCTCTTGCTTTTCTATGAATGTATTTAATGTTCCTTCAAGGTTTTTCCTATATGGTGGGACATAAGGTGTATATCCTTGAGAATTTTGAGAATCCTGTTGTTCCTAAGGAGGCGGTGGTTGCATAAATTGTGCTTGATTATTATTCCTCCAACTGAAGTTCGGGTGATTTCTCCATCCCGAATTGTAAGAATTTGAAAAAGAAGAGGTGAATAACTTTTCAAAATTGTTCATTACATTTACTTGCTCATGCACAACTTCTTTAAAAATAGGAATATCAAGACATTCATTTGTCGAGTGTCCTAATTCATCACAAATGTCACAAATTTCTTCATTTTTCACAGATTTGACTTCTTTTACTTTCCCTAATTCCATGGATTCAACCTTTCTAGCCAAACTAGCATACCTTGCATTTAGATCTTTTTTTTGACTAAGATGATATTTTCCTTTACCAGTATTTGCAAGGTTATATCTAATTGAATTTTCAGAAGGATTAGTACCATGTCAAAATTGAGAATTTTCAGCCAAATGGTTTAAATAATCTAAAGCTTCTTCGAGTTCTTTATCAAGAAACTTGCCATTGCACATTATTTTCATAAATTGTTTGGTTTCAGGTGTTAAACCTTTATAAAAGAAGTTTATAGTCCGCCATTTTTCAAAACCATGATGTGGGCAAGAATTTAACAAATCTTTAAAACGTTCCCAACTTTGAAAATACACTTCATTTGAATTTTGGAAAAAAATTTGGATTTGTCTTTTCAAAGCATTGGTTTTATGTGTTGGAAAAAATTTCTTTAAAAACTCACATTATATATCTTGTCATGTGCCAATTGATCTTGGTTTCAAAGCGTTAAGCCAAGTTTTTACTTTATCTTTCAAAGAAAAAGGAAATAATTTAAGCTTAACAATCTCTTCAGTGCAATTTTGATCATTGAAAGTAATACAGACTTCCTCAAATTCTTTTAGATGTAAATATGAGCTTTCATTTTCTAAACTATGGAAATTAGGAAGTAAGGAAATCATACCCAGTTTAAATATAAAATTATTAGCAGTGAGTGGAAAGATAAAACATGATGGACTAGAATTTCGAGGTGGTTGCAAATATGCACGCATAGTTCGTAATGGTTGATTTCCTTGTTCATCATGTATACTTTCATTTTTAGCTCGTTGTATTTGATTTTCATGTTTAACATGTGCACTTTCAATTTCAGTCATTGTGTCAATTGTGTGTGATTGTGATTCAAACAAATCAAAATATAAAGTACTAGGATTAATTTTAACCAAACGACCAAAATTTGAATCACGATACCAGTTAAGCATAAATAAGTGACATAAAATAAAAATAATGGACAAATAGGTGGTATAAATCGGCCGTTAAATATTAAGAAAGATGTGATATAAACCAGCCACTAAATAAATATTAACAAGTAAAAAGTTAAATAACTGATAAAATAAAAAGTTAAATAGTTAGAGAGTTAATAATATACAGAAACTAAAATACAGAAAATAAAGTGCGAAAAATAAAATATAAAAAATAAAGTGCAGAAAATAAATTTAAAATATGAAAATCGGAGAGAGACAGAGTCCCACCAAAGTCGGCAAAAGAAAAGAAGAAGAAAGATTATTTCATTACGTTAGAAAGCAATAATAAATGACACAAATTAAAAAGTTAGAGAGTAGAAAATAAATGATATAAATTAAAAGTTAGATAAAGCATAAAATAAATGACGTAAATTAAAAGTTAGAAAGTTAGTAAGCATAAAAAATAAAAAAATAAAAGCGAGAAAGCATAAATAAATAAAAAAATAAAATAAAATAAAATAAAAATAAAAAAATTAAAAAACGTAAATAAATGGCGTAAATAAATAAATAAAAATTAAAAAACAAAAATAAGTGACATAAATATAAAAGTTAGTTAATAAGTTAGTAAGTAGTAAGTTGATTAGTAAGTTAGTTAGTAAATTAGTAAATAAATAAATAAAAATGAAAAGAGTAGAGAAAGAATATACCTGTTAGTGAAGTTTACTTATAGAAAGAAAACTTCAATATATTAGAACTTCAAATCAAGTCCCCGGCAACAGCGCCAAAAACTTGATGGGATAATTAAAAGTTTCAAACCCAAGTGCAGGTTGTTTCGAGTAGTAAATTCTCGGGAGTCCGAGATTGATCCACAATGAATTGATGAAGAGAAAATTATTTGAGGTACGAAAAAGATTTGTCACAATACTAAAGATGATATAAGTTATTCACAAATGAAAAAGATTTGCTTAGGTTATGATATCCACTCTTGGTAATAAATTAAAGGCAAGATTATTTCTTATTATAACTCAATTGAAATCATACATAATGAAGGTTCCAATCGAAAGATTTAACATTCAAAGTTTAATTTAATATGCAATAATATTATGATTCCTTTAATTATCTACCAATATTTATAAATGAGTTCAAGCATTTACTATGCCAATCCTATTGTCTACAATAAATCAAGATCTCCATTATACAAAGAAGGTTTATAAATTGATTGGAAACAAAATACAACACATATAATGTCCATTTGATAATATATCATTTAAGAACAAAAAATAGAATAATCTAATTTTATTTTATTACCAAGAGCTTCACTCTTTCACCCAAGCAAGATGAAGATTTAGTTACTCATAGACAAGAAGAAAGAAAGAGAGAAGAAGAAGATGATAAACATAACTTCAATTAAGAACAATATAAAACTACACAAAGGAAACAATTAATATACAAACATGAAAGTAAACTCTAAGCTAACTAACACCCTTAAATGATCAACATTTGCCTCCTTTTATAGAGTTCAGGGAGTGCAAGAAGACAATGGAGTTGTTTGATGATGAGAAGTAAAATCAAAATAGATGATGAATGAGCTGAAATTATAGACTTTCTTAGCTCCGAAATGTCTCTACTCTTAGCTTATGGCATGCGTCAGAATTGAGCCAAGTATTCTTCATGAAAGTTCTAAGAAATTATCTCAGCTTTCCAGAGACACCAAGTTTAGCCAAATCCAACAACCACAGCCCGAGATATAGCCCAATTACTGCTCATGGGTCAGGCCCAACTCCAGCACCTCTGTTCTGACTTCCAAGCCCAATATCACCTTCAAGGAATCCGAACTGAATTTTGTGTTCTTCATGAAAGTTGTAGATATGGGTCTTAACCTTCCACTATCAAAATTTCAAAATTATTGAACTCCTATAGCCCGAGATATAGCCTAATGAGTGCATAGAGGTCAAGCTGTCAGGTTCAAAACGCTAGATTTTGCTTTAACTCCAATTTGAGTTATCCAAACATGTGTCCTTGGTCTTGAGGCCTTCATGAAAGTTGTAGAAATTTGTCTTAACTTTAAAACAAGACCAAAATCACATCCATCGGATATTTGTAACTCAAATTATAGCTAGTTTACTGAAAAAGCCAATTGAAAATGTTATATAATGAATGAAATATATTGCTATCAATGTGGCTCTTGTTATCAAGTGAATAGTTATTAGAGATTTATCTAAACTTTCCAACAAGACCAAAATCTCATGAATCAGATAATTACAACTCAAGTTGTGGCCACTTTACTTAAGAATGCAATCACCCAAATTAATGATAATTCAAACAATAATTTCTTTAATGATCCAATTAAGCTTAATTTCATAAAATATAACAAAATCAACTTAATTAAGCCAAATTGATCCTTAAGAAGCCTAGTGAGAGGATTATAAAATGCATAAAATACATTGTTATCAGCAAGCCTCTGAGTATTCAAGGAAAGAAGAATTTGAACTCGATTCGACTACTAAAGGCATCGAAAAGTCACTTGAGATGGAAATTCAAGAGGAAATGCCAACTTTAATTCCTTCTCCTACTCATCAACCTTTTAGTGCTTCAATCCTTATTCATATTGTTGAAGACTAAAGAGATATTTCAAGTCGAAAAGCAAGAAAAGACAAAACAGGAAAATAACCCTATGGAGGTCGAACCAATTCAGGAAATTGCTTCTTTCCTCCTTTCGATCCAATTGTCGATCTAGAAAGGGTCCTTTCAGATAGTTTTAGTTTGTCACCTAAATCACTCATCTCATCACATTACCAACTTGTATACATTTTCACCAAGCCCTTGGTGCCTCCCCATTCACCACCATCGAATATTGAACATATGTTCTCTAGCAAATAGGTATTACACGATATGTGTGCAGAGAATGGATAACAAGCAATGAGGTCATTCGTTGTGATTTATCAAGTAGCTATTTGGGATTAGTTAGTTGGCTAACCATTTCTGTTATAAGTCAATTATTACTTTAATTATTATGTATAGTTGTACAATTGTATCACTCACTTGTATATATTTTTTTGTCTTTAACTGGGGTATCTTGTAGGTACAGTCACAACTGGTTACTAACAAGGAGGCCATCCCAAGAAATGTCTACTCCAAAGTTCGAGCTCTGGTTCCCCTAGAAGCACAGGTCACTCACCATCACACTCAACCCTTATTAGTTCACTTGCTTGTATTTATGTGTGTGTGTGTGTGTGTGTGTGTGTGTATGTGTGTGTGTGTGTGTGTGTGTGTGTGTGTGTGTGTGTGTGTGTGATTGATGGTTAATGATAATAATTACTTCATTTTGTCCAAATTGCTTCCATTCATATTTTTTACAATGTAAACAATTCAATACAATAATTACTTCATTTTCTCCAAATTGCTTTTCATATTTTTTACAATGTAAACAATTCCATACTTGTATAAAAAGAGTTTTTGTTCTATCCCATGTTGGGAGCTTAGTTGGTAAGGGCTCGAGACATGCATGGAGAGTAATGGGGTTTAATCTCTACAAATACTTTCCATTCCAATTTCCCTTTTCTTCTTCCACACCTCCATCCTCGAGCCTCATTAGGGGTGTCAAAATAGGTCGGGTTCAATGAGCCAGGCCGAATAACACAAAGAAATGAGGGTCAAACTAACAAAATTGAAGCAAAAATAAACTTTGGCCGCATTGGGCTAGCTTGACTTGGCCAAACTCAATGCGGGCCGACCCACAATCCCAATAAAAGTGAAAATTAATTATTAGCATTATTAAGTTTCACTTTTTTTAATGTTGAAAAAAGTTTTTCTTTTTTAAGTTTGCTAAAATGTCATTTTTCAAAATAAACATATATTCATTATAAAAAAAACATATATTCATTTTTAGTAACAACTAGCTTTACACATATGCGTTGAACAGATTAATATAAAAGATTATGTAATAAGAAATGTATAAATAATAAATAAAAAATAATAGATTTACAAATTATATCATTATTTCAAGAGAAGTAATTTAAATCTTATATGACATGTCTTAATCAAACATGTTTTTTATTAAATTAAAATGATAGAAAGAATTAAAAAATGATTTTTTATTTTATTTTTATGTTAGCACAATTAAGTTTAATAATACCATGATTATTTTAATTATTCACAACTCAATCAAATAGAAGAAAAATAGTTAAGACATATATATGAGAGTTTAATTTTGATGCATTGTTATTGTAAAAAAAAATTACATTTACATCGATATTGACATATCATTTAATGAATTTGACTATGTTAATAGTAGAATATGTTTTATACTTACAATTGGATGAACCATAGAATTTTCCCAATGTATTAGACTCATTGCTCTAAAAAAATATAATAACATGAGGAGGGATCGGCTTACACCAGTGTAAGTCTTTTTTGACTTACACTTATTTTCAACCATTAGATTCACTTTCATCTAATGGTTGAGATGATTTCATTAAAAGTAACAATTAGATGAAAGTGGATCTAACGGTTGAAAATGAGTGTAAGTCAAAAAAGACTTACACTTGGTGTAAGTTGATCCTCCTTCTAATAACATATAAGTGTCAAATAAAAGTTATACTATAAGATAATTTCTAAATAACTTATTTTTAAGTTATACTATAAGATAATTTCTAATATAAGTGTCAAATATAAGTTTTATTGAAGCATTTTTAACATAATGCTCATAATAAAAACGCTACGGAATATAAGGTGTCAAGTGAATGGCATACAGTTTGGATAGGAATTGTCTCTTCTCGGGGATTAAAAGGAGGGTGAATTCTTCTCGAGCTTGGATAAGAATTGTCTCTTCCTGGATTAGTTTCAAACAGAACTTGGTTTGGAGGATTGGTAATGGCAGAGGAGCCAACTTTTGGTTTGATCATTGGCTTCCCGGGATAAACAGGTTAGCGAATTTTGCTTTACAAAATATTGATCACTTGGATGAGAAAGTGGTGGTGGCTGATTTTGTTAATGATCATGGTTGGGATATGGGTCATCTGAAAAGTGTTCTCCTTGAGGATTTCTGTAATATTTTCACTTCTTGCCTTGCCCCCACTCAGGAGGCTCCTAATGATTCTATAGCGTGGCTCCCCTCTCAAAATGGTAAGTTTTCCTCAAAAACTTCTTATGAAGCTTGTGATGGTATCCACTATGATCAGGAGAACTCTCTTTTTATGCGTATTTGGAAGGTGAGGGTTCCCCAAAGGATCTGCTCTTTCCTTTGGTTGTGTAGGAATAATGTCCTCCATACCAACTCTCTCAAATTTGCTAAGACCATCTCAGATAGTGCGTGTGTGGCATTTGTGGGGTGGAGGAGGAATCCACGTTGCATGTGGTGCGTGATTGTCCTGTTGTGAAACGTACCTGGTCACAACTTGTGGCTCATCATAGACAGTCTTCTTTTTTCAGCTTGGGTCTTCATGAATGGTTGCTTGCTGATCTCTCTCAACCTTTTGGTAGGCCTTCTATTTTTGATTAGGCCTTAATGTTTTCCACATCATGCCATTTCTTTTGGGGCCAAAGAAATAGAGCTCTCTTTAATGGTCCTATGGATGCTTGTTCCACTTGGATTCCTAGGATCTGTACTCTCTCCTCAGAGTATCAATGTGCTTTTTCGGTTAAGAATAACTGTGTGACTAGGATTCCCGCACAATGTCTCTTGGTGGGTTGGAGGTCGCCTGCAGTTGGTTGGGTGAAAGTAAATGTTGATGGTCCCTATATGGCTAACCTGAAGAACGCTGCTTATGGTGGCCTTGCTAGAAACGAGGTTGGGGGCTTTCTTTTTTGCTTTACTTAGAATCTTGGTTATGCCACTATCACTTGGGCGGAGTTAAATAGTATTCTTTTTGGCTTGTATTTGGATTTTCAAAAGAGTGTTTTGAGACTAATCATTGAAACAGATTCTTGTTGTGCTTTGGATCTAATCAACTTGGACCTTCCTCCGTGGCACCCTTACGCAGTTGTTATGTCTAGGATTAGACAGTTTCTTAGACATGATTGGTAGGTCAGGTTTGTACACACATACAGAGAAGGTAATAGCTGCGCAAACTTGCTTGCTAAGCACAGTCACTCTCTTAGCTTGGGTTTTCATCTTTTTGAGGTTATGTCTTTTTTTCTTTTAGTTGCTTTGCTTGTGGATGCAAGTGTTGTTTCGTTCCCTCGTAATGTAATGTCTTAGTTTTCTTGGATTGGTTACCCCGTTATTTATCAAAAAAAAAAAAAGTAAATGACATACAGTGAGTATACATATTAAATTCAATGTATGCATACACGATATATACTTAGTATTTCCACTTTTTTAGCATAATAATTAGTATTTTTCACAATCATTTTAGTGCATATATATAGTCTAACATTACTAAATGAGAAATGATTTATCCTCTTACCTAATCATCCTACTAATCTTCCTAATTACTAAATGAAGAAAATATTGAATGCTTTTTATGTTTCCAAGACATTAGATGTATTTACTTTTTTATTTAATGCTTTCTTCATTTAATATTAGGATGATTATTAGGATGATTAGGTAGGAGGATATAACATTACTCTTACTAAATTGGTGAATTTCCACTTTTTAAATATTTTGCTGGTGTTGTTATTGCTGCTATATATTTAAGTATAATATCATAAAATAATTTGAAAAATACTAACATTAACTATGAAAGAATTTGACCAAATAGAATCAATATTAAATTAATAAAATTAAAATAATGAATATTAAGTAATGAATATTGATAAATTTCTTACCATAAATATGAAATTAATAAAGATTTAAAATTTAAAATTGTTTATTTAAATAATGGAGTAAGACACATATTGCTCCATTAACATATTATTTTTCATAATTTCGTTGTAGCATAGATATAACAAAATAGGACTGTCACTTGATAAAATTATACAAATTAAGACTCTCTTTTACATTTAAGTTGTAATCATTTGCCATTTGCATGTGAAATGAAGATAGGTAAAACTTGAATGTGCAAGATATATAACTATGTCGTGAATAAGCTACTATATATAATCGTCTTTCATGATGCCAGATGGATCCAAGTACCAAAAAAATTTAAAATTTTGAAAGAGATAAGCAAGACTTTAAAAAAAAAAAAATTGACATTATATTTTCAAATTCCTACGAGTGTGCAAGTTTCGTTAATATGTCGAATCTGCAACCGTAAAACAGTAACCCATTAGGATATTTAAAAAAATAAAATGCCAATATTTTCAAATTCATACGGGTTTGCAAGTTTTGTTAATTAATACTTTGAATTCACAAACGTAAAATGCAACAGAATTGGTATGTGAAAGAAGAAATTCTCAGGGAATGCTATGAAATCGAGAGAATGTAAGTTGATAATCAGGGAAAACTAGCTAAGAAAGTTCTCCGGTGATCACAAGCTAAAGGCATGCAGAGCACGTAAAACACAGAGAAAAAGTAGTGAAGAAGAAGATAGTATTTTCATTGATTATTCCCTTTCTGTTATATCATGCTTTTCATACTCACACGTCCACTCAATAATGAGAAATATTAAAATAGGAAATAAACCAAATTACAGCTAAGCATAACAGAATTTGTCTTCTACTTCAACTAGTAACAAATGGATAGAATGCTAACATAAGAAGTAAAAGATGGGCTAAGGCCCAAGAGTACCAAGTTGGCCTGTAACAAATCCTTCCCCTCCGAGAAAACCCTTGTCCTCAAGGGTTGAAATCAGGATACTTCGCAACAAATCATAGTAAAATTCCCATGTAGCACCTTCAATTGGAATATTCTTCCACTTCACCAAAACCTTAGTGGTCGCAACACGACCACGTTTAACCATTTTGCGGTCTAAAATGGTTTCGGGAAGAAGTGATTCAGATATCACAGGTGGGAGTGCAGGGTGTTGAGAAACAGTCAGAAGTGGAGGTGTCACACACTTCTTCAGCTGAGAGACATGAAAAACATCATGGATTGCAGATCCGGTGGAAGTTCCAGCTTGTAGGCCACAGAGCCAAGTGTGTCCAATACCTTATAGGGGCCATAATACTTAGGAGAGAGCTTATGAGTAGTCCGATGGACCATGGAATGCTTGCCTATAAGGTTGCAGCTTGAGATACACATAATCACCCAGCTGAAATGATCTCTCACTCCTCTTTTTATCAGCCAATTGCACCATCCTGTTTTGTGCTCGAGCCAAGTGAAACTTCAACAACTGTAGCATATCCTCTCTCTTTTGTAAACTCCAATCCACTGCCATAATCTTAGATTCACCAGGAAGGTAAGGCAAATGTAGTGGAGGTGGTTGCCCATAGAGGACTTCATAAGGTGTGGTATGAGTAGCTGTGTGGAAAGTAGTATTATACCACCATTCTGCTAAAGGTAACCATTTTGACCAAGAAGAAGGTCTCTCAAAGCACATACATTGAAGATAAGTTTCCAAACATTTATTAACCACCTCTGTTTACCCATCTGACTGGGGGTGATATGCAGTAGATTTGTACAAAGATACCCCTTGTAGTTGAAAAAAATCAGGCCAGAATTGGCTAATAAAAATGGTATCCCTATCACTGACAATACTGTTTGGAAACCCATGTAGCTTAAAGATATTGTCCAGAAATAACTGAGCCACATCCAGTGAAGTATATGGGTGTGCTAAAGGGAGGAAATGAGCTGCTTTGCTCAGTCGGTCCACCACAACAAAAATAACATGCTTACCATGAGATGTAGGCAAGCCTTCTATAAAATCCATGCTAATATCCTCCCAAACTCTAGAAGGAATAGGAAGAGGATTTAACATTTGATGATGCTTGACTAGATCGGTTTGCACCTTTGGCGAGATCTCACAAGATCTTACATAATTTGAATATCTTTGGACATACCCTCCAATAAAACGGTGATTTAATTCTGGAGGTAGTTGCATCCCTACCAGAATGACCACCTAGAGAAGAGTTATGCAACCACTGCAGAATTTGTTATTTAAGGGTAGGATTAAAGCCCACCACCAACTTTCCCAACCTTCTTAATTCTCCTCTCACCCAACTAAACTTAGGGTGACTGTCTGGTTTAGACTGAATGTCATCAATTAATTGTTGGAGTGAAGGATCTTGGCTCCATGAAGATTTTATAGCCTCATACAGTTCACCTGAAGCATTAGTAAATAAAAGGGATAATAGTTCAGAATGAGGTTTCCGTGATAGAGCATCAGCTGCAACATTAAGTTTACCCTCCTTATACTGAATATCAAAGTCAAAACCCATGAGTTTGGCCATCCAAACTTCTTTGAAAAGGGTATTTAGTCTCTGTTCCAAACAGTATTTTGGACTTTTCTCGGTCGCTTTTGATGGTGAAATGCTTGCTAGAGAGGTAAGAACCCCACTTTTGAACCGCATATATAATGACCAATAACTCCCGTTCATAAACCGGTAGAGCTTGGTGCTTAGGGCCCAAAGACTTACCGATGTAAGCAATAGGGTCTTTGGTCTTGCATGAGAAAAAGACCTATACCGATCCCCGATGCATCGCTTCCACAACAAATGACTTAGAAAAATCGGGTAGCTTCAAAGACAGTGCGCAGAATGAGTGCTTTCTTAAGAGCATGAAATGCTGATAAGGAATTAGAAGACCATTGGAAACTGTTTTTCTTTAGCATATCGGTCAGTGGTTTATCTATTTTGCCATAATCCTTCACAAAACGCCTATAGTAACACGCCAACCCAAGAGAAACCTCTCGAGTCGCTTCAAATTTGTGGGGGGCCAATCGACACGACTTGTATCTTGTCGGATCAGTGGAAACACCATGCCTGGATATAAAATGTCCCAAGTATTCAACTCTTGCAGCGGCGAAGCAGCATTTGCTCTGCTTTAGGAATAAACCATGTTGTTGAAGCACCTGGAAAACAGTTTTGAGATGCTGGACATGCAGATCCAAAGTGGGACTGTATATAAGGATATCATCAAAAAATATGATGACAAATTTCCTTAAGTAGTCATGGAAAATCACATTCATCCAGGCCTGGAAAGAAGCAGGAGCATTTTTGAGCCCAAAAGGCATCACTAGATATTCAAAATGGCCGAATGTGTCCTGAAAGCTGTTTTGTATTCCTCCCCGAATGCAACCTTAATTGGTGATACCCAGATCTAAGATCTAGTTTGGTATAAACTGTCGAACCTCCTAATTCATCCATAAGGTCTTCTAATAAAGGAATTGGAAATCTGTCTTTAATTGTTTGGCTATTTAGTTTTCTATAGTCCACACATAACCTCCAAGATCCATCGCATTTTCCCACTAACACCACAGGGGATGCATATGGGCTATTACTATGTTGAATAATACCCTTGGCCAACATTTCATCTACCAAAGTGTCAATTATGGTCTTTTGTGATGCAAGATATCTGTAAGGTCTTTGATTAACTGGTTCTGACCCTCTTTTAGAGGGATTTTGTGATCAAAACCAGGTCTGTGAGGGGTACACCTTGGGTTCTTCAAACAAATCACCAAATTCCAGTAGTAGTGCAGCCACATTAACTCGGGACCTGAAGCTCTGTGGAATGAGTAGGTTCTAATTGACAGGAGTACAATTGAAAAGGTGTTTTAGGAGAACAAGGTTGTATAAAACATAGTTGTGCTCCCTGTTGGACTGCTTGACTAAATGATTTTCCATTCATGAGTCTAATTCCAGGAGTAGGTGCTCCCCTCAAGACAAATCTTTTCCCTGCCACCGAAAACTCCATTTGTAGCTTTTGGAAATCCCATATGATAGGTCCCAAAGTGGACAACCATTGAAGCCCTAAGACCAAGTCACAACAACCCAAGGGTAAAACCATAACATCTAAAGTAAAGAGTGATTGTTGCAATTGCCAATGAAACCCTTTGCACACATATTGTGCGTTCAAGTGTGTGCCATCAGCTACTGCCACTGATAGTGGTGGGATTTTTTCCAGTTTACACCCTAGTTTTTTTGCCAACTCTAAATCCAAAAAATCATGAGTACTACCACTGTCAATTAGTATGTGTAAGGGCCTTTTATTATGCATTCCAGTGACCCGCATGGTTTGATAAGTTGCTGCTCCTGATAAAGGATTCATAGACAGTTGAGGAATGGTTATCTGAGCAACTAATGCTACTGTAGTAGGATCTACAATATTAGGATTGGGATTTTCTCCTACTTCCTCCAGAATTTCATCCTCATCTAATTCCAGCACATACAACTGAGTCCTTTTATGCTTCAATTGATGGCCAGGGGTGAAAGGCTCATCACAAAACATGCATAACCCCTTTGCCCTCCTATCAGCCATTTTAGCCGCAATATATGTTCTAGGAGTTTTACCAATGAGAGGTTTACTTGTATTTCTTGCAATACCAGCAGAACTGTTGGGTAAGTGTTTTGGGAACTATTTGGGTAAGTGTTTTGGGAACTGTTTGGGTAAGTAGCAATTTTGTTTTGGGAAGTGTAGTTCAAAGAAGTAGGTTGTTTGCTAAAGGGTTTGGACGATTGTGAATTAGGTTTAGATGCTTCATGTAAACGGGCTAAATTAGCTGCCTCGGTAACTGATGTGGGATGGAACATTCTAACATGCATTTGGGTTTGGTGTTCAAGTCCAGCCAAAAAAATACTGAGAGTGTGCTCTGAAGGTAGAGTTACCTGAGTGAGAGCCATCTCAAAAGCATCAATATACTCCAGCACCTTTCCAATTTGCTTGATCTGTATAAGTTCTGACAAAGGATCCTCATACACTGCCCCAAATCTTAGGGATATGTCAGTGATGTACTGCGGCCAGTCGGGGTACATGTGGAATCTGGACTTCATGTAATTCAGATGCCACTGTAGTGCCTGATCATCCAAATGCATAGATGCTAACCTGACCTTAGATTCAGGTGAAGTATTGTCTAAAGCAAAAAACTGCTCACATTTGTATAGCCACTCCTTAACTCGAGACCCATTCAATCTTGGAAATTCAATTTTCGAGATTCTAGTAGCATAGGAATTGGTTTGGGGTGGGGTTTGCGACTGATTCCGGGGGCTCCCTTGCAGGTCATTCTATTCGGCATTGTGGAACGACTCACCCTGAGATCCTCCTTGCCTAACGAACATCTGCTTGAGCTCCACAAGACAGGCATTCACATGATCGAACTTGGCTTGCATAGATGTGTTAGTCTCATTGATCTTATGAGTGAGAGATATTTCCACCTCTTGGATGGAAGTTTGGTTTCGGGTAGAATCAGTCATCAATCTATTTCACAGGTATCGGTAGCTTTGATACCAATTGCAACAGAATTGGTATGTGAAAGAAGAAATTCTCAGGGAATGCTATGAAACCGAGAGAATGTAAGCTGATAATCAGGGAAAACTAGCTAAGAAAGTTCTCCGGTGATCACAAGCTAAAGGCATGCAGAGCACGTAAAACACAGAGAAAAAGTAGTGAAGAAGAATATAGTATTTTCATTGATTATTCCCTTTCTGTTACATCATGCTTTTCATACTCACACGTCCACCCAATAATGGGAAATATTAAAATAGGAAATAAACCAAATTACAGCTAAGCATAACAGAATTTGTCTTCTACTTCAACTAGTAACAAATGGATAGAATGCTAACATAAGAAGTAAAAGATGGGCTAAGGCCCAAGAGTACCAAGTTGGCCTGTAACATAAAAGAGTAACCTAATAGAATATTTTGTCAATATATATACGGTTGATGATAGAATAAAACATATTTTGAATCCATTTGATTTTATTTTTGTTTTTTAATTTTTTTTACGTGTTGAATTCATTTTATTATACAGATTTGAATCCATGTTCTTTTTTAATAAGGTAATAATTATTAAATAATGCATATTTTCTTTTATTTGTTCGTTAATAAGATAATAATAAAATTTTAATTAAAAAACAAATGACATTTGTGTCACAATTTAAAAATGACACATCATAATTTTATAAACTAAACATTGATGTCACAATTTAGAGATGACATATGTCAAAATTTTATAAATTAAGACTCTCATTTTATATACTACTAATGTTTTGTACTTGTATAAAGCACGGGATAAATTAAAAAAATATTAAAATAAATAAGAAAAAATATACTTAACCTAGTATATGACACTTCAAATGGTTTAGATGAATTTGATTAAGTTATAATTAGTGGAGCTTATGGTAAGACCCATTCAAAATTATTTTTTTATTTTTGTTAACTGGATCTTCCGTGCTATGATAACCATGCTATGTACCTCATCTCAGCAAACATTTTTCTTATATGACCTCCCAATAAATAATTAACTTATATAGTTTTAGATAATTTCAATTTTTGATTATATAGTTTTTTTTTTTAATATTAGTTTTTATATATTTATTCATTTAGATATTTTATCAACTTATTATTAAGAGTATACGAAAAAAATTACTATGTTTTATTAGTTTAAAAAATACTTAATAGATTCTTAATTTCCCCATAATCAATTATATTTAATTAATTTTACTACATTTTTATACAAAATTTTCACTCTTATGTGATGTATATATTGAAATTTTCTAAATAATATAGAATAATTATATATGAATAAATACAATAATTTAAAAATATAATTAATTAATTTAGGATGACAATAAATTTTTGAAATTTTAAGATCAATTACCAATTAAAATAATTAATAATGTAATCTAATAAAGATAGGTGAATTTTTTTTTTAATATGAATTAATATGCAATGGTATATATGTTAAGGTGATTAATATGTAATTATAAACTTCTATATTTATATATGTGAGTAATAAATTTAATTTAGACTTAACGACACATGTATAATAATTTTTTAAATATATATAGATTTGTATCTTCTCAGCAGGTCAGTCTACAAACACATTTGGAAAGACACGGTTCTTCAGTAATAGGTGTTTAGTTTAGATCCGACGACACATGTACTCCTATAAGGTGCTTGTTAAGTATAACATTGTCAACACATGATGTTGTTAACACCTTATTGTAAACAACCCGTTTATAATTTCTTTATTTTTTTTAGTTATTTTTCAAAATTTTAATAATTTATAATGTTAATAATGAAATTTCAAATTTTATTTATTTTCTAGTCTTTAAAAAGATCTTTTCCAACATGGCATAATTTTTCTAATGTGGCGATACATTTACATTTTCTATTTAAATTGTAGCATGATATGCGAGAACACATATTTGTCACATAGTAGCATTTTATACATGAACTGCCATATTAAAGTGACATATGTCATGATTTGAAACATACATTCTCTTTATATGATTATATGATCAATCACCAATAAAAACAATTAATAACATAATCAAATAAAGATATATGAAAATTTTTTGAATTTTTTAATATAAATTAATATGCAAAAAATATATGTCAAAGTAATTAATATGTAATATAAATTTCTATATTTATATGTGTAGACAATAAATTAATTTAGATCTGATGACACATATGCATTTTCCTAAAAAATTATGTCTTTTCAAATAAATATAAGATCAAAATTGTGTAAATTAAAATAAGTCACCAACACACCAAAGACGCAGTGGAGTCATAGTCTTCAATTACACTGATGAGTCCTATGATCATGATTTGATAATGTTCGACAAACAAGAATAATTTACAATTAGCAAACAAAAGTACCGACCTAATGAAAATCAAAGTATATAACTCATTCCTTTTGGCACCAGGGAAATATTAACAATAAAGTTGATAAAGTAAACAAGAGCAAATTACCTAAGTAATGTAGTTTTGGCTTTGGCATTAGAGTTTCTCTTTTTATTTTTATTTTTTTAAAACATAGATTTTGTATCTTCTTAGTAGGTCAGTCTACAAATATATTTGGAAAGACAATTTTTTAATGACAGATGTTTAATTTAGAATTAGCGACACATGTATCCATGTATAGTGTTTTTTAAGAGGAACGTTATCAACACATAACGTTGTCAATACCTTATTGTCAATAACTCATGTATAATTTCTTTATTATTTTTTCAAAATTTTAATAATGTATAATGTTAATAAATAAAATCCAAATTTTATTTGTTTTTTAGTCTTTAATTTTTTTTTTCATTGATTTTTCTAATGTAGAGATACATTTACACTTTTTATTTAAATTGTAACATTATATGTCACATAATTATTATTAGAATACGTATTTATCACATGATAATATTTTATACATATATAGAATGTGAGAGTGACATATGTCATAATTTGAAGATATGTATATTTTCTTTATATATTATATATGATATTGGTTATATTGATTGATTGATTAATTTAAAACCAAGATTTTTTTTTTTTAGCTTTGCAGTCGTACATTGCACTGATTAATATAAAAGGATTTAACTCCTCTAAAGTGCAACTTACACTTTACACAAATAAATACCATAAATATATGAAAGAAATTAACCAAATACAATAAATATTGAAATACTGAAATTTCAGACAAATAACATAGTTATAATAGAGTTGAATACCATAAATATAAAATAAATACATATTATCATAAATCTTAAACTTTAAATCTTAAACCCTAAATAATAGAAGATGACATATGTCAGTAAATTAGTATGCTATTTGTCATGAATTTTATAAAGCATTGATGTCATAAAATAGAGTTAATATTCAAACAATTGATGATAAAATAAAACATATTTTTTTTTTTATTTGTTGAATCCATTTTGTTATACAGATTTTAAATCTATTTTGTTGATATTCATTAGTTATCATATTTAACAGTTGTCTAAATACTTTTTCTACAAAGAAAGAATTATCAAATAATTTATATTTTCTTCTATTTGTTTGTTGATATGATAATAACAAAATTTAAATTCAAATGAAAATAGTATTAGTGTCACAATTTAAAGATGACACGTGTTAAAATTTCTCAAACTAAATTTAAATATAAATAATATTAGTATCATAATTTAGAAATGACACATGTTAAAATTTCATAAATCAGAACTTTTTTATATATTATATTAATTAATATTGATTGATTGACTAATTTGAAATATTTTCATATAATTAATTTAAGTCTTTTAATAAAAATTAATTAAATAAATCATTTAAAATTAATATTTTTATACTCTAATTATAAGAATAAAAAATGTGCGCTAGCGGACCAGTTTGAATAATTGATAGCTTGCAGAGAAGTGGACTAGACCAATAATTTACTAGCTTGAAGTAAATTAAGTTTGTGAGTCCTTACTAAATGGCCCATCCCTGACTCATATGGTGGACCTAGGCCTTAAAAAACAAAAGAGGAGTTATTATTCTTACACTATGTACACCTTTTATTACTCTTATGGAGAAATATATCAAAAGATGAAACTTATTATTACAATAAAAAAGAAATGTAAACCTGGTGATAACATAAACATAAAAAACAAACATACAAAGCCAGTCTTATCTAATTGTTTACATACAAGTATGAACAAATACAACCTGGTGACACAAGGTTCTTGTTTTTTGGTCTGACATAAAGCATGGTTACATACATATTGGTCTCTTGCTGTGTGCAAGCACCTGGTTTTGTAAGTTGAATGCAAATTACAATGTTCTTCAAAGTTTGCGGTTTTTTTTTTTTTTCCTGTCGTTTCTTTGATGCCTTGTGTGGAGAATATCGAACCAAAAAGGATAAAGAAAAAGGAGAACAAAGTGAAGAATATAGAAAACAACCAATCCTACTTCTACTTTGTGGCCATAAACAAAGTGGGAGCCGTGAAACCCGAGGCTTTTTCTTATAATGTGATGGTGACCACATCTATTTGTAATTTGTTTTTGTGTGAGTGGATGTTTGGTTTAATTTTTAGAATTTTAAAGTATGGTTTGAATAAAAGCTTCAAGAGATAAACTTTCGTCCAAATAACAATTGAGTTTAATTTTGATATATTTTTAGTGTAAAATTTTTTATACTATTAATTAATTATATGTGTAATTTTTGAGATAATTATTATAAAAGTTAAATATTTTTAATAATAAGACAATACATGATTGGATAACTTTTGAGGCAGTTATGTTTTATATTTTAAATTTTATTAAAAAATAATTCTCAAAGTAATTTTTCAAAAACTTCTAATAGTAATTTTATTATATTTTATGACAATTATTTGATTAATTTTTTTCTTACCAATATTTCTCTCTAAAGTTGTTGTCATTTTTCAAAATATTATTTTTACTATATCTCATCATTACTATTTGATTTTTTTTTCTTACCAACACATACACTCTAGTATTGTTTTCTTTTTATTTTATTATTCCATTGTTTTTTTTTGAAAAATGTAACAATTTTTTTAATATTTAATTTTTAGAATTTTTATTGAAAATAAAATTTCACTTTTTTAATGTAATTTATTTTATATCCTATCATCACTGTTACTTGATTATTTTTTTTTACTAACACGCACATAGTAATATTGTTATATTTCTTATTTCATTATTCTATTATTTTATTTTAATATTTATTTTTATTTAATATTTATATTTAAAATAAATTTTTAATTCTCTATGTAATTTTACAATATGCTATCACTATTACATGATTATTAATTTTTATCGTATGCACATTCACACTTTATCTTTTTTAAGTTTATTATTTATTATCTTCTTTCAAGATTCATATATAATTAATGATATTATTAAATTCCTCTCAAGGTAATTTAACTATACAGAATATAGATTAATTGTAGTAATAAATAATATGAGAAATAAAATATTAAAAATTATTGATAATTTTGTTGCTTGGTAAAAGCTTAAAAATTGGATAAAAGATTAACACATCATATACTTAGCAAAATTTATGTTTACTATGCTATCTTATATATATTTATTATTTATAAAAATTTAGACACATCTTATACTAATATTTATAGATTTATGTTAATTATTTATTTATTATTTTTTATATTTATTATTACTATAAATAAAATAATTACATTATTAATAAAATATACAATTAAATAAAATTATAAATATTATTCAGATATTCTTATCATTAGAACTTGCAATATTAAAATTTAAAGACAACAGATTTTATAAATATGAAAAAGAATAATATTTAAAGGGCATTTTACTATTGTATTTTTTCTTTATTTAAGATTAATATATGTAATAAACTATGTGTTTTTTATAATTTATTAAGAAAAGTAAAAATGTGAAAAGTGATGAAAGATATGAAGGGGAGAAATGAAAAGTGAAGACAAAAAAAAACAAAGTAAAGTTAATTATAATTATTATAATAACAAAAATTTTAAAAAAAATAAGAAAAATGTCATGTGACAATTTTAGTGGAATAACTTTTATATGTAGTTATAGTGTATTAAAATTAAATTCATAACAATTTAGTGTTTCCAAAACTAAACAAAAAATGTTATGAGTTTACCAACGTTTGTTAGAGTAGAAGGGATTCAGGCCACTTAAGCATATAGTTGTAGGTTCGATTCCAAGATTCGTCTGTATGAAAAAAATACTGTTGAAAAGAATCTCCGCTTAAACATATGACAGTATATTAAGAGATTAGTCTTTCATTTATTAAGTGAAATGACACAATGAGAAAAAAAAATGTTACGAGTCTCTTATGTGACGTTCAACAAAAATAATGAAGCTTATGTAATTAATATATAATCATTATTTTTGTGTAAGAGAAACAACTTCCATCAATTGATTGATTGAAATTAAGAGTTTATTACAAATAAAAGAGGAAATATGATGTTTTTAATATATATTTTTTGTATAGTGGAATATTTTTATTTTTTAATATAGTACTTTTACATCTCATTTTTGTTGTAGGTCAATTGAGTATAAGATTTTTTTTTTAAATAGTTGATCTAAAAAATCTTACAAATTAGAAGTAAAAGTAAAAATTGATCCCAAATTCTTGTATTAACTTACAAAAGAGTCTACTAGCTGAGTTTGTTGGTATCTTCAATTAAGTGTAAGATTTTTTTTTGCCATAATTTTTTTGTCACAAATAATGAGGGGAGCTAGATTTTTCCATCTTAGGGATGGGAAATTTGGGGATGACAAAAATATTCGCATTTGAGGGGATTTGCAAGGATTATTCATAATGGAGAGGGGAATAGATACCCATTTAATAAATGGGGGTGGGGATCATATTATTCACCTCGCGGATACTGTTGAACTTGCCAATATATTTTTTTATTTAGTATTTTACATATATTATATGTTTTTTTTTTCTTTTTCACTTTGATATGAGATAAATAATTATATATTTTTTTTATTTTACAATGAATTTTTTAATGAAAGAACCCATAGTGATAAAATTGTTAAAAAATATGTATACCATTCTTGTGATAATTATTTATATAGATTGATTATTACAAAATATAATTAAATTTGATATGTTATTTTTGACATTCTTTTATTTTTGTAAGAATTTTAAATTGTTGAAATATATTATTGTATGTAATGTTAAAGCTTATTTTATTTATGTTTCATTTTTCTCTATTTAAAATTTCATTTTGAATTATTAGATATTCGTGAATGCTCATGGATACCCGCATCTACCGTAGGAATCGTAAATTAGTACCTACGACGAAAACTAAGGCGGGGGTGGAAAAATCTCGCCCTGCCCTGCCTCTGCCCGACCTCGTCCCGCCTTGTCCCGTTAAGGGTGAAAATAAGTCAGATTTTACCTTAAACATGTCTGACCTGTATCCCAAATATAAGGTATGAGCTTAGACTATGAGCTTGAAATAGACTAATTTTTAAGGCTTAACTTAGCCTTTTTAAAAGCTTAACCTAGTCTGAAAACTTATTTAAAGACACACTTTGTAATAAGGCATTTAAATAGGCTAATAGACTTAAGTCTTGAAATAGGTCAATTGACCTGACTTTTAAATAGGTCAACAAGTGTATGACTTTTAAGACATTATATCAAAAAACTAATTTAATAACAAGAATCTAACAAGCTTAATTATTCAACAATATAAAATTATAACAAATATAATCAGTAGGGGTAGAAATAGGTTAAAGCACCTGTCGAGGCTTATGACATGGCTTGCTTGACTTGACTGATTTACTAAACAAGTTAGCCAATATTTTTTAAAAACTTGTTTAACTAAAAAAAAGTCATGCGCTCTAGACCATTTATTAGGCTTATTAATCTTGACAGACTAGCCTAGTCTATTTTACTATATATAATATAATATATTATTATAATAATTATAAATTATAATTATAAATTTATTATAATATATTAATATTTTTTAATTAGATTTTAATAAAAATTAGTCACAAACCTAAATTAGTAAGTTAGAATAAAAATAACATATTTATCAATATATTTATTGTAATATATTTATTAGAATAAAAATAATAAATTAACATTCACCTCCTACTTTTATAAATGTTTACTACTTTTTTATTCTGGTCTTTGGTCGATGTGAGAATTGGAAATATACCAAGTTACAAAATTTTGTAACTTGATATATTTCTAAGTCCTATATTGTTGATATTGCAAAACAAAGAGGTTTTGGAAATGAGAGAATACATTTTTCTCTATCACTAAATAGAATGAAATCGGTTACAAAAAAGATTAGGCAACATGCTTATATATACAGTAGCTCATCTATGTACATGCATAACCACATTGCCAGCTGTAATTAGCTAACTTAAGCTAACTGCCTAATAACTAACTTAAAACTAACTTGTAGTTATTAGGTAATACCCCTCCTCAAGTGGGACTATGGATATCACAAAGTCCCAACTTGGACAAAATAGAGGAAAAAAAAGTAGAATGCAGTGGCTTAGTAAAAATATCTGCTAATTGAGAAGAGGAGGGCACGAGCAGGAAATGAATAAGGTTAGAATTGATCTTCTCCCGAACTACATGGCAGTCCAGTTCTATATGTTTGCTTCGTTCATGGAAAGTTAAATTGTGAGCAAGATAAATTGCAGACTTGTTATCACAGAAAACTGAAGCCGGTTGAGAGAAATGAATGTTCAGATCATTGAAAAGATATTGTAACCACTGTATTTCACAAGTGATGAAAGCCAAAGCTCGGTATTCACCCTTAGTAGAAGACCTAGAAACTGTACTCTACTTCTTAGATTTCCAGCATATAAGTGAGGAACCAAGAAGAATACAATATCCCATGACAGATCACCTAGTATCATGGCAGCATGCCCAATCTGAATCAGCAAACCCATGGAGTGTCAAGGGACTAGAAGTAGAGAAAAATATACCTTTGGCTAGAGAAGCTTTAAGATATCTCAAAATTCTGTGAGCAGCTTGAAAATGTGGCAATAAAGGTTTAGAGACAAATTGACTAAGATGCTAGACAGAGAAAGAAATGTCTAGTCTTGTGGTGGTGAGGTACAACAGCCTGCCAATTAACGTTCTCTAAGAGGATGCATCAGCTAGAGGAGTGCCTTGATCAGTAGCCAACTTAGTAGTAGGAAGAAAATGTGTGGAAGATGGTTTAGCAGCCAAATTACTCGAATCTTCCAAAAGCTCAAGAGTATGCTTTCTTTGATTGAGCAGAATACCTGATTTAGACCTTGCAATTTCAAGACCAAGAAAATATCTGAGCTGACCAAGATCTTTGATGGAAAATTTGCTATCCAAGGAATGTTTAACAGACTGAATCTTATTGAAATTGCTTCCTGCCAATATTATGTCATCAACATAATCAAATAATGTAGCAAAATTGGAACAAACAGCTTTCACAAATAAGGAATGATCAACTTGAGACTGAATGTAACCAAGTGAAATAAGAGCAGAAGAAAGTTTAGAATACCACTATCGGCTTGCCTGTTTCAGACCATAGAGTGACTTATGTAACTTGCAAACTTGAGAAGGATTGGAAAAAGGGAAACCAGGGGGAGGAGTCATGTAAACTTCCTCATATAAATCTCCATGTAAGAAAGCATTGTTGACATCTAATTGTTCTATATGCTAACCTTTAATAGCTGCTAAAGACAACAAAACTCGAACAGTGGTAAGTTTTGCAACAGGGAAAAAAGTGTCAAAATAATCAATTCCTTCCATTTGAGTATATCCCTTGGCTACCAAATGAGCTTTATACCTCTCAATAGAGTCATTGGCATGATATTTGATCTTGTAAACCCATTTACAACCTATAGGGGTTTTGCTATGAGGAAGATCAACAACAGACCAAGTATGATTTTGATCAGGAACGTGTAATTTAACATCCATTGCCTTTTTCCAATAATCAAATTTGGAGGCTTGGGCAAAGGTTTTAGGTTCAAAAACAACAGTGATAGTACAACAGAAATGTTTATAAACTGGTGAAGATTTATCATATGACAGAAAAGAAGAAATATGATATAAAGAAGTACTTGAAGATGTAGTGGAACAACTGGTTGATGCAAGATTGCAATGATAGTCGTGTAAGTAACTAGGCCTAGTTCTGATTCCGGTGGATTGCTGTGTAGGAAGAGGTGGATCAGCATTGGTAGGAACAACTGGTAATGGAGTAAAAGCTGGTGCGATAACTGGTTGTGAGGAAGATGGATCATCACTGAGAGTATGGGAATTGGTTGCAGGTAGTGAAAAAGAAACTGCAGAAGCAGTGTTGGGACTGGGATTTGAATGAGAGTCAAAAGGAAAATGGGTTTCATAAAAAATAACATTTCTAGAAACAAAGAGTTCATTGGAAGCAAGATCATACAAAATGTAACCTTTTGTTCCCTCTTTATATCCAAGAAATACAACTTTCCTTGCTCTTGGATTAAACTTGGTTCTATGAGCTTGCAATGTGGTTGCATAACTTAAACAACAAAAAACTTTTAGA
This sequence comes from Ormosia emarginata, assembly GCA_029884605.1. NCBI lineage: Eukaryota > Viridiplantae > Streptophyta > Magnoliopsida > Fabales > Fabaceae > Ormosia > Ormosia emarginata. The sequence continues at coordinate 10,659,700 of JAQQTP010000057.1, forward strand.
TGAATCATGGAAGAAGGTTGATTGTGTAACACCTCATAAGGAGACTTGGATTTCAAAATAGGTGTAGGAATTCTATTTATAATGTGAACTGCATGTTGAATACTAAAATTCCACATTTCAATAGGAAGATGAGAATGACAAGAGAGAGCTCTAGCAATATTCAAAATGTGTTGATGCTTCCTCTCTACTATCCCATTTTGTTGGGGAGTTTCAACACATGATTTTTGATGGATGATTCCTTTTGAAAGAAAGAAGTCTGTCATGGCAAATTCACTACCATTATCAGATCTCAAACACTTTAAAGTAGCGTGAAACTGATTTTCAATGTAAGCAATAAAATTTTGAAGACATTTTCTGGTTTCATCTTTGGTTTTAATAAAGATAACCCAAGTAAATCTACTAAAATCATTCACTAAGGTTAAAAAATATTTATGACCAAGGAAAGAAGGGGTTGCATAAGGACCCCAAATATCAGCATGCAAAAGATCAAAAGGTGCAGAAGTTTTTGTATTACTATGAGGAAAAGGTAACTTTCTTTCTTAATAACTAACTTAAAACTAACTTGTAGTTATTAGGTAATATACATCGACCAAAGACTAGAGTAAGAAAATAGTGAGCATCTATAAAATTAGAAGGTCAGTATTAAGTTATAACAAAAGTTTATTGGCCTTGAATAGACCCATTGACTTATTTCAAGGCTTAGGCCTGTTAGCCTATGTAAAGGCATGTTGACCTATTTAAAAGTAGGTTTGTTAGCCTATGTAAAGATATATTGACCTATTTAAAGGTAGACATGTTAACCTATATAAAGGCTTGTTGACCTATTTAAAGGTAGGTCTGTTAGCCTATTTAAAGGTCTTATTGCAAAGTAGGCCTTTAAATAAGTTTTCAGGCCAAGCCAAACTAGGCCAAACCTTAAAAATCGGACTATTATATGCTCACAAGTCAGACTCAGACCTTATAATTAGGATGCAGGCCAAGCCTGTTTAAGGCAAAGTCTGGCCTGACCTAGCCTGTTCCCACCCCTAATAACTGGCCTTAGGCCTCAAATTATCCAACAACATAACATGAACTATCAAATCTAACATGAACTATCAAATCTAAAAGATGAAACAGTTGCCTAACTGGATGGGTAAGATCTTCAATTCAATGCTAAACAATCAAATTAGATAATGCTGGAAGGAGAGAAGGGAATACATTACAAAGCCATGGTGAAGACCTTGATTGAGAATCAAAGGAGAATGTAAAAGATGTAGATAAAGGTTGCTTCTTTTTACGACTGCATAACTGATTTGATTGACAAATTTAGGGAAAGGTAGATAGGATACTTGAGTTGCAGAATCTTTAGTGGGAAGATAAATATTTAGTAATAGTTGTTCCTTGCTTCTTCCTTCTCTGTTAACTATTACTGTGTTTATTTCCTAGTAACTTCTAAATTTCAAGGTTTTGGTACTAAAGTGATTCTCTAAACAAAATACAAGCAAAAAAAAAAAAAAGACACTTAAGACTAGATAACAAACCATATCAATTTATTTATCACAATTAAGAATAATCCATTACAAAGTGACAACAATTTTTGTGCATATAAATTAAAAATACATCCTTAAACATATATTTATCTGACTTGCATATTCCAATGGAAACTGAAAGTCAAATTCGAGAAATACAAGCAATTGGCAACATGGCATGCATCAAGCAAGGACAAAATTTAGTATTCAATAGAAAAACCTAAAAAAGTAATCTAATTTAGGAAATTGCTTGTAAAAATAAATAAATAAAAATGAAAGGACCTCCCTCTATAAATTCTGTAAGCAACCATTCTTTAAGAATTTAACAATTTACTTCACCAAATATTATAACTAATTACTAAAGATGATTGATTAGGTTGACAAAGGCCACGATCCAAATTATAATGCACCTGTAATTGGTTGCTAGTCGCTGGTCCCTAGTCACTGGTTGCGCTGGTCGTTAGTCGATATGGTCGCATGAGCATGGGTTGCTTAATTGCGTTGCTGGCTCACAGTGGTTGCCTCGCTTGCTCGCCTCGACTAGTTTTGGAATCTCAAACTTTTCAAGCGAACCTGGTTTTGGAATCTCAATTTCTCCGTACCTTGCTTAATTGAACGAAAATGATGGATTGGTGCCTTGGTGGTGGTATTAGAAGAAGAGGAGTGGCACTGCAATTGCTAACCTACTAACTTAGGGTTATTTACTTTGTAGTTAGTGAGTTTGTATTAAAATTTTAAAAAATAAAAATAAATATTAAAATTATAATTATATTATAAATATTAAATTATGAGGAGGATCAATCTTACACCAATAGGTGTAAGTCTTTTTTTAACTTACACTCATTTTCAACCGTTAGATCTACTTTCATCCAATGGTTACTTTTAATGAAATAATCTCAATCATTAGATGAAAGTAGATCTAATGGTTAAAAATGAGTGTAAGTTAAAAAAGATTTACACTGGTGTAAGTCGATCTTCTCTCTTAAATTATAAATTATATTATAAATATTATAATTATAATTAAACAGGTCAGACCAACCTATCAAACTTAAAAGGCTTTTTATATTGATCTTTTAGTTAAATAAATTTTTTTAAAAACTTTGACCTAATTTGTTAAGTAAATAAGTCAAACCTCAAACAGATCAAGTCATAAATCCTTAACGAGCGATTTGATCAATTTCCACCCCACGACTCTTTGCCATTTCTAATGGGGATTGAACCCCAAACTTCCACCTTTGATGAAAATAAATAACACCACCTGAGTTATAATTTAGGGGCTAGTGTAAGAATTTCTTATAAATTAAAAGAGCTACAATGATATTTTAATATACAAAAATGATCATTTAAGGATATAAGAATTATTAATATTTTTTTAAGAGTATTGATTAAGTAAGAGAAAGTGAATAAAAAAAAATATATGATAAATAATATTAAAAAATATAATATATATATATATATTATTTATAATAAAAATATAAAATTATTTAATATATGTCACTAACAATAACTAACATCTGAGAACTTTGGAAGGAATGAAATTTGGTCCTAACGGTTATTGTGCCGGGCGGAAGTGCCAATATTGAAATTCCAAGTGAGCAGAATTCCCCCCACGGAGAAAAAAATAATAAAGAATTTATATCATAATTAAAGTGATTTGTCAAATATTTATTTAATATTAAATTCATAATAAAAATTTAAAAATAATTAATAATTAATAAAATAATTTATAATTCATTTTAAATATCAAAACCTTTAAAAAAATAAATATCATAAAAATTCTTTAAAAAAAAGTTAAGCCATTAAAATTGGATTAATAGAACAATTTGAGTAATCCACTTTAGTTGGTAAGTTTAAACCTTATTTTGCATCGTTGTAAAAAAAATTAAAAAAATATTCCAGGTGGACGTATCACATGTATCCTATCGACACAGTCTGATCTTGATCGTAAATGCCCAAACGGGACCCACCCCCACGAAACACAGTCACAGACAGGGACGGTGAGCCTCATCACCTCAGTTACAAACACTACAAATTCTCTGCAACCCCGACCCTCCTATAAGAACTTACAGTGCTTCGTTTTCACTCTCCTTACTCCTTTCACGATCGAAATTCAAAACGATCCCTTGCTTTGTTTCCGAGATTTTTGAAGAACCAAAAAAAAGTTAAAAAAAATGCCGGGACTCACAGCACCATCAGATTATTCCAGAGAGCCCCCTCGTCACCCTTGTCTTCAAATTAACTCCAAGGAACCCTTCAATGCGGAGCCACCGCGTTCTGCCTTGTTTGCCTCTTACGTGACTCCTTCAGATTTCTTTTACAAGAGGAATCATGGCCCAATACCCATCGTTGATGACATCGAAAGGTTCCTTCTTCTTTCTCTTCCCTTCTTCAACCTTGTGTTGTTCACTATGATGTACGGATATCAGATACAATATGGATATCGTACAAGATAACTTTTGTTAAAAAATTAAATTAATATTTATCATGTATCCGAATATTTGATATGGATAAAAATATGTATCTAACACGAGTACGACAGATATTATGAAATATCTGCGTTTTATAAGTTATTCACTATAAATAATGTTGGAAATATATGTAATTAGGTGTAAATTCGTAGTACAGTTGTTAGTCCCACATCATGTATATTGTGTAATTATTTATTACTTATTGAATATATATTCGGTGTCAGTTGTGTAGTTGAAACACGCGGTTCAAGATATGTCTTTCTTTTTCTTTTCTCTCTTACACATTGGTATCAGAGAGCTGAGTAAGCGCAAATCCTAGAACCGTGCCTACCCTGGAGGACCCACTGTCCCCCGGTGCCAAATTTTTTTTCTGGCAACCCGTGTCATCACTCCGGGTACCGGATCTCCTCTGCCGTGCTTCTTTAGGCCCCGGTCTCGGCCCCCGCCGCTGACGTCCTCTCCGGCCACCACCACCGACGTCCTCTCCGGCCACCACCGCCGACGTCCTTTCCGGCCACCACCACCACCGCTCGGAGCGCCTCCCTCTGCTCGGCCCGATCCCCGAAGTACAGGCCCAGCCGCCCATCCACGTGCCCACACGCGCGAGTACAGTGGGCTGCATTTCGCACCCACGTGCTTCACTCCGGCCACGCGTGACGGCGCGTCAGGCCTTCTTTTCGGCCGCCGTTCGTCCCACCGTGGTCGCCGGCCTCTCCTCTGTTGAGCCCAGTCCTCCACTTCCCCAACCGCACCCATAAGACGTGTCGTACACCTTCCGTATACGTTTCAGGTACTGTTCATTGCGTTTTTGGGTTATTTGTCATCTGATCCATGGCTTCCTTGAGTCCTGCAGATGCTCCGAAGGTAGAACCCTGGTGTTTTCGTAATTATATCAGTGCCCATCTCTCCACTGACAAATTAGATGGCACTAATTATGATTCTTGGGCCTCCGACGTCAAACTTTGGCTTACCGGTCAAGGGTACGAGAATCATCTCACTACCAAGGTTGATTCTGTGCCTGAAGCCAACCGTCCCAGGTGGAAAAAGATTGATGCTCAGTTGTGCAGTGTGCTTACGTCCACCATCCACTCCTCTTTGAAGCAGATTTTTCGGGCTCATTTGACCTGTGAATCCGTGTGGGCGCAGGCCAAGGTCCTCTACACCAATGATACTCAACGATTGTATGGGGTTTGTCATGATCTTATGAGTCTTAATGCCCCGAGGAGGTTTGATGGCTCTATGTCTACCTACTTGGGCAGACTTCATGGTGCTCTCCACGATTTCAATGAACTGTTGCTTCCAGCAGATACCCCGGTGAAGGAACTTGAACAACGGAACACCTTCTTCATGCTTTTGGGCCTTTATGGTTTACCTGCGGATTACTCCACCATCCGTGATCAGATTTTGGGATTTCCTACTGTTCCCACTCTTTTTGCGACGTGTTCTACCTTGCTTTGGGTTCCAGCTAAGCACAGTACTGATTCTCTTGTTGCTCCCATCACCGGTGACACATCTGCCCTTGCCTCTCAGACCAACAGTCGTGGCCGTTCCCGTGGGGGTCACTCAGGTTCCAAACCTCGTCCGAAATGTGATCATTGTCATCGCCTCGGGTCACACCATTGATAAATGTTGGACTTTACATGGCCGTCCTCCCGCATCGCTAATGTTGCACGCAGTCTACTCCACCGTACACTCTTGAGCCTTCCGAACCACCTAGAGCCTCTCCGCCGATTATGCAGAATTTACGAAGTGGTTTGAGCGGCGTCAGCCCCTCCGGTTCCACTGTTTCATTGCGCACACCCGTAATTCCTATGCTTGTCTCTCTCTCGGTCACCATCCCTTGGCCCTTGGGTTCTTGATTACAGTGCATCCGACCACATTTTCGGTAATAAGGCTTTGTTTTCTCAACTCTCTACGGTTATTTGCCTATGGTTATTTCAGCTAATGGTTCTCAGACACAATCTCAAGGGATTGGCACTGCTAATCCCCTATCTTCCCTCACTGTTGATTCGGTTCTCTATGTTCCTGGGTGTCCTTTTAATTTACTTTCTATTAGTCGTTTAACCCGTTCTCTTGATTGTTCCATTACTTTCACTAAAGATTCTTTCTCTAGACCAGGAGTTCGGGACGGATGATTGGCACCGGATATGAGTCCCATGGCCTCTACCGGCTCTCCAACCCTTCTCATGTTTGCTCGCCACGATTCCCTCTTACCATCCATGCTCAATTGGGTCATCCTAGCCTTGCCAAACTACGAGAGAATGGTGCCGAGCCTCTCCAAGTTATCGAGTCTTCCTTGTGAGTCATGTCGATTAGGGAAACACACCCGTAGTCCGTTTCCTGATCGTTTTGGTACTCGAGTGCGTCTCCTTTTACCTTAGTTCATTATGATGTATGGGGTCCTAGTCGTACTATTTCTACTTTAGGGTCCAAGTATTTTGTTACCTTTATTGATGATTACTCTCGATGTCTTGGTTATTTTTAATGCAAAAAGTGTCCGAGTTATTCTCCATATTTCAAAAGTTTTATCAAGAAATTAAAACTCAATTTGGTGTTCCTATTCGTACTCTGCTTGCAGTTGATAATGCTAGTGAATACTTATCTCATCAAAGACTTTTATGGCTTCTCATGGCATTCTTCACCAAACATCTTGTGCCCATACACCTCAACAAAATGGGAAATCGAACGTAAAAATAGACACCTTATTGAAACAACTCGGACCCTCTTACTCCATAGTCGGGTTCCCTTTCGTTTTTGGGGTGATGTTGTCCCATCGCATGCTACCTTATTAATCGCATGCCATCCTCTCGTGCTTGATAAGGGTCCCTCATTCTGTCTTGTTTCCACATCAGCCTCTTCATTCTCTTCCGCCTCATGTCTTCGGGTCCACTTGTTTTGTCCATAATCTCTCTCCTGGTCTAGACAAACTTACAGCCCGATCCCTCAAATGTGTCTTCCTTGGTTACACTCGGTCCCAAAAAGGTTATCGTTGTTATTCTCCTACTCTACGACGTTACCTTATCTCGGCTGATGTTACTTTCTTCGAGTCTGTACCCTTCTTTGAGTCGTCTCCTTCGCCTCCCGAGTCAATCTCTACGTTCCTTCCGGTTCCTCTTGTCCCTGTCACTGTCGAGTCTGAACCGCCCCACCCTCTACCCATACAGATCCCCAGCACCACTGATCGTTTCTTCCACACTTATCACCGCCGACCACAACCTCCTGTACCCCGTGTCCCTCCTCTGGATACTGCTACTGAGGTTATTGCGGACTCTTCTCCGGAACCAACTCATTTACCAGCTTCGGCACTGTCAGACGGCTCTGATCTTCCCATTGCCTTGCGAAAAGGTATCCGATCTACTCGTAATCCTTCTCCTCATTATATTGCTTTAAGTTATCACCGCCTTTCTTCTTTGCACTTTGCTTGTCTTTCTTCCTTGTCTTCTGTTTCCATCCCTAAATCTCCAGGTGATGCCTTGTCCCATCCCGGATGGAGACAAGCAATGATTGATGAAATGAGTGCGCTTCACAATAGTGGTACTTGGGAATTGGTTACTCTTCCTCCTGGGAAATCTGTTGTTGGTTGTCGGTGGCTTTATACAGTCAAGATGGGTCCTGATGGTAAAATTGATCGTCTCAAAGCCCGTCTTGTGGCGAAAGGGTATACACAGATTTTTGGCTTAGATTATGGGGATACCTTCTCTCCGTGGCTAAAATGGCTTCGTCCGATTGTTTTTGTCCATTGCGCCATTCGACACTGGCCTCTTCATCAACTTGATATTAAAAATGCATTCTTGCATGGTGATCTAGAAGAAGAGATATATATGGAGCAACCTCCTGGATTTGTTGCTCAGGGGGAGTCTTCTAGCCTGGTATGTCGTCTCCACAGTGTCTCTTTATAGTCTCAAACAGTCTCCTAGAGCCTGGTTCGGACGATTCAAAGACCGTGATTCAAAGCAATTTGGTATGATTCGAAGTGAAGCGGATCACTCTGTGTTTTATCGCCACACGCCCAAGGTGCATTTATCTAGTTGTGTATGTTTGACATACATAGTCGCTTTGGAAGTGACCACCATGACATATGTGAGTTAAAACAACATCTCTCTCTTCACTTTCAGACCAAAGACTTGGGTAAACTATGATATTTCTTGGGGGTTGAGGTAGCTCAATCTAAGGATGGTATAGTAGTGTCTCAAAGAAAGTATGCTATGGATATCCTTGAAGAAACAGGATTGTTGAATGCCAAGCCAGTTGATACTCCCATGGATCCAAATGTCAAACTCCTACCAAATCAGGGGGAGCCTTTATCGGATCCGGGAAAGTATAGGAGATTAGTTGGGAAGTTAAACTACCTCACTGTTACTCGGCCTGACATCTCTTTTGCAGTCAGTGTGGTCAGCCAATTCCTAAACTCTCCTTGTGAGGACCACGGGATGCGTGTGATACGAATCCTCAAATACATTAAGGGAGCTAGCGGCCTCATCTATGAAGATAAGGGACATACTCAGGTCGTTGGATACTCAGATGCTGACTGGGCAGGTTCTCCTATTGACAGACGATCCACTTCTGGGTATTGTGTACTCATTGGAGGCAACTTAGTTTCCTGGAAAAGTAAGAAGCAAAATGTTGTTGCAAGATCTAGTGTTGAAGAGAATATCGAGTATGGCCTCAATACTTGTGAACTCACTTGGTTGAAACAACTCCTCAAAGAACTTCAATTTGGTGAGGTTATGAAAATGACACTCATATGTGACAATCAAGCTGCTTTGCATATAGCTTCCAATCCAGTGTTCCATGAAAGGACCAAACATATCGAGGTCGATTGTCATTTCATCGGGAAAAGATTCTATCAGGAGACATCATCACAAACTTTGTCAACTCAAATGATTAGCTAGCAGATGTCTTCACCAAGTCCCTGAGAGGTCCACGAATAAGTTATTTATGTAACAAGCTTGGTGCATATGATTTATATGTTTTCAGAACTTGAGGGGAGTGTTAGAAATATATGTAATTAGGTGTAAATTAAAGACAGTTGTTAGTCCCACATCATGTATATTGTGTAATTATTTATTACTTATTGAATATATATTCAGTCTTCGTTGTGTAGTTGAAACACACGGTTCAGTATATGTCTTTCTTTTTCTTTCTCTCTCTCAACAAATAAATCAACAACAACAACAATAACTAAACATTTTCCCATTAGGTGGAGTCGGCTACATGAATCAAACGGCGTCATTGTATCATATTATAAATCAAGTCTTCATAAATGTCACTATAAATAAATCAAAAAATAAAAAATAAAATAAAAAATAAAAGTAATTTTATTTAACTTATTTTATGACTTTGTTTGGCTGGGGAGTAGATACAGCGTGTCAATATCTGGTTTGATGGAAAATCCCAAACAGCTTTTCATGAAAGATATCAGGTTAGTTAGTGCACTGCTTGTTAATGATTATTTGTTATGTGTATTTCCAATAAATTGTTTCTGAAAGAGGGAACTGAACTTATTATTTGGTGTGACAGGATGCTTCCAAAGTATAATGTCACTGCCACACTACAGGTTGGTTGGAATTTGGATGGATGAAAGTTGTTCATGATATCATATGTGTCCTTTTGCTAAACTTGCATTGAAAAACCATTATTGTTTTGTTTTGTTTTGTTGATGGGATGGCTACATCCTGCAAATGAATCTCAGTGTGCAGGTAATAGAAGGACTGCTATGAGCAAGACCAAAACAGTGAAGGGGGTTGGCTGGGATGTTTCTGCTATTGGAAATGGTTAGTATTCTTATTTTATTTTTAGGAATACTAAGGAGCTTTCAGTTATTTGTGTTGCACCTCAAGTCTGTGTGGAAGTATTTTTTTAAAAAAAAATTTTGGGTTACAAAGGAGGTCTAAGGCATGTTATGAGAAGGGGGAAGGGAAGACTAAAGTGCAGGCAAAACAACCTGGGTAGGTTTTGATCTCATGATCAAGCACTCCCCAAAGGAACTTGGGTGCCACTTGAGCTAAGGCTATATATCTCTTATTCATCTGGGTTTTGTTTCGTTGCTTAGCTAGTAACTGAGATGTTTCATGTAATAGGTCTTACATTCTAATCATTGTTAATTATTTTTTTTTCTCTTTCAGCTGTTTGGAGTGGTGCCAAATTAACTGATGTTCTTGAACTTGTTGGAATTCCAAAGTTGACGAGTATCACTCAATTCGGTGGAAAACATGTTGAGTTTGTAAGCATTGATAAGTGTAAGGTAATGACTATGGCTTGTATGTTTTCTACAGAGATCTTGGATTCTTTCTGGTTATTTTTTGCATTCATGGAAAGTATTCTGTTGCTTCCTTTAAATCTTAAAAAACTATAGGAGGAAAATGGAGGCCCTTACAAGGCATCAATTCCACTCAGTCAGGCCACAAATCCTGAAGCTGATGTTCTACTTGCTTATGAAATGAATGGAGAAGTAAGTGAATTTGACTTCTTGTTGTCTGCTATCTTCTTGCAGCACTAAAGTTTCAAGGTTCTTCTATCTTGGTTTTCGTTACTTTCTAAACAAAACCAATAACAAAAATTATACTCTATGATTCATGCCACACTATCAGTTTCTCATATTTTTAGCAGAGGAGCTGCAGATATCATTATTTAAGTTGGCAAAAAGATTGGTTCCCTTCTTTTTGTTTTTTGTTTTGGTCATTGTAAGTTTAGTTTTTATATTTACACATTTTCCTCTTTGTTGGAACCTAATTATTCATAATGTCCCCTCAATCCTTATACATGATTTACCTATAAAATGATTTATCATAAAATTTGTTCCCAAAGCTTTATGACTGAACTATGACATGAGCATACTAGATAATGTGATAGATACCATTTTTCTTTCTTTCTATAAGCAAGCAGTTGTAACTTCCAAATTAGCATCCTTAGAACTGTTTTTAAAATTCAGTATTTACATTCCAAATGTTTGAAGGCATTTTCTGTTGGACCAACTTCTTATAAAAAAAATAGGCATTTTTTTAGAAGAACTCATCAAGAGAAAGTAGAGGGGTACAATAAAGGAGGAAAAGAATTCTCTGAAAGAGAAGACAAGGCAAAGGTGAAAAAAGTACATAAGCTCAAAACAGCTCTCCAAGTATCCCTTTGTAAATCCATAAGAGAAAGCCCTTGAAATAAACTATGTGCAGACATCCATATCTATGCCAAGAAGACAACTCTTTCGCACAAAAGATGAGAGTGAAGAAACATGTTATTTAAAATTTTGGATTTCTATCCTTGTTGTGGCCCCTGAAATGACTAGACAGAAGTTGATCCAAGGACTCTGGACAAACCCATTGCTTGTAAAAAATGCCAAAAATTCAATCTCAAATCTGCTAAGCGACAAAAAACGATGGCTATTAATCTTTGAACTCTGAAAACACATAACACAAACATCAGGAAAAATTGTCTATGAGTCTGCAACAGATAATTTTTATTAATTCTATTAAGTATCACAATTCAGACAAAAGTCTTCACCTTACAGAGAGCCATAACCTTTGAAAAGAACTTGAATACTAAAAAGTTCTGAAAAGCTGGATTTTGAATCAGAAACTGGAAGAAAAATTTACAAGAATAAGCACCAGAAGGGTCTAAGGGCCACAATGTTTATCTGGAAAATATGAGGGAAATGGTTAGCGTTGAAATTATAAGGTTTAGGTGGAAAAGGGGGGTAAGAGAGAAAGGAGGCTCTCAATAATATGACATTCGAATGAGATGTTTTATAATATAAAGCACTAACACCTTTTTAAACTAATAGTCAGGTCAAGAATTAGTGTAGTACTTACTACTACTAGTACAAGCCGAACCCAATAAGACTACTGTACTAACCTAACAAGGCTCCTAACATAATAAGAATCCTAATATTCTAACACTCCTCCTCAAACAAAAGCTTAATAAACTTGTTACTAAGCTTTGATGCCATGTTGAAATTATAGGGTTTAGGTGGAAAAGGAGGAAAAGAGAGAAAGGAGTATTTTGAATAATATGATATTAGATTGATATGATACAAGTCACAAACACCTATTTGTAAATAATTAAGTCAAGTGCTAGTGTATTATAATACAAAGCCTGTACTAACAGAACTAAACTAGTTCTTAATCTAATTATTTGCATAAATAGGGGTTAGTGCGTTGTATTATAATACATATAGTATAAATCAAATATCATATTATTCAGAATATTACCAAGAGCCTATTTTCTCTCTTTTCCTCCTTTTCACCTATTCCCTAATAATTTCAACAGTTAGATAAAGAAGATGTCCTATCCAATAGTCTACTCAATATTGAAAACGAGAACCAACTTCAAGGCTGAAAGTAAGCAAAGGAGAAAAGAAAGGATACACCTGAGAGATGAACTTCTTCGGACATGCATGAGTAATATTGATTGTAGCTTTGTCATCCAACCTTAAACACTTTTAACCTTTGTCTTTCCTTTGTGAAAAAATTATCGATTATACTTTCAGCGTGAATTTACAATTTGCAGGGTTTAGTTTTTTGTTTTATTTGGTGATATTTACTTTGATGTTATATTAGTCTGGTGTTCTCAGCTCAGTTTAATATCTTGTTGCCTTCCTTTAGCCTCTTAACAGGGATCATGGGTATCCATTACGTGCGGTTGTTCCTGGTGTCATTGGAGCTCGGTCTGTTAAATGGCTGGAAGCTATCAATATCATTGCAGAAGAATGCCAGGTCTGATACATGATATAGAATAATTTTGAAATAATAAAAATCTCCTTTTCAGAATGTCCTAGAACTTCATATTTTCATGGATCAGGGTTTCTTCATGCAAAAGGACTACAAAATGTTTCCACCATCGGTGAATTGGGATAATATTAATTGGTCTAGCAGGAGACCCCAAATGGATTTTCCTGTTCAGGTATTCTGATTATTGTACTCTTTCTGCCTTAACTAACTTAATTTTGAGTAAATAAAAATCAATTAATTAGTATTTTTAAAGCAAGTTATGTACATTTAATATGTTACAAGCGAATAATCAGGCCCTGATGAACCGGATACAATAAATTTATGCATTTTCAGGTAACCTTTTGTAACTAATACATATTATTTCTTTGTGGCAGTGTGCTATATGTTCTTTAGAAGATGTGAGCACAATAAAGCCTGGGAAGGTTAGTTTATTTGATCATGTGTATAAATACAGTATAATGGGCTATTTGTGCATGAATGTGTGTGTGTGTGGCTTTTTCTGTTTTGGTGGATTGCTTGAAATGTGTTTTTGTTATTCACTATTATTTAAATGCGCAAACATGTCAAAATTAGCATTTTTGTTATTCACTATCTTGATCTTAATTTACATGGCTTGCACGGTGGAACTCTGACCAAGCTTTTGAAGTGTTAAATGTATCATCGTCTGTTGCATTTGCTTTAAAATATATTAATGTTTCCAAATCTAATTTGAGAACTGATAACTATTTTTGTTTTCCGTAAAAGTAAATTCAAATAATATTTTTAATTTAAGTTTCCTGAAAATGAAATGATGTCCTTTCCTTGCAGAAATGAATTTGCAATACATACCTTTTTACCTCCACACCAATTTTAGCATATGTTCTTACCATGTGATACTTTTCATTCTTTCTTTTTCTCTCCTCTTTGGTCAACTATAGCCATTGATATTTAATTTGCAAATTCCCTTGTCAGGGGAGTAAACATAATGCCTTTGTTTACCAAGACGAAGCTAGCAAGACCACCTTACATGTTCAGTCCATTTGGTAATTAACTGAAATCCTAATACTTGCATATCTTGTGCAGGTAAAAATTAGCGGATATGCAGCATCAGGTGGTGGCAGAGGCATTGAGAGAGTAGATGTGTCTGTTGATGGAGGCAAAACTTGGATCGAAGCCTCAAGATTCCAGAAAAGTGACATTCCCTACATAGCAGATGGTCCCAACAGTGACAAATGGGCATGGGTGCTATTTGAGGTCACAGCTGATATTCTTCACAGCACTGAGATTATTGCAAAAGCGGTATGTCACATATCTTCTAATAGTCATGATTCTAGTTTATTTTCTTTTGAAACCAACAAGAGATCCTGGTTGAGCAAATCGATTCTGGTGACTAGCATGTTTTATTTATATCATCTAAGGAGATGATGATAGGATATGGGTCATTCAAATTATGAAGTGGTTAAAAGTGTTATCTATTCCAAATTAGTTGCCTCATGAATGGAAAGAAAGGTTCTGTCTACTTTTCACTGGATGTGGAGCATCTGATAACATTTCATTGTTAACTGCATAAGCAGTAGAATCAATTGGCTGCCTTGACCCTTCAGTGCCTTTTAAATAATATTTCATAGCTTTGTCATATCAATAGAGCTTCCTTATAGATCACATAATAAATGAAAGCATAAAACATTATGAGGAAAAGAAATTGACTTGTTATAGATCTCAAATATGATCTATATGTGTTTTGAGAACCAGATGCATGAAATGAATCCATGTAAAATTTGGGGTTTGGAACTTACAGAGACACAGCATGAAGTGTTAGAGAAACCAAAATGCAGGACTGAAGAATAGTTGAGCTTAATAAAGAGGGTGCTATTTTAAATCAATTCTTGGTAGGTAGGAAACATGGGAAATTGAAATTATTAGAATCCCCTTTTTTTTTGGGGTTATGATCAAAGAATGAGAAGACATGGTAACTATTTTTCATAATTATCATATACTTTTGAAATATTTTGGTCTTAATTTCAGTTGATATGACTACATAAATTGGATAAATGACCATAGCCTTTTAAGGTTGATGCTACAGGCTTAAATTTCTTATTGATGATGCGATATAGACATTCTTACTTTCTCTACTTTCACTACCTTGAAAAGTATAAAACAATTGTCATTTCTACTCAAATTTATTACCTTTTACTCCATTTTTTTTTTGGTACATACTCCTGCACTTTTATTTCATATCAAATAAGCATTTTATCTCCAAGTGGGTTCATTTGCATTTTGATTCAGAAAGATCACCATTCTTATTGAGTTGGGAATCTTCTGTAACATCTGTTTAATACCTTTGGCTAATTTGCAGGTAGATTCAGCTGGAAATGTCCAACCTGAAAAGGTTGAAGACATTTGGAACCTGAGAGGGATATTAAACACTTCATGGCATCGGGTAAAAGTTCAAGCCGGTCACTCAAACTTGTAAAAGTTGTACGAACTATCCA
Organism: Ormosia emarginata; assembly: GCA_029884605.1. Classification (NCBI taxonomy): domain Eukaryota; kingdom Viridiplantae; phylum Streptophyta; class Magnoliopsida; order Fabales; family Fabaceae; genus Ormosia; species Ormosia emarginata. The sequence continues at coordinate 10,674,870 of JAQQTP010000057.1, forward strand.
GTCAAGCCTTTATGCCACCTCCCCCCTTCCCTCCAACTTTAATAATGTTTAGTGGTTTTTGAAGCTCCTTACTGAAAACAGTGAACACTGAACAGGCATCGTCATCAGCGGTATAAAGGTCTTTATCCAGATGAACTGTGGGGAGAGGGGGTTATAAGTAATCACCTACTCAAGTTTCACAATGACTAGAATAGTACGTGAGCGATGCACGAAATTACAAAACAAATATTTAAAAATAATACATAATAATTCAGATAAAAAAATAATATATGATAATTATGTCATTATTATAAAAATATATTTATAATTTTTATAAATGATCATGGGTAATACAAAAATTTTACGTTGAAATTTAAATATTTATTATATTTTTTAAGACATCAAATATTAATTTTATATATGATTTTTTTATAAAATATTTTAAAAATTTCAAAAAATATTAAAACAATGTTAAAAATATTTTAATATATATATATATATATATATTGTGATCTTGTGATTATGATAAGAAATAAATGATAGTTACATAATTATAATAAAATGAAGAGATAAGATTGAGTGTAAATTTTTTTTATTTACACTAAGTGTAAGTAAATTTTTTTTTTTTTTTAATTTGTAAAAATAAATGTATTTTTTTAAAAAAAATAAAATTCAAATTCGAATTATATTAGTGATATAACTTAACAGTTATCATCTAACAGAATTTTATAAATCATGAATTTTTTTATATATTATATTAATTGTCCATAACTTTGTTTCTTTTGGAAATATTTATGTTGTGTTTGAAATGAATAAAAATAAGAAATAATTTAATTTGATTTGATTTAAAAATTAAATTTTGTGTGGAACTTAAAAAAAAAATAGATTTGAATTGATTTAGAAATTAAATTTTGTATTTGAAATTTATTAAAATGAAAATTAATTTGATTTATTTTTATTATTTTTCATTTTAACTTTTATGAAAAGTTGTTAGAAATAGTTATTAAAGGTAAAATAATTTATTTATTTTAAATGAAATTAAATTTTAATAAATTCTATCAAAATTGATAAAATTTTTAAAAGAAAAAAATAAAATTCATAAAATTTTAGAAATTAAATTATTTTTAAATTTTTAAACATAAAATTTAATTAAATTTAATTTATAAATTAAATTATTTTTTATTTTTTTTTTATATCTCAAACACACTATGAGAGATCATAAACATGAAGCGTCTGGCACTTTGAATTTGACTAACCTTATCTTTTTCCCCGTATGTTTAGTTTCAGCATTTGGGCCTTGATGATAGAAATTTGATTTATTAGCCTCATAGTGGTATACTGGTATTAGGACTCAAAAGCTTGGTTCTGTTCATTTGAATAATAAGACTCAACTTATTTTGTGGTTGATATGAATTGTTTTTTGTAATTTTAATTTGATTCAGATTAAGTTTGCGAATGGTATTATTCGATTTATTTGTTAGAATTAAATAAATCTTATATCAAAATAAGATTATGATTAAGAATTAAATGAATAAAGTTAACTTGTGATCCTTTATTCTTTATTACACAAACGCAGAATCAAACATGCACTTGATTAAAAGGCAAACACACTCATTCCCTTGAAGGATCTCTCACAAAGGTAAATGGCTTATATTTAATCCTTATTTTTTTCCGTGTGCTTGGATAATTTTTTTTTAAAAGAGAATGTATTTTTAGAGATGAATCAAAATATTTTATCATAAAATATCTTGTTTGGATATCTATGATAAAAAATTCTAAAATTCTTAAATATTTTAATTGGGTATTTTGTGTCTCAAAATAAGGAATTTTAAATCCCATTAGATAGAATTTTTAAAATCCCTGATCTTTCTTACTCAACGGTTCCTATCTCAAACGAATGAGATGCAGCGACAAGCACATGAGCTCGACGAGAGAGAAGGACATCCATCGCGATGGAGAGAGAGAGAAAGAGACGCAGATGCCGTTCCTTCTTTTGAAGACTCCAAATCGTACAACTGAGTTCCTCTTCCCATGGTGTTCCTTTGTGTGTAGTTCTTGTTGTACATGTTTTGTCACAATCAAAATGGGGATTTCTTGAGCCCTAGATTAGGTGCTTTCATTGTGGTCTCCCATGATGTTAGATTTTGCTTGGTTATATAATTATGGGCCTTCCATGGTGTTAGATGAGGATGATTGTCGGTGTTGAAGGTGGAGTTACGTTACTCTTTGTTTGGATGAAAAGAAAGAAAACGAAGAGAAGGAAAAATGGATAGAAAAGTATATTTTCTCTTTGCATGTTTTGATAAAGGAAAAATGAGAATTTTGTAAAAACATTAAAAAGAAAAAATTATAATTATGTTAAATGACATATATATTCTTATTGTTATGATAAACAAATATATATCTTACTATTTAAGTTCTAAACATTTTTTATAAATTACATAAAAACATTATAATAAATATTAATTGTAAATGAGAAAATGAAAGTGCATAAAAAAAGTGAGGATGAAAAAAATTAATTTTATATAATGATTTATATACCCTTGTTACATGTGTTATTGATTTTAAGTATATATTATTTTTTATTTTACACTCTTATTGTAAATAAGTAAATTATAAAAACAAATAAATTATACAAAAAATATTTATTTAAAAAATAATCATTAATACCCAATTTATAAAACTTAACTATAAATAACTTATTAATTTTTTTTTTTGTGACAAATTTAGAAATGAAACTGGCACATGACCATAAACAAAAAAATTTAAATATACTTAGTCCTATTTAAAGAAACAAAGCACTCGTATATTTGTTTTTTTTTTTTTAAAAAAAAAAAAAAGAAAATGACAACTGTTATTTCAAGAAATAGCATAAATATAATTTTTTTTTATCAAAATTTATTCTTTCTATCTATTTTATTATTTTTAGTACCTATCTATTTAGTTTTCTTAATACAATAAACATTTTAAAATAATAAAAGAAGGAGATAGCCGATTATCTCTCCCCTCACCCTTTCTCCGTTGCTGTCAACCTTCACCCCGCACCACCTTGTGCTTTTGAAGCTATTGTTCGTAGCTATTTGTAGCTTCAAGGTCTAAAGTCCAAACTCTTCAATTAAACTGGTTGTTTGTGACCAATTGTCCAATTGGTAACCGCTTGATCTTGTTCAATCGTTGCAACCCAAGAGCATGTGTGTCATCAGAGGTGACCTCCAACAACTCCCATGGCAACGCCGTCAACTGATCATCTTTCAAGATATTCATCTACAAGCTCATGTATGGGCATAGCTAGTTGGGATAATCTAATTTGTTGTGTTCTCCTACTCCTGAAAGAGCTTTGATAACAGATATAAGAGAAATGGTAGAACAGAAATCAGCGAAGAAAGTAGGAGTATATGTGAAAATTTACAACTTTTGCTTTGTTCTCTCCAGTTTTCTTCATATCAGAGGCGAGAAAATCTTTATGTAGATCTCACGGGTTTTATTTTCTCTCTTCTCTGTTTTCTTATCTCATCCAAACGAGAAAAAACGTCAAAATCATCTTGTTTTCTCTTTACCTATTTTCTTTTCACCCTTTTTCTCTCCGACCAAACACAGTGTAAAAGCAAAGAAGAGAAGAGGAAAGAGAAAAGTCACCAACTTCAAAAGTTTCAATTTCACATATAAGTATCCAAACAAATAAATTAGAAATCATAGATATTAAATTATTGTAATTTTAAATTCTTTGCATTTAATATTCTCTCAAATTTCAAAATCTTCCGTCCATACGCAACATCAATATATTTTAGCTTGATAATTCTAGATGCACTTAGCCTATATAAGATACTAGTATTTTAGTATGTTCATTGTACGGATTATTGTTAAATTAAAATTAATGTTTAATAAGTTATATTTAATATTATTAGTTTTAATTATGAATTTTTAATTTTACTTTGAATTTATGATAAAATATAAGTTTAAAATTTGAAAAAAATAAAGTATAAAAGTGAACATTAATAAGAAAGATATTAAATTTAATTAAAATTCTAAAATATCAAAGTTTATAGCTTGTTTGGACAAACTTTAACTATCTCACTAATGATTTCTTGTATTAACACTCTTAATAGTTTTAAAATGTCTTAAATAAATTTTTAAATAAATAAATATAAATATGAAAACATATTGTAAAAATATAAAATGGATTTAACCGCTTCAATGTAACTTAAAATACTTTAAAAAAATAACACTAAATTATTGTTAACATAATTATAATTGTTCAAATAAATTTAACTACTTTAGTCTTCTCGAATGATAATTTATCATTGTTCTCCATCTTGACAATTTTCAACTTCTTAGAAGTTGACACATTGGCATGTGTTGCACAGTTATCTATCACTATTTCTCCTTTAATTATTTTCTTTACAAGAATCATATCATTTAATGAAGAATAATTATCCACATCATTTACATGTGACAATTATATTAGAAAGAATGTTTGGTAACTAATTGTGTATAATAACATTAAGTTTGCACTTTAGGTCCATAAAATATATATCATGTTAGAAGTTACATTTCTATCTATCTCATCGTTCATACTCTTAGACGGAATAAAAGAATTGTCTATCTACATGTGCACAAAGTAATTGTTCTTTTGTTAATATATCATTTTTTGAAAGGGAAAAACTCAAAATTTAAATAATATCTCATGGAGATCATAAATATCCATGAAAGATTGAATAATGTTAGGTTCAATGCAAACTTTCTGAACATTATAATTTATAGTGTAAGAATTATCAATGTTTGATTCCTTTACAATGACACCTCTAGGACGTCAACATTTTATCATCAACTTTGTTGCATACTTGGTATTCGACACCTCTATCTCTCTTGTTATTGATGTGAACAAAAACTTATAACGAGAATTAAACTTGAAATGAAGTTAAGCGTTTTTTTTAAAGAGTGGTTGTTACCCAAATATATCTTCCCATTTTTGCAAGTTACACGATGATGATATATGGACAAAATTATTTACCCAACATACGTGTGCTATTGACACATAAAATTCAATGATGTCTTCCTTTGAAGACGACATCAATTTGTGCTTTCATAAGGTAAATTACTTACAATGAAATGTTGCAACAATGAGACAAATGAAGGAAAGTTTCTAAGCTTTTTTACTTGATCACCTACAAATTATGAAAGTTTAAAAAAGTTAAAAGTATTCAAAATGCCACCCAACATACAAAAATCAATAAGGTGAAAGAAAGAAAATTTGTATACATTACCTTGAAAAGAGTGTGAACTGAATTAGTAGTAAAAATATAGAATGATAGTCTTTATATGGAAAATGAATTGCTTTTGACTACTTGCAATTTGAAATCGAATATGAAATTAATTATAGATTTTGATTAATTTACTAATAAGCCAAAATAGGAAGTGAATTTCATTTTTTATTGAAAAAATTCTCTTCTTAATCGAATATGAAATTTATTTTAATAATTATCAAATTTGACTACTTAAAATTTATTGCAAATGAACAAAATTAAACATTAACAAAATAATGAATTAAAAATAGAATTAATTCAGTTCAAGCAAAATAATCAAACTTAGCAAATCATAATATTCTACAAAACAACAATGAATGAAAATTACTAATTGAAGCAAATCAAATATGATATTAATATAGAAAAACAATTACTTTTGACTACCTGCAATTTGAAATCGAATATGAAATTAATTATAAATTTTGATTGATTTACTAATGAGCCAAAATAAGAAGAAAATTTTGATTTTTATTGAAAAAAAAATTCATTCTAATTGAATATGAAATTTATTTCAATATTTATCAAATTTGACTATCTGAAATTTCTACATAATGGTTTCTGGTTATCAAACAGGGTGGGCCAGAGACAGTTTTTTACTGAGTATAGAGAGGCAAGCCGGTACCATATTGAACTAAGCAAACTGAGAAAACAGAGAAAGGAGAAATGAGAGAATGAGCCTTGTGCTCTTGATTCTCATTAACAAAAATAAATCAGAAAAAATTGATTTACGCTTTTAGATACTGTAAGAGGTGATGCACAACATGTAGATGAGGTGTTCTAGAGGCGGACATAAGCTGGCTAAGCCGATTGACAGCAAAAGTGATATCGGGTCTAGAAATTGTTAGATACATTAGGCGCCCAATCAACCTTCTGTACATGGTAATGTCATGGAGAGCATCTCCAGTAGTGTTGTCCAAAATAATGTTTGGATCCATCGGGACAGCTGCAGGCTTGGAACCAATGAAGGCAGTATCATGTAACAACTTAAGGGTGTACTTGCGTTGGCAAAGATGGATGCCCTTCTCTGATTTGGCAATTTCAAGACCCAAAAATTACTTCAAGTCCCCAAGTATTTTGAGTTTAAAATGACTTTCCAACATGACCTGCACTTTATGTATTTCGTTTTTGTTGGGACCAGCCACCAAAATATCATCAACATAGACTAAGAGGAGGACCAAATTGAAACTAGACCCCATCGAGAAGAGTGAATGATCAGCTGAGGACTTGGTGAAACCAAGTGTGACCAAAGTCGAGCTGAATTTTTGGAACCATTGTCGTGAAGCTTGTCTTAGGCCATCAAGGGACTTGTGCAATTGACAAACCATGTTATCCCCCTCAATAGGATACCCTTTTGGAGGCTGCATATAAACTTCCTCACTAAGTTCACCATTAAGAAATGCGTTATTAATGTCCATTTGCAGAAAATGCCATTTATGTTGTGCTGCCATGGCTAGAAGAATTCTCACAATTGTGAGTTTGGCAACCGGGGAAAATGTGTCCATGAAATCAATGCCTGCTTGTTGAGTAAAGCCCTGAGCTATAAGCTGCGCCTTATATCTGTCCACTGAGCCATCTGCTCTATATTTAACTTTGTAGATCCATCGACATCCCACTGCCTTTTTGCCTGGAGGAAGAGGTTGGATGGACCAAGTGCAATTGGCCTCCAATGCTGCTATTTCTTCTGCCATAGCTTTTTGCCATTCGGGGAACTTAATGGCTTGATGAAAGAATTGTGGTTCAAAAATTTGGGATACTTGAAAGATGAAGTCTCTGTATTTAGGTGAAAGATGTGAATAAGTGAGGTGATTTTGAATTGGATATTGGACATGGCATTGATAGTCATTAAGATAAGTGGGTGGTCGAATGGTTCTTGTGGATCTTCGGATATGGATTGGTGAGTTTTGTGGTTGAGTAATTGGATCAGCAGGGAGGACATTTGGTGTTGGGCTATTAGGCAAAGGTGCTGGAATATTTGGTGGAGGAGGGTCTATGTCAAGGAATGGTTTTGGGATGATAGTGTCTGCAAAGATGTCATAAATAGGTAGATTGGCAGCAATATGATGAAAGAGGAACACATTTTCATGGAATCAAATGTCTCTGGAAACAATGAATCTATTAGTGTTGGGATCCAACAATTTATATCCTTTGACCCCATATGGGTATCCCATGAAGATGTATGGAATGGACCTAGCTTTGAACTTAGTTCTATGTGCTGGAATTGTGGACACATAACTCAAACACCCAAAAGACCTGAACATGGAATAATCAGGTGCTTTGCCAAAGAGTAGTTCATAAGGAGATGCAGAGTTTGCAAGGTTGGCAGAAGGGGTTCTGTTGATGATAAACACGACTGTAGCAATGCATTCTCCCCAATACTGCAAGGGAACTTTAGACTGAAATATGAGGGCCCGAGCAACATTAAGTAGGTGTTGATGCTTGCGTTTAACCACTGAGTTTTGTTCTGGCCGAAATGAATAAGAGAATTGATGTGTGGCACCCATGCTTTGCAAGAACTGGGACAAGTTTAACTCTTTAGCATTATCTGTTCTAATAGATTGCACATCTTTCTGGAACTGAGTTTTTGCAAACTGAAATAAACACTTGATGAAACTAGGTGCTTCAGATTTGTGTCTGAGCATGTGTATCTAAGTAAACCACGTGCAATCATCTACCATTGTAAGAAAGAATCTCTTTCCATCATATGTTGGATGATGGAAAGGACCCCAAGTATCACAGTGCACCAAGTCAAATGGATGTTGCAAGTAATTGTTATGAGCAGTAAAAGGTAATCTATGCATTTTTTTATAAAGGACATATAAAGCAATCATGAGAAGAGAAGGTAGAAGGCAAAGCAAAAGGAATTTTATTGCTAACAAGTTTGAGCACTTTGTCAGACAAGTGACCTAATCGTGCATGCCACAAGTTGGCTGCATTATTATGTACTTTATTACAATTGGTTATAGTATTACAATTGTTCATATTAGAAAAACATATAGACTCGGGTGTGAGTGTGTAGAGGCCTTGAGTAAGACTACCCTTGCCAATCACCCTCTGCCCTGGAATGGCCTGGATCAAGAAGGTATCATTAGTGAAAGATAATGCATATTGAGCATCTTTCAACAATGAACTGACAGAAATGATGTTGATGTGAAAAGTAGGAATATAAAGCACATTTTTAAGAGTAAGACTAGGTGATAAGGTGACATTTCCTATAGCAATCACAACAACTCTAGAATTATCGGGTAACAATACAAATCATTTTTGCACTTTTGTATGAGAAGTGAATAACTTTAAAGAATGACATATATGAGATGTTGCTCCAGAGTCAATTATCCAAGATAGACTACTTATATTTGAATGAGTGTTATGGAAAGAAAAGCTCATACCAATACTCGCATTGTCCATTTGATTAGTTTCTTGCATTGCAGCTCGAGCCATTTGAGTTTACAAGAATGTGATCATTTGCTGGTATTGTTGATGATTCAGGACTAAATCTGGTGCAGCTGAAAACTGCTCATCAGCAACTTGATTGACACGGTTGGAACCTTGAAAGCCTTTCCCCTTCTTGTAGCCCGGTGGATAACCATGAAGCTAGAAACATTTCTCTTTAACATGACCAAGAATGCCACAGTGGGAGCAAAAAGGCCTATCTTTGTCCTTCTTGGACGATTTTTGAGATGTTTGCACTGCAAAGGCAAGCTGCGAGTCAGCAGTGCCATTGCTACCACTAACTTCTCTCTGTTTTTCCTCTTGAATCATCAAGGAATACACATGTGAAATAGGAGGAAGAGGATCAGTGAGCAAAATTTGTCCTCTAATGTGGCTAAAACTCTCATTAAGTCCCATGAGAAATGTGAGAACATACTCATTCTGAATATACTGCAGAATTTCTTGATTTCCACTACAAATACAGCGATCGATTGGACGATATTCACTCAATTCATCCCAAATTCCTTTGAGCTTTGTGAAATACTAATCCACGGTTAAAGAACCTTGAGTGCAATTCACCAAATTGCGTTTCAATTTAAACACACGTGGACCATTTCGCTATTGAAAGCGATCATGTAGATCCTTCCAGAACTCAGCTGCAGTTGAAGAATGAATCACACTAGTTGTGATTTCTTTGGAAACTAAATTCAGTAACCAAGAAGAGACGATGTTGTTGTTACGAAGCCATAACCGATATTGAGGATCAGTGTCAGGCACAGGTTCGATAGTTCCATCAACGAATCCAATCTTGTTCTTGGCAATGAGAGCCAAGGTCATTGCCCTGTGCCATGAAGGAAAATTATTCTCATTGAGAGGCTGCGAAACAAGTTGAAGGCCTGGACTATCAGACGGATGAAGGTAGAAAAGATGAGATTGATCTTCCATGATTGAAGCAAGAAAAGGCAAATCGAAACAACGAAGAACACAGGATCGAAACAGAGATCGTGAAGAAGCAATTCTTCAAGCAGAAAACGTGCAGAAATGAGCTACTGATACCATATTGAACTAAGCAAACTGAGAAAACAGAGAAAGGAGAAAGGAGAGAATGAGCCTTGTGCTCTTGATTCTCATTAACAAAAATGAATCAGAAAAAATTGATTTACACAATTGAGCTTAGCCCTATATAAATCTAGACATAAACTAACTTAACCAACTCCAGCTGTCAAATAACTAATTTGTAACTGCCTAACTTCCTTTAACTAACTTAACCAACTCTGTAATATACCAGATCCAAGAAGTCATTGGCAAAGGAAGTTATGGTGTTGTGGGTTCAGCCATTGACATTCATACTGGGGAAAAGGTTGAAATAAAGAAAATTAATGATGTTTTTGAGCATGTATTGGATGCCACACGAATCCTAAGAGAAATTAAACTCCTTCGGTTGCTCTAACATCCTGATATAGTAGAAATTAAACATATAATGCTTCCTCCTTCACGAAGAGAGTTCAAGGATGTCTATGTTGTGTTTGAGTTGATGGAGTCTGACCTTCATCAAGTAATTAAGGCAAATGATGATCTTACTCCTGAGCACTACCAATTTTTCTTGTACCAACTTCTTCGGGGCTTGAAATTTATACATACAGGTATCCTTATAAAGTTATACTTATAACTATGTCCTTGGCTTTTGCACATAGATATTTATTAAACTAAGTTAATATTTTTCTTGCAGCAAATGTGTTTCATCGTGACTTGAAGCCAAAAAATATTCTTGCTAATGCTGATTGCAAACTAAAGATATGTGATTTTGGACTTGCTCAAGTTTCATTTAACATGTTAAGGAGGATGTTACACGTATAGTTTCCTATATTATAAAAATCACATATTTACAATAACTTTTTATTTAATCTCAAATTACTATATTTGGTTCACTAAAATTATAATACTTACACAATATAATTATACTTACAGTTGGATTAAGATGATGATGAACAAATAAATAAATTATTAATGATTTCATTATGTTATAAAATAATGATTCACTTATTTTATAAAACATGCATAATCACAATTGAGATTTGAGTAATGACAAATTTTTAAACTCTAACATATGTCTTCCATTAGAAATTAGTTGAAAAAATCATGTTATGTACTAAAGTAGCGAATCATAGAAGACAAAGTTTGTCTTTTTAAACCATTTGAGAATTAAATGATTTCAAATCAAACCCAAAAGTGAATATAAGGTGAATTTTTCTTGGGTGACTTATTTTTATGCCCAATTGTTATCTTACTTTCTCATATTTCAACAAAAGATATCAGTATCACAATCTATATCTTTGTTTATAGAAGTGAACTAAGATTAACTAGTCTTTCATTATATGGAGTCGATTCATTAGAAACTAACTTCTCAATAAGATTTATTTTTTTGATTATTTGGTTTAAAAAAATTCTAATTAATTCTTTTAACCTTCTCTTTAATTTTTTTTTTATTATTAACATTTTCATGTGTAATCTTAGTTTATAAATAAATTTTTTATCCATAGTTTATAATAATATAATTTGATTATTTATATTATAATTTGAATATAATAATATAAATAACAATTCGCCTTTTATCTAATTAAGTAGAATTTTGTTTAATATGGTTTTTCTGTTAAACATATTTTCTTTGCACTTCATATTAAAATAAATAAAGTGATAGCATGCACATTAATGATATATGTTAAACATAAAAACAAATTAATTATCAGATGCTAAACAATTGATTAAACTTGAACAAGACTTTATTACTTGATATCATACATGGTTTTTAATTAGAATACAATATTACAAATTTTGCAAGCATATTAGCAGATATTACTGTTGATGCGAGCTCTGTCCAAAGGTGTCACCATATTAGGACACTTTGGATGGATATGACCTTCGTTTTTGCATAATACACACCACTTTAATTGAACTTTCTTTTTAAGGTATATTTCATTACGAATATGACTAGATTGTGATTTAAAATCTCTCCATATTTCTAGATTATGACACAAATCTAGACCATGATACTAAGATCAATATCTTTCATTTTCCACTACTTGGAACTAATGCCAGTAAACATTCAACATGTTTTCCAACTTATAGACTTGGGTGACAAATTGCATGCAATCTAAATGAACTGATGCACACTTAGCAACTACATGTGAACAATAATTTATTTAATTTAGTTTCTTAAATCCAAATACTATGCAATTTATTATCATAACCAACTTATAATATAAATAACTAAATTATATTATTATAAACTGTGGATGAAAGAATTATTTATAGACTAAGGTGTAAAAATGGAAATGCTAGCAATAAAAAAGAAGAAATGTTAACAAAAAAAATTAAGAAGAGTTTTAAGTTTAAATTATAGTAAATAGAAAAAAATCTATTGAGAAGTCGGTTTCTAACAGGGGATAAAAAAATTTTGTTTCATGATTTAACCGACTTCTTAACACCATATTAAAAAAATATATAAGTTGTCATGTTGAGAACTAACAACCTTATCATGCTTCATTTTTGATATTTAAACTCATGTTCTCTAAAGAGTTAATATTACTTACCGCATCGACTCACTATTTATAAGTCTCTCTACTTTACACTTAAATTATCAAACATTAAAATCAAATTAACTATTGAAATTATGTAATTTTTAAAAGATTACAAAGGATCTTAATCCTACTTCTTCACTTACTTATGTCAGAAGAGTTCAAGAATGAATTTCAATTAGAATTTTTAATATTCATATAAAATTAGTACATAAAGTGTTTCCAACAAAGCAATGCAATAAAAAGAAGGAAGTAATGTTATTTTAACCAATATTTTCACCAAATTATGGATGAATGATTTGCTGCCTATATGCCACTAGTGATTGAGGACCACGAGGTTTCATGTGTTAATGTAATAAAATTAAGATTTGAGTCTTGTACGTTATAAGTGTAATTACCACTAAAAATTTTGTACAGGTTTGCATCTATACTTTATTTGTACACACAAGTTTTAAAAAATGACTTATTTTATTTTTAGGTGTTTAATTAATTAATAAAAACATATGAGAATGATATAAAAAATTATTTCAGTAGCCTTTTTCTCTTGGTAAAGTACAATTATTTACTTATGTGATTTGACTAGAAATTGCTTTACTCCTTGTAGTTTAAAAATGTAACACTTTGCCCCCATATGATATTTTATGTTATCACAATCATATATTTATGAAAGATTCTTTTGTACTCTTAAATTATTACACTCAATCTACTAAAATACATTCTACTAGTGTTTGTATTCGTGTGTTGCACAGAAAAAATTGAAAGAAAATAATTATTAATAAAATAGGAAGAAAATCTTACAATTTAACTTCAAAAGTTCTTAATACAGTTTGATAAAATTACATGAGTACAAAAATATAATTTCAATCATATATAATAATTCTACATAAGTAAAGTATAATGTTGTTCCATCAATTGTTGAAACCTGCATATATGTAAAAGGAATTATATAACTATCAATGAAAAAATATAAAATAATATTAAGATAAGAAATTCAATAGTAAGGGTCCGTTTGGATAGCGGAATTAGAATTGCAGTTTAGAATTTTAATTTCAATTCAAATTCTATCAGAATTGGAATTGGTTAAGAATCTTAAATTCTATATTTGAGTTGTGCAAAGAATTAAAACACATAATTGAAATTCTAAATTCAAATCCAATTCAATGATTTAGATGTATGATCCAAAAATTCACTATATATATATATATATATATATATATATATATATATATATATATATATATTTATATATATATAAAAATTTTTACATTAACATTTTATTTAACATTAAATATATGAATATTTACTATTTTTTTATTTTTTCTCAAATTTAATTTTAACTTCATCAACAAATAATAACTAAAAATTTTCATTGCAAAATAAATAAACTAGAAAATAATATATGACTTGGCCTTATCCTTAATTTTGCAAAATTTACCTTTCTCCATCAACTAGTAAATAAAACCAAGACAAATACAATTAAAAAGCAATGCATAAAATAACTTAATAAGACAAAGTTAGATATATTTACAACATAACATAACGTACTGATTAATATAACTATTGCAAAAGGTCTTGCAATAAGTAAGGCAATACACCATAAATTATCCACACCTAGCTTGATAATCAATGGCCAAATTATCTCTAAATGTTGTCCACTCATGAGTAACTTCTACAGATCTTATGACATCGTCCTCATCTTGCTCCTCCTCTGCCCTTGTTTCAGATATTTCTACATCTACCTCGTTCAACAAAAAATCATCCTTTTCTTGTTGTTTGTCTCGAATATAATTATGCAATATACAACAAGCATTGATAATTCGTACCTGTGTTCATAAAATATTATAATGACAATTCATATATCTCTTTTAAGAAAATAAACAAAGTTTAATTATACCTGAGTTTTTATGTCAAAAAAAGATTGTGTACGCAATATGGTCCATCGTTTCTTCAACAAGCCAAATGTTCTCTCTATTACATTTCTTGTTGAAGAATGACGAAGATTGAATAACTCTTTATATGTTCTTGGACTATTACCACATCTTGACCATTCATTAAGATGGTAGCGTGTGGAACGATAAGGAGCTAGAAATCCAGGGCCATTGGTATATCCTGCATCTACTAAGTAATATTTCCCTGTAAAAATAGATAATTAATGTTAACCATTGAATGATTATAATTTAATACAACTATAAGTTTGAAATTATCACCGTTTGGTATTATAAATAGGTCTGCTCTTGACATGGCACTGTGCAAAACTCTAGAGTCTGATAATGAACCTTCCCATCCAGGTAAGACATAAACAAACTTCATATTTCGATCACATACTCCCAAAACATTTGTGGTGATTTGTTGTTTCCTGTTCCTATATTTACCTTGGTCTTTAAATGGAACAGTAACTGCAACATGTGTTCCATCTAAGGCTCCAATACAATCTTGTTAATATATTAATATCAAATTTAGTGTATGATATTGTATTCAAATTATTTATTCTGACCAACATATTTCTTACCTTAAACCACTTCCATTTGTCATCTTCTATAACTTCAGTTGTAGGGTGTGAATGTTTGATGTACTCTTTAGTTAGGCCAATAATTGCTCTAAAAACTTCACCAAAGCGTCTACTAATGGTCTCTATAGAACGAATATAAGTACCTCCAAGAACTCTCATTTTTAGACTATGAGCTAAAATAAGTAAAAACATTACAACAGATTCTTCTACAATTACATGATGAGTATCATGTAATCTTCTCTTTTCGCGTAAAATGTTGCAAAGCTCACAAAAGGCATGCTTAGTGAGACGTAATTGATATAACAATTTTCATCACTACCATGATATAATCGTCTCAAAAGCATTCTTCTTTCCAAGTCATTGTCATTCTCCACTCTTAACTCTCTAGGTATGAATCCTTCATTATACCACGAAGCTATTGCGGCTACAGTAATAGCAACTCCCTCTAAAATTAATTTTCTTTTTTTGGCTTGTCTCATATCTTCACTGGTTGATGAATTACTTTCTAATATTCTTCCTGACATCTAAAAATTCAGCCATAAAGCAAATGAATTATAATATGACTAAGCAAATGAATTAAAACAAATCTGGCATTTCTTTTTGTTAGATACAAGATTGATTGATTGAACTATAGAATATACAAGAAGATAGTTGTCCCTTTTCAGAAGAAAAGGTAAGAGTTAAGATCAAGTTAAAGCAATTATTTTGTTGCTAGAAAAACGGTAGCATCTATATTTTTTCAAATATAGCTTGTGCCAATTTGCCTTCATTTTGAATTTCTGGGATAATCTATTCAGCAGTGAATGACAATTACATGATTCTTTGAAAAAAAATGACCTTTTTTTTTTCTAGGGGAGGATCAGGGGGTGTGCTAAGAAACTAGTTGAAGCCAAAACTCATTGTAAGTTATAGTGTAATGCATGTAAAAAGAGACACTACAACCAATTAACGACAAGCAACTGCAATCTTAACATTACAAACACCATAGCAAAGACATATCTAACATGGATAAAGGCTTCTCAACATAAGAAACACTTGCAACAAAATACAGGTAGACCACGTAAACAAAACAAGGGAAATGCAAAAATAGAACATTTTAGCAAATAAGCAATTCACAGAAGCAAGCCCATAAAAAACATATTTCCAGAAAAAGTTTGCAGAAATCCTTAAAACCAACCTAGCAACTAGCACTTAATGAGTTCAGATATAGCAACAATTAACATATTTTAAATGTCTGGATATAAGATAGAATGAATTAGAAGACATTAGTTGAAGACCAATGAGTATTACAACATTAAAGAGTAAATCATAACTAGTTTAAATCATAATTTATAATAAGGTGATTCACGTGTAAATTCCTACAACTGAGAATATGAGTGAATGATGTGTGCTTATGCATCTTTGTCTTTGAGTAAGTTGTAACTTATGCATATTTTTGGGGAAAATAGTGGGGTGCCTACACCTAAATGCAGATGCATAAGGACACATGCGCACTTGTCTTCTCAATTATGGAATGCAACCATTTTTTATGCTTCAAAGCCAAATTGACACAAGACCTCACAAGAACTGATTTTCATTAAATCAATTATGTACCATTCTTAGTTTCTAATAGTTTCCTTTTATATTGTTAATGGTTGCAGTCAAGATCATGTTAGGGAAACTGAAGCATAGCATCTTCATCAGGAAACCAGAATTTGTTCACAAAAGACATAAAGGAGGGATAAGCAAGAATTATCCACAATCATTGGACATTGATGGTTAAAATGATGCTAAGATTATATATGTCTGTTTGTAAGAAATACAAAGTTAATTAGAAAATACTTACATCATATGTATCTATAAGGGCAAGAAAGCTATCAGGGAATGCCAATGCATATGATGTGAATGCTGCCAACTCACTTTGATTGGTCTAGCTAAAAATGCCACGGAGTGAATTTGACCACTGCAGAGTGGGAAGAGAGATTAGTATATATAGTGATAAATCCATTGTTGATTTTGTAAGAATGCAAAGGATAAACATATGTTAGAATGATGGTAATCATTTACAACCCTGGCATGAAATGATTATTCAATTTTTTCAAAGAGAAGAAAGAATTAGCACACATGATACAACCATGATCTAAATACCTATCTACTATCATATTAGGTGTGGCTTTAATTTAATCATGTGAAATGAATCTTGTATTGAACTGTTGTCATATTTTCCAAGTACTATTAGGCATATGATTATATTTCAACTTCACTTCTATAGGAAAAAAAAAGAAAAAAGAAAATATTTGTTATCGTGTAGAATGTTCAGTGAAGGAAGCGTGTTACTAGAGTGGAGATGCTAGTTGGACCATCAAATGCTCTATTCATGAATGAAATATCCACAGGCTTAGACAGTTCCACAACTTTTTAGATTGTGACCTCTCTCAGGCAATATGTTCACATTCTTAATGGAACCACAGTTATTTCTCCGCTCCAGCCAACACCCGAGACTTATGAACTTTTTTATGACTTTATTCTTATCTCTGAAAAGACGCATGACCCTCTCCCTCTCCTACGATTACGAGCATCTCTCCATCTTTGAATTATATTCTTATTCTTATTGAACCCGACATCCCGACAACAAATCCTGAAAACGCCATCTCTCTCTCTCTTATCAAAGCAGATCAGCTCGAAAAACAAAGATAGTAGAGATAGTTCATACCTCGTCAAAGCTGCTGGTGAAGAAGATGGAGTGGAGCAGGAGAGCAGCTAGTTGCTCGTCTTTGAAGAAGATGGAGTGGAGCAGGAGAGGTACTGGTTGCTCGTCATATTTGAAGAAGATGGAGTGGAGCAAAAGACAGTCTTTTCATTTTTCTGAAACACAATTTTAATTCTAAAGTGTGGAATTGGTAATTTTTAGAGTAGGAGGTAAGAATTGAGAATGAGCTGGACTAGTTATTTTTAAATTCTATGGAATTGTAATATGGAATTATAATTCTAATTCAAAATGACTTCCAAACATAAAAATTAAAATTAATAGGTCTAATTCCAATTCTAAATACCAATTCTATGCCCAATTTCAGACGCCAAACAGGTTGTAAAGGGATTTCAAGATATTTGAATGCATTAAACTCAATTTAAGAATATAAATCTCGTCACCATTGGTGTCAATTCATTCACAATTAATCTTGTTCCATTGCACAATTCTATTACTTGATTAGTATTTCTAAGAAGCATAATTGGAACTCTCTTTTTTAGTACCAATATGTGATTTGAGATTCTAGAACTTTTAATTTCATGTAAAAATTAAGTTATAAACCATTCATATTTAACACCAACATCTTCATTTGCTACAAAAATTGAATCTGAACTAAGATATTGTTTTTCTTCTTATGAAAGAATGAATGCATTGACTTTCTCAATGATTTCAAGGGTTGAAGCAAGAACTATTATATCTTCAAAGAACTTGAAATCTTTCATGTTGCGACCGTGATCGCGACAGAAGCAACAAAAAATAAATTGTTAAGAAAAAGAAATGAAGTCGCCACCAATTTTATTTTTTATTAAGAAAAATTAGAAAAACTTAAGAAAGATAGTCTATGTTCAAAAACTCATATTCAGGAGTCTAATTACGCACAGGAAAGAGTGGAGACTTAACTCCACAACACCCCTAATGAATCCATCCTAAGACGGTTACCCTAAATGGATTATGCAAATTTTTTATAACTCTTAAAAGTATTTATTTTACCCATTTATTAAAAGATAAACTAAACAGATAAATAAAGTTTGAAAATTTAATTTTGACTCGACATGATAAAGATTTTGCTCCCACGTCATTCTTTTAAAAAAACGATTGTGAGTTGGTTATTTTTAATTTTTAAAAGATTTTTATTTTGAAAATTCATTTGTTTTTTATTTTTGTTTTTTAAAAAACGAATCATCAAGCTGTCACAACTTAGATGATTTTAAAAGTTATAAGATTAATAAGTTGTCACAACTCAACTAATCTCGTTTTATTTAAAAAAACTTTCATTTGTAAAATTAGTGCAAGATCACTATTTAAAACAAAACATAGATCAATAATATAATAAACACACCAACTCAATAAGTCAACAAAGAAAACAAAACACTTTTTTTTTATCACTCTAATCTTGGCCCAAATTATGTGACAAAAAAATCATGTTAACTATTTTTCTAATTTTTTTATTTTGTTGTTTTCTTAAAAAAAAACTTTGTTTCAAATGTAACAAAACTAACTTTAAGAAAGCTCATATATATATATATATATATATATATATATATATATATATATATATATATATATATATACACACAATAACTTTTCTAGTTCTAGGCCAACTAAAATACTACTAGCCCAAAGAACATAAACCCACAACAACTTAAAACTAAGTTGAATAACAAATAAAAACAAAAAGAAAAGAAAATGAAACAGGGATGGCTCTCGTTTAGAGAGATCGTCATCAAAATAGAACCACAGAATGTGGTCACGACAAAAAGCAACAGGGACAGGAGTGGTGGGCAGCTTCAGAGACGGCATACGGCGGCGCGGCATGGACAAAGGGGAGTGGTGCTGCGCAACTCCGACTGTAACACCATAATTTCATTCATTGTAGTATACCCTACGTATACTAAGTAAACAGAATTAGTATGTCACTTTCTAACTTAAGCGTAATTTACAATCTGTTCAATATCTATTTAACGAATAAATATATAGAGTCTTTGCAGAAGTAAGTGAGCAAGACATTTTACACCTCAAGAAATTTGCTCTTTACTATAAATCTATTTGATATGTCTGTGATTACAAACCTTTTCAAAACTAATTACATAAATTTATTTACAATGCCATAAATATAATTACATAACCAAAACTATTATATTAACAACATGACTAAATCTTCATCTCCTTGCCTTACGCTTGCTTAAATCCTGCTCTGGATTTATCATAGAAAACATAAAAAGACTTGGATGAGAATTAATAATTCTCAGTAATAAGTTTGAAATTATAACATCATAGTAAATTCAGTTGCTTTGGGGTAAAACACAAATTGTACTTAATTATTTGGAAATATGTCATAAGTGAAAACTCAGTCATTTCCCTTCCCAAAGCAGATAGTTCATTCAATTACAAAATAATTCATTATGCCATAACAATTAATTCAAACAATATATATCTTAAATGCTTATTATCATATGAAGAACAACACTTAACTCATTTTAAATATTAACCTCAACTCTTTTTAACCAGCTTTTATCCTTAATTCTTCACATTTAATAAAAACAAAACAATCGCTCATACAATTATCAATTTTATGCAATGCATGGTGATGTATGATTATGCCTAATGAAACCCTAAAGAATGTCCATGCCATGATTTTAAAAGATTTTATTTTATAAAATACATGTTATTTGATTATCTCTAGAAAACTCTTTTGTTCCTTGTATTGTTTCTGGGTAGGCAAGACGTTCTTTTGTTCTTTACATTACCAAACATTCATAACTTTGGCATTTGGAGCCTTTTTGTCTAAGCCACTTGGAGCCCTTTTGTCCAAGCATAAGTTTACAATACATGGAAACATCAAATAACAAGTTTGAAAATAAAACATGCAAGAGTATTAAAAACCTTTCCTTCCTTCATTTTTTATATAATCATACTTTCCCATATACAATAGAGAAGCAATATCATAATCATTAAACTTTTCTTAATACATTATCATACATGCTAGTAGAGAGGGACTCATTCAACCTCATCTACCTTAATCATTCCTTTTATATTGCTTCATAGTATCATGCATACATTTCATTTCAAGCTCAATAAAGGAGGATTTAATTCAAGTTTAACCTATAAAGGGGGCAAACATATTTCTACTACACTTTTATAATTCAACTTTAACTATTAAAGAAGCTATTAAAGTTCCTAGGGTCCAAATTTTCTAAAAAACACCTTAATTTTCTCCTAAAAAGATTATTTTTCATGAGTGCACCAAATGCACATACTAACTTCAAAAATTCTAAGATTTTACAGTCAAATAGCATTCTCTCATATCTTTCAAATGCCACAAACCTCACTTCATTTGGCTAAGTGTAGCCAAAGTTATGTCACATTATGCAGAGGTCAAAACAGGGCATGGGCATTCTCTGTTTTATCCGAAAATGACCTGACTTTAAAATGAAACTGGAAACAAACTAGGAACTCAAAAATTTTGAAATTTAACAATCACATCATGTTAGTTTTCAAATGTCACTAGTTTCATGCCAATACAATATCAGAGCAAGAAATTATGCAATCTGGTTTAATAGATACCAGAATATTGTTTCTGCAGAATCTGACTCAGTTTCAAAACAAAACAGGGACTAATTGAGTTGCTTTAAAATTCTAAAATTTTTACTAAATAAGCCTTATGTCTTAGCTTTCAAATGCCACTAGAATTAAGTCAATCCGATGTTTGTAGCTCAAGTTATGCAACAAACATCACAGACTACTCAGATGTTACCTTATTTCTGCATAATTCGGGTTCTTCATGAACTTGGTTTCTAACCAAGTTCTAATCCTCGACTTGTGAATTCTAGGTGTTCCTCAACCCTAACCAAGGTCTCTAATCATGTTAGGATCATTAAACACTAAATTTAACTCATCAATCATAGATTTAAACTCAATTAAGAAAGAAAAATATATTTTTTCTCACTTTGTGCATCAAAGGTCCAAATGAAGAGTCCCAAGTCTCTAACTCAAACTCCTATCATGAACAAGTCATAAACACCCATTGAAAATACATTCAAGTGAGAAAACACTCAAAATACTTCAAAATCTCATTTTGACCTATTATACATCAACTAAGCATGATTTTTGGAACTAAACCATAATATCAAGATACCCATTGTTTTTCTAACTCTTAGTATCAAGGAGAAGCAAAGCCACCATCTAGCTCCTAGTCACAACCATACTTCAACTAAACCACAATCACCACAAACCAAGCTATAGTTGTGACCATCACTCAGCATTTTGCCTTGACAAATCCAACCATAAAAACCATCATTTCAAGGATAAAAACATCAAGTTTTTTGTCTCAAACAGGCAACAATCTGCCACAAACATTTTTCACCATTCAAGCTTCAATTTCAAACATACAAACATCACAAATTCTGTTTATTAATAAGGTACACAACTGTGCCTTTCAAACAATCAAAACTTGGTCACTAACTCCACTAAAACAATCAAAATGTTGGCACAAATAGGGCAGCAGTTTGCCTTAATTGTGGCGTCCCGGGGCCGACGAGGGTGGGGAGTGGTCGCCGGTGCTAAGAGAAAGCATCAATAAGCGGCTCCTGGCAGGCTTCTAGGCGAAATGTCCCATGAATGAACTGAATACGTACCGGAATGAGAGGGATTCAGAGACTGTGCAGGTATGAGACTGCATAGTTGAGGATGACTTAAAGAAATTGATTAGGCGTAGCTATATCAATAAGTTGCAACTTCTTTTCGAGAGCCTAGAACATAAGAACTTCATAGTTAAGCGTGCTTGACCTGGAGCAATTGTGAGATGGGTGACCTCCTGGGAAGTTTCCTAGGATGCGTGTGAGTGAGGACAAAGCATGCTGAAAAGACCCGTGTTGGTTTGTGGAGACACTCATCAATCCTGCAAACAGTCCCGGGGCGTTACAAATGGTATCAGAGCCGAGACCTCTCTCAGTACGGTGTGGTTCGGAGACGAACCAAGCAGAAATTGGTGGGCATGTGGCGTCCCGGGGCCGACGAAGGCGGTGAGTGGTCGCCGGTGCTAAGAGAAAGCATCAATAAGCGGCTCCTGGTAGGCTTCTAGGCGAAGGGTCCCATGAATGAACTGAATACGCACCGGAATGAAAGGGATTCACAGATTGTGCATGTATGGGACTGCATAGTTGAGGATGACTTAAAGGAATTGATTAGGCGTAGTCATATCAACAAGTTACAACTTTTTTTCGGGAGCCTAGAATATAAGAACTCCATGGTTAAGCGTGCTTGACCTGGAGCAATTGTGAGATGAGTGACCTCCTAGGAAGTTTCCTAGGATGCGTATGAGTGAGGACAAAACACGCTGAAAAGACCTGTGTTGGTTTGTGGAGACACTCATCAATCTTGCAGGCAATCTCGGGGCGTTACATTAATCTTCTAAAACAATTCAAGCCACAAATCATGACATTAAAACATCACAAATTCTACCCATAAATAGAGCATACTCAGTCATGATTATTTAACCCCAAGATCCAACCATTTTCCCATCAATACCACATCACAATACAACATAAACATCTATCTAAATATATAAACAAATAAAAGAGTACAACCACCTCTAGACACCTATTTAAAACATATAACTCAGATCAAAACTCCAACAATAATCAAGAGGAATTCTCCATTTTTAATCACTCAAAACCAATAAAAATCAAGAGCACAATCATGTCCCAAACTTCATTCACAACCAAATCAAACCATTAACAAGCTCAAAAGGAAGAGAAATAAACATATAAACCATGAATAACCCGTAGATCCCCTTTCCGTTTTTGCCCAACACCGTGCAGTAATAGGAGAGAAAAAATAAAGATAAGAGTAGGAAAACTAATCCCCTACATCAAGCCTCCAATTTGATCCTTGATTTCCTTTCTTTTCCCTCCATTTTCTCCTCTATTTCCCTCCTCCGTTTCGCCTCTGTTTTATGCTTCTTTAGGCTCCAGAACGGCATGAGAGAGACGAGGGAGTGAAGTGAGAAATCTCACTTTAAAAGTTAGTAACTTAAAGGCAATTTCGTCTTTTCACCAAAACTTCATAAGATCATACTAAATCAAGTTTCTTAACCTCCAACAACATTAAAATAAATGGTAAGATTAATCTTAATTCTTATTTCACATTTTTCATAATTTTTCATATTTGCTACACCTCAATCTGGTATTAAAACACTCCTACTGTAACGCCCTTGTGGGGATGTCACATTTATGAATAAAATAAAATAAATATAAATAAAACTCTACCCAAGTTGTAAAACATTTGTTACATAGTAATACGGGTTGTAAAATTTTTCTGGTTAAACAGAATATTACGAGATAAAATAACATGGAACATAAGATAAGTAAACTACCATCACACATAATATACATAAGTTTTTGTCATAAGTTACACAAATAATGTACAACTACTAATATTTAAAACAAAACAGTAAACAAAGCAGTAAAGGGTCTATATATACAAAACGCAGACGCACCCAAGTACACATCACAGATCTCTACCCCTCCGACGGATCACTATCAGGACGATCATCAGAAGACAGATATCCAGGATGCCTCGATCCTCTACAGACACGAGTCCGTGCAGTCGACACATTGCTGATCTCACTAGGCGCATCAAACATACCACCCCAGTAATGCCTACGAGACAGCGACAACTCTACATGTAAATATAACATAGTAGAAAAGATAGGCTCTCCATCAAACTCTGTACGTATGGTCACAGTCAGATGCCCTACGTACATAACCAAATCTCTATCCTCCCGTAGACGCCAGGCTTCCGAGCCTCCGTGAAACTCAAGTCTCACAAAATCGAAGAATCCCGGCAGCGTCATACTCACTCAATCAATCCAGGGGATATGGATGATCGGATGGTTTGCCCTCGTCAAACTGGTCCTTGGTTTGCTGCTGTTGCTCTTCCTCCTCGGGGTATACAAAATCAAGAGGTTGTTCCTCTTCCTCAAACTCTTCTTTTATAACATAATTTAAAATACAGAAACAATACGTACAAAGAGGTAAGACAATCTATATCACCACAAACATGGTAAATAAGAAAACGACAATACAACAGATATAACAATTCATACAATATAGCATACCATAACAACATAAATAATAATATAATATAACACAAAAATTAAATGTAACAGCATCATATAACGTCACAGATAAAATGTTACAGATAATAATGTTATAATGTACGACACATAATCTTATGCAATGTGACTCATCCCTACTTCATGGAGCTAAAAACACAGACATCAGAGAGAATGACCCGCAAGTTCTATTAGTACCTTAGGCTGCCCAACCAACTATTGCACTGTCTCACATTATGTCTATAGCTCACTGTCCAAAACATCGCGGTATAGTACACAGTCCAAACATCGTGTAACTACAGGCATTGTACTAAAATAGTTCTTACAAGATCTCGATTAAGTATAGTGCGTGTCGAGACCACTAATGTGTTACCAGTTACCACGACCCAGAGGAGCGACCAACTGTCCACATGTGGAATAATCCGCACACTAATGCCTCCAAGTCCATAAAGAAATGAACCACACTACGCTTATCACACCGACAACACGATGTAATTCACCTCGTCAATCAATCGCCAATTCCAAAACGAATCGACTTGACTCTAAAAATATGAACAAAACTATAATTACCAAAATACCCTTCAATCTCAAATAATTACTAAAACGCCCTCAAACATCAAACGCAATACGTCCCACTTGACAGTACTGTTTCTCAATCTGTCTGGGTCCACCACTTTGGTCCGATAGTAAAACTTATTATTTTCGTCAATCGCATAGAAATTTTATCGCGTTTTCACAATTTCATCGTTTTTACAAACGTTTTTAAATCGCGTAAATATATTTTACTGTTTTTGAAATCGCGTACTATTTTTAAAACGTTTTCTCAATCGCGTAAGATTTTTAAATTGTTTTCTTGTCCGATTTCCTTAAAAATCACTATTTAAATAAACGGAAATAATATTTAATACGTTTGAATTACGTAGGATATTTTTTAGAACGTATACAATTTATTGGATATCTTTTCTATCTTATTTGTCTGTTTTTAACAAAAATTGACAGTATTTTGTTTAGAAAATCTATAACAATGGTTTTCTAAATTTTTCTGTTAAAATTTCTTTTGATTATATTACAACCATCTAATTACACTTTTGAAAACTACTAACGGGCTTCAAAACATAAAGTGAGCTCTACGTTAGAAATTTCACAAAAGCTGCTGTATTTTCTCCTAACTAGTAAAATCATTAGTTTTAGCTTTTTAAACTTAATCCAATCATTTTTATTCCTCAAAACTCATTGTACTAAAAATCTTTTTGACATTATTACTTAACCTTGATTGAAAACAATTTTAGAAACTAAAAACACTTAACTTTGGCATGTTGGACGAAATCCATAAACTTGTCATTTGATCTATAGATTTGTTTTTCTTGCTCTAAATCAATTTGTATCTTGTCAATTTACCTAAGTCAATTAAATCACTCTTTTAGAAAATGGTTGAGAACATTTTGGTTCCCATTTTGTGTTGAGGCCGTGAGCCTTGGATTTGTGTTCTTTGGAACACTCATGCAAACCTTGCATATTATTCACATCCTACTACTTATTCATGCATTTCTAATATATACAATATATTCAAAGCTTGTAGACATGCATATCAATAGAAATCACAATTAAGAAAGCTATTACAACAAACACACAAATGAATCCTTATGGATTCTACAATCACAAACAAATCCATTTTCTTATCACCACCCAAGGATGATAAGATTTAAGTCTTCCTCTTACCTTAAATGAAGACAAACTCTTCTCCTCTCCTTCCTATAGATTTCAGTTTCACCCTCCAAGAACCTAAGGATCTTAAACAAAATTTTAAAGAGTTACTACTATAAGAGAAAACCATATACCATGGATCAATCATGGCTTATGACCTTAGAAATAAGATTAGAAATGAAAAACAAGGATTTTCACCTTCTAGGTAGAATCTCCAAAGTAGTTTTTCAAGTTCAAGATGATGGATTTTGAAAGAATTCTCAACTAGAGATGATCTTAGAATTGTGTTTAGGTATAGAAAAGTGAGGTAGATAAAATTTTGGATGAATGGATGGTGATTTGGGTGGTTTGGCCGAATAGAGCACAAAGAGAGCTTCAATGGAGTTTTATTTTTGCAAGAGAGAAAGATGTAGTAAAGTGATAGAAATTGAAATGAAAAAATGATCTCCTAAAGGCTTATGGTCGTAGAGCTCACTCTAGAGAGGTGTCCATTTTGTTGGCTTCATCCAAGCCTTAGAAATGATCAAAGGCTAAGATAAACCCTTGGCCTCCAAGCTTAGCTCTCATTGGTGCATACTAACCTAGTCATGCAATGACTAAGCTTGTTCTTGAAACTTCTTGGCTTGCCTTGGCTTGACTTGGCCGAAATTCACCAAGGAGAAAGCAACTAAGTTTGCTTCTTCTTAATCATCTAGTTACACTTAGGTGAAACAATCTAGTTACTTGTCTAACTAGTTAGTTACTTAGGTTAACTTAGTTAACTTAGTACTAATAGATTTTTATTAATTTAGAAACCAACTAGATAGTTAAATAGTTTACTATCACTTAGTTACTTAACAAGTCTTCTAAACTAATTTAATTAGGTTTCAAACTAACTAGCTTAGGTTTTCTAGTTATAAACTAATTAGTCTAACCACTTTTGTTGACCTCTTCCTATTGGTTAGAAATTTCAAGCCTACTTCGTTGACTTGCTCTCATTGGCTTAGAAATCTCTCTAGCCAAATTCATTGACGGTTTCTCTAAACGTGGGTCCCGCAAAATATTTTCAGGTCCATTGTCATCTATTTGCACTGACTAATAAAATAATATTATAATAATATAAAATTATTTTATTTCACAGTAAAATCATAAAAATTAAAAGATTAACAACAATATCATTCAGAATTGGGTTTAGTAAGATCCCATAGCTTTGAATAAATAAAATAAGATTTTCCCGGTCCGAAAATTATTATTTTCATGACCCAGAGCAAATCACATAAAAAGTTCAAATAAAATCACAAACAGTAAAATAAAACACTGTATCATACAGAAAAATAACAAACAGTACAATTCGGGACACAACAGTCATTTATCCTAAAGTTTGAGGTGTTACACCTACAGTGTTCTTAAAAATATCGAACTGACTTTGTTTATTCTCAAAATTTAACTACATCCTTTTTAACACATTTGTGACCTAGAAATAATTTTTTATATTTATTTCTCTTAATTAGCATTTTATGTTATTTTCCTGGGTTAAAATAGTCATTTTGTACGTTCTGTGTTGTGGCAAAGTATCTAAATTAACTCAAAACGTCATAAAATTTAACGGACATGTTAAACTAGTATTAAGCTACCTCTGTAACCTTATACAAGTCTAACATGTTGAAAAAGAAGGTGTTACACCGACGACGGCTCCTGGCAACGTGACTCGCGGTGGAAGACAACAGATATTTGTTCGGTTACGACATGGTGGGTCTGAATGGGGATCCGTAGATGGTGGAGTGGATCTGGTGGTTTGGGTCGCTGTCTTCAATGGTTCTTGGTGTCGAGGACAGTGGAGCGTGGTGGTTGACTAGGCGTCTGGTGGCGACATGGTGGAGGTCCAGGCGACAGTGGCAACTGGTAGCTCTGGTTCTGGTTACAAGAGTAGGGAGCTCGTGGTTGTTAATGGTTGCTTATGGTGGGTGAGATGGTGGTTTCCGGTGGAGGACGTGTGGCATCTTAAGTAAAATAGGTAAATGGCTTGATCTTTGGGGTGATGATTTCTATGTGGGTATGAGTTGAGGTGTTTTTGGGTAGTGGTTTTTGGATTTTGATGGGGTAAGATCGAAGATTGATGGAGTTTGGAGTTTGATTTTTGAGAGTTGAAGAAGTTGGATATGGTTTTTCAGTCCGAACTTTGGGCTTGGTTGAAAATACCTGAGGTGAGGTTTTGATGAAGATGAATGGCATGGGAATTCAAGGTAGTTTATGTGTATGCCTTGCAAACATTTTGAGCTATGTGAATGCTTTTTTTTTTCTCTGTTGTTGCTTCTCTGGTTTTTTTAACTTTCCTCACTCTCCCTTACATTCACCGTATGTTTTGGACCGTATTTCGGACTCGTAACCCGTGAACTAACCTGGCACGCATGTTCGTTGTGGTCCATTGTGAATGTCCTTAATAGAGCTTGCTTATATTGAGATCCCAGTGACATATACCGAACCCAGGTATTTGATAGTAACAGCTTTACCAAGAGATCTGCACAAAGGATGAATCTTATGATATCTTTTAATTATCAATCATGATCTTACGAAATAATAGCATCATAACTATCATACTAATATTATGATAATATAGGGACTCTCTATAACTAAATAAGGAATATATCTCCTCCTGCAACTATAATGGGAACGTATCTCTCCATGATGAGAACGTATATATCCAACATCTATACATACTAAGCTAAGTCACCCAAATTATGTATCTGTTATCTCATTGCATAAACCCTACTTGTGCACTGCCTGACTTGAGCGTTGGAGTCCCTTTGCAGGTACCTACCCCCCTGGTTCGATACGCTTGGTAGTAGTTGCATAAGGAGGAAACCACTGTACATGTCTATCTCAAGTATACCTCTGAATCTACTTCAGAACACCGTATTTCTCACTTTTTTCATTCCAGCCAGCCTCCTGCTTTCTTTGCATTGCCTCCCCTTTTATAGGCTCAAAAAAAGAAGAACAACTTCCAAGGTGGGTTACATAGGGACCAGACTGTATGGTCTCTTTCCCACTCCATTTTTGGCTTTCAACTTCACTTCATTTTTTCTCTATTACTGCTACTTTCATTTTTTGGTGTTAGTTCCTTGGTCCACTTTTCACACCTTTGTCTTTTGTTAATCTTGCATAGGAGCTGCAACATGCAGGAGGCTGCAACTCTTTTGGTATTTTGGTGTTTTATTTTTGAAAATCTCTGCTTCACCTTGTTCCTTCTTCTTTTGCAATCACCAAAAAGGCATGCATTTGTCTTTTGTTTTTGGCTTTGTTCCTTTGACTTTGGCTGATTGCTGAACGTTAGCTTTCTTTTTTTTCTTTTTTTTTTAAAATAAAACTCAAGACAAATGGGTCAAGGTGGTTAAATGGACTTGAACATATTTCTTATTGGGTTGGGCTTGATTCGGGTCAAAAATCAAATTATTTTATTTTTTAAAATTTTTAATTTTTTTGTTTTATTTTGAATTAAAAGATTTTAATGACCTGGACAAAATTGGGTATTCATATTTCATACTTGCAATTAAATCAAGATATGCAAAATCAACAACATTTGAAATATGATTGTTAGAATTCAAAATCAAAAGATCTTTAGGGATTTCAATTTCAGCTTCACTATTATTATTTTTTTCCAAATTGTCATCGCTAATGTTAATAATCCAATATGCAAAATGGACTTAGTTTCATATAAGTTGGATATGGTAAATGCAGATTGTAACATCATATTCTTAGTCAATCTCAAGACTTTGTAGTGATTCCACAACTTCAATGAATTAATTGTTACAATAACAATATCTTATCTACTTGCTTTTAGAATTACTAATACTGACAATATTTATTTGAAGTCTCTTCCAAGAATAACTATTTTTCCTTAAAACAGTTGTTTAATGCTTTTGTCATTAGAAAACCTCAAAATTTCTCCTAAACTTCTACCAAATGCCTCAAAAGCCCATTTGTTTATTATTGGTGTTTCATCCTAAGGAGATTCAGATAAATCCGCAATGGAATTCAGAACCCTAAATAGACAAGCCTAACATTCAAAGAGTTTTGTCGTTTGAGATCCTCGAAGAGAGAAAATTAAAATCATATAAACTGACAAACATCTTCCTCAAAGGATTATGATAATGGAAACAGTTGGAGTGATATATTTTGTTGAATAAATATGCTAGCGCAGCATAAGAAGCAATTGTTGGAAAAGTCTAGAAACTAAAACATTACAGATGATTTAATAAATAAATACTCAATAAATGACTTTTATCATCATTTTCAGAAAAGAGTAATAAAAGAATTGTGAGATTTAAAAATTTGAAAGAAATATTTTATTTTATAAATATACATTTCATAAATATTCATATATGAGGATTGTTTACAATTTTTTTTATTATTAATTACCTTATATATTTTACAAAAGTTTAAATTATAATGAATGGTTAAGAATTTTAAAATAAAGATCTAACCAAAAATTATCTACAAATTATTAATACTCTAAATTCATATAAAAATTTATTTATAACCTTAGTTGGATTAATGATTTTATTACATTTACATAGATAATTAATTCTTTGTATAAACAAATAGTTGGTGCATGAATTATTTAAAAAAAGAATTATAATTAAATAGAAAATTGACATACTTAATATAATTCCCTTAACTAATGAAAAATGATTATAATAACAATTAATACAAATTAATAAGATAAATTTAAAAAATACTAATTTAAAAGTAATAAGACAAATTATATATTTATTAATTAATTTAATGTGAATGATATAATTGAATGAATAACATGGGGAAGATTAAAAAGGTAACAATTGGCCTTTTGGATTATTAAAAAAATTATTATAGAGTGAAATAAAATATTAAACATTTATTATTAATGGCCTAACCAACATAACCAAAATATAGAAGGATAAATAAATATTAATTTACTCAAATACACAAGAAATGAAATTTAAAAAATGACCATAATCTAATTTGTTTGCAATAGCATTATTATTACTTGCAATAGTAATCTTTTTAGCAATAATATTTATTAGTCATTAATTATTCATTATCTTCTATGAATATTTTCTTTTTTTGTGTTTATATTGTCCATTTTTTTTTCTTTTGAGATGAACTTTCAGATATTTATTTTTATCTTTCTATATTATTATTGTTATTAAAAGTTTTAAATTATTTGAATGATAATATTATTTATAGAAGATAATGAATAATTAATATATTAATTCATTGAGTCTATTAATTAAATGTACATAAATGACATTTAATTAAGAGAAAAATTTGAATTTTAAATTTTTTTATTCTTTTAGTGTTTGAGTTATTTAAATGTAAATCTTATTAGTGGAAGATAGTGCAAAATTAACAAATTAATTAGTTTAGGAAACTAATTAATTAGATATAAATTGTTTAATAGTAAATAAATATCATTCATTAAGAGTGAAGAAATTTAAAAGTTTTAATTATATCATTATTTAATTATTTAAATTTGAATAATAATATTATTCATAGAAGATAATTTTGGTAGAGATTCATAAAAGATGATGAATAATAATTAATATATTAAATAGTTGATGCAATTAATTAATTAGTTGTACATAAATGTCATTTAATTAGGATGTGAATTCAAATTTAAATTATGTTCATTAATTATTTTTGTAGTCTCAATTATCTTTGTGTAAAAATGATCACATCAGATCACATGTAACGAAAAATGCCTACATAAGATGACATGTTGTAAAATATTTGTTATCCTACTTACCATATGTCAAGTAAGTAATGCACTTACTTAATGACAAAAAAGACACGTCAAAATTCTAAGACATGTACTTTTTTTATATATTATATAATTATATGATTGGATTAAGAAGAAGATAAACAAATAAATAGATTATCAATGATCTCCTCATGTTACAAAATAATAATTCACTTTTTTTTATACAACATGCTTAATCATAATTGATATTTGGCTAATAACATATTTTCGAACTCTAACATGTGTCTTCCTTTAAAAATTAGATGAAAAAACCACATTATGTACTAACTTGGTAAACCATAGGGACAAAGTATCACTTTTTAAACCATTTGGAAACGAAGTAATTTTACATCAAACCAAAAAAGAAATATAGGGTGAAATTCTTTTTTAAGTATCTTATCTTTATGACTTATTTTTATCCTAAGTTCTCGCATTTCAACCAAGTTTATCAACATCACTATCTATATTTATCCAAGTGAAGTAAGACTCGTTGGTCTCTCAGTTTTTACTATAACAAATGTGCTTTAGGCTCACTACCCTCTCATTTATGTAAGTCATTATATAAATAAAATATTTATTATACACTATTTAGTTTTGCATTCAAGCCTGTCTAATTAATGTGACTTTTTGCAATAAAATTACTTTGTATACTTATATATCACAGGCTAAAAAGCTGGGAGCTGACATTGTAATGACAAGGAAGAAGATAGAACAACAATCAGATGTTGAAGATAAGCTCAAGTGAAGGCTTGATCGAATGACTGACCATTAAATTCCAAAACAAGCCAAGGTGTGTCAATATTCTTGCCAATGCTCTTGGATGGGTTGTTTTAAAAAACCAGACTAGATCAGCCAGTTTAATGAGTTAGAGTTAGACTAGTAACCACATAAATAGTTTGTACTAAACCTTGTGAATGAACACATTTGCAGTTTGTACTAAATCCTTTAGGCGGCCTTAGCTGCTTTTGCAATCAAACAGAATAACCAACAAAAACTGTTAATTGGATCCCGTTTACAGTAATTGGGAGGGTTAAAATGCAAATGGAAAATTTAAAAGAAAAATTCATACAAATGCAGAATTGGGCCATTACAGACTGACTTTGCTTTAGACACCTTGCGATTGAAACAATTTAGACAGCCTCTGTACAAGGGGTGAGGCCAGCAATTTTAGAGGACTACAGTAAGTAGCATTGGCTATATACATGGGGATTAGGGAAGGACAATTACATTGACCCTAAAACTATTCAACCTGGGACTTCAGCAAATTTGGCAGTAGGCAAGGACTGGGCCACAAGCCTGTGAACAATACTGCT
Source organism: Ormosia emarginata (assembly GCA_029884605.1). NCBI lineage: Eukaryota > Viridiplantae > Streptophyta > Magnoliopsida > Fabales > Fabaceae > Ormosia > Ormosia emarginata. Next base: position 10,708,279 of record JAQQTP010000057.1, read on the forward strand.
GTGATCTCAAGACATCATCATAGTAGCAAAATCTGTCCTCAAACAGAGAAACATGAAGATGGGATGAAGTTCACAGCTACTTTTGAAATGTATTAGTTAATCTGACCCGAGAATCTCAAGCAACAAGTAACTTCAACCCAGCTGCCCTGTTGATATCGAAAGAATAGAGTATCCAAACTGTATGGAAAGAAGATCAGTACCTCATTAAGAAAAAAGAGGATCAAATTAAAGCATGAGTGGCCTGGCAGAAAGAAAAAGAATAAATGTTCACATTTGATTCATACTCTAATGAGGGTGTGGGGTGATCAACAATTATCAATTGCTTTAACCTCAATCGGGTAAACCCCTCAAAGTTTCTTTGAGAAACAACTAGTAAGACTTCAAATTCTTGAAGCAGATGATGAGCAACACATCATTGACAAGTGATTCGGGTTCCCCACCAACTAAACATAAGTGCGACATTTTAAGACTCAAACTGTGTGAACCTGACAATCTCGAAGATTGAAAGACAGAGAATGTAAGGATCATTCAACCTTTGATTCCTCTTTGATCTTCAAAATGAGAAAGTTCCTATTCCCAAACCTGTTCCACCTCCTTGGGAATGGCTAACATAGAATCCCTCACAGTAAAAAAAAAAATACATGAAATATAAAGGAAAAAAGAAATAAACATTGGTAGACTAATCATAGAAATTCAACATTAATTGATGTGTAAATAGAAAGGATCTCACCTAATTTTATGCTTTTAACAGGCCTCTAGCAATCATTTCATGAAGAACACTGCCTCATCATTTATATTTTTATCTGAAAGAGCTCAAATAATTGTTTCAAAAGTTACAGCATCGGGGAGACAGTTGCATTCAGTTTGTCTCTAAATTAGTATTTAATGGTAAAAGTTACACCGTGAAGTTGGCAAAAGCAAAATAATTACCATCAAAATAAACAATAGCCTTTGAAAAAGCTCCAATTAATTATGCAGCAATGACCTCAAGGTAATTATCAGCAACTTTAACATCTAAGACTGCTCAGATGGTGCAACCAGAATATGCTAGTGTTTTAAACTTCTCCCTTTCTGTAAAAAGACCACAAGAAATATGCAGCAAAGAAAGAAAGAAAAACATCCGGTTCTGCTTTCTATAATTTGGGGTAAATGTTGTTACCTATAAAGCATTCAAAATAATCATGTCAGTTTCAGCTTGGTTTGTTATCGGAAACACTAACAATGAGCAGTGACAGAAAAAATCCTTAAAAGTAGATGAAGTAGAACACAGGGAAGACAAAGAATATTCATGTCAAGACTCAAAAAATCAACCAATGTTATTGACACAAGATCAAAATGAATCTATCAATCATATAACTTAATCAAAATGAATCTAAGAAACATATAATATAACTTAATTTTACAATAGGCCTCTAGCTATCATTTCATGAAGAAGCTTCTCTGCTTCATCATTCCTATTTTTTTTAAAAAGAGCTCTAATAATTGTTTCAAAAGTTACAGCATCAGGGAGGCAATGATTTTCAACCATTTTTGACTTCAAGGCCAATGCTTTATCTAACAAGCCCTCTTTACAAAGCCCATTGATCATAACATTACATATCCAGACATTAGGACAGTATCCTTTAATCAAAAAATGATGAAAAATCTCTATTGCAGTCTTAAGCCTACCACCTTTGCATAGTCCATCAATTAGTATAGTGCATGTGTACACATCTGGCTGAATTCCTTGGTCTTCAATTTTCTTGAGTAGTGCTACTGCCTTGTCAAGATGATGGTTTTTGCATAAAGCATCTAGCAAAGAGTTGTAAGGGATTACATCAGCAGGTTGACCTCTATCATGCATCTCATCAACAAGCTCCCAAACATAAGAGATTCTCCCTGATTTGCACAACCCATCAATAAGAGAGTTGTAAGTTACTGTATTGGGAACCAAATGTTTGCGATCCATTTCTTTAAAGAGATTCATGGCTTCATCCACCATTTTAATCTTGCAGAATCCATTAATCATGATGCTGTAGCTCTGAACATTAGGTACCACTCCCCTTTTGGCCATTGTATTGAATACATATTTTGCCTTGTTCATTTGATTAACTAAGCAATACCCATCCATTAAAGTACTATAAGTAACAACATCAGGTTTCACGCCTTCTTTTACCATCATAGCTAACACATTATTAGCTTCTTTGACCTTTCCTTCTTTACATAATGCATCAACCAATATATTAAAGGTACAAACATTTGGGTTGATGTTTTTCAATACCATTTCACTTAACAAATCAATTGCTTCCTTTAATCGACCCACAATGCCCAAACCATAGATTAGGGTACTGTAAGTCACAACATTCGGTAAAATTTCCTTGACAACCATTTCAGAATATAAATCATGGGCCTCAGTTATAAGTTTATCTTTGCATAGGCTGTCAATGATTGTGCTGTACATGACTACGTTAGGTTTAACCACTTTTCCTTCAATCTTTCTCAGCAACTGCATGGCAGCTCTTGTCTGTCCTATTTTACACAACCCATTGATCAAAGTCCCATAACTAACTTCATCTAACAGATATCCTTGTGCTACAACACTGTCATGAAAGTGCAGTGCTTTTTGAACATCTCCATTACTACATAGACCTTTCATTATAGTTGTGAAGGTTATAGTATTAGGTTGATAACCTATCTTGAGAATCTTGCCCAACACAGAGAAAGCAAAACCCAACTGACCCACATGGCAGTAACAATTGATCAAGATGCTCAGAGTAACAATGTTTTGCGCAATTCCCCTAAGCTCCATTTGTTTAGAAAGAGAAATAGCAGTGGGGTAATGCTTCATCTTCACAAGGGATCCTAAAATCTTTCCAAATTTCCAGATGGGTGGGGTAGGACGCAGATGGAGCATGCGATTGAATGAGAGAAGGGCATCGTCAACATTATAATTGTCAAGGTTAAGGTTTGGGGGCTGAGAATGAGAGAATAGCCTCGCATTCAAGAGCTGAGATTCGGGGTATGGAAGAAAAGGAGGAAAGTTTGGGATGAGAAAAGGAGCATACCTTAACCTTAACCTTGACATTGTTGTTGCATTCAACATGTTTCTTTGTTTAAGGATATCTCCTCAGTTCCTCTGCTGAGTGCTGTATTCAAATTGTGTTTGTGTTGGTTTAGTGAAACTGTGAAAGTGCTTGTGCTTTTGGTCCTGTGCCTCGCAGTTCCACTTTCATCTTGTAATGCTTAAACTGGTTCGCCTTTGTGACTTCTTCTGCCTCACGTTGATACGTCTGTCAGAATTTGCAAATGGAAAATGCTTATCACCCATCTTATTCTTACACACATGTCAGCTAACAAAATTAAAATGTAAATATAAAATAAAATAAAAATATACAAATATAAGATAATGAGAAGAGAACATTCAATCTTATACTATTTATTTTATTGTAATTTTGTGATTATCATTTATCTTCTATCGTAATTACAAGATCATAATAAAATAAAGGATGTAAGATTATAAAAATATTTTTTTACTTACATTAGATGTAAATATAAGATAATAGGTGTAAATATATATATAGATATATATTATTATTTTTAAACATATATATTAATTACAATTCAAAAGTGAATTTCAATTAGATCTTTTAATATTTGCATAAATTAATCACAAATAATTATAAATTCTGCCTTTTTATAAAAACAGTTTAATATGAAAAATAAAGTAATACTATTTCAACCAAAAGTTTTCACCAATTTTTTTTTTTTTTGGATGAATAATTTTGTTGTCTATGTGTCACAAATGAATAATGATTGAGATGACTCACAAGATTTCATACTGTAATAATAAAATTAATATTTGAGTTTTCTCTTACGAAGGTGATAAGCATAACTGATTAATTTTTAAAAATAATAAAACTAATAAAAGAAATTGTACAAGTTGACATCTATAATTATTTTTCTACCAAAAATTTAAAAATGACTTATTTCTTTTATATATCTTTAATAAATTCGTAAAAATATATGATAATGATATAAAAAAATTATTTAAGTAGTTTTTTTTAATAAATTTCAGTTTACCTATTTTGTGATTTAACTAAATTATTTTGATCACTGTGCTTTAAAGGGTAACACTTCACCCTTATGGTTTCCTATAATATAACAATCACATATTTACAAGAACTTTATATTTAGTCTTAAATTACTATATTCGTTCACTAAAATTATAATACTTACACAATATAATCATACTTACAGTTGGATTAAAATGATGATGAACAAATAAATAAATTATCAATGATTTTATCATGTTATAAAATAACGATTCACTTATTTTATAAAACATGCATAATCACAATTGAGATTTGAGTAATAAATTTTTAAACTCTAACATATGTCTTCCTTAGGAATTAGTTGAAAAAATTATGTTATGTACTAAGGTAGTGAATCATAGGAGACAAATTGTCTCTTTTTAAACCATTTGGGAATAAAGTAATTTCAAATCAAACCCAAAAGTGAATATAAGGTAAATTTTTTCTTAGGAAGACTTATTTTTATGTGCAATTGTTATTCTACTTTAACATATTTTAACAAAGGATATTAATATTACAATCTATATCTTTGTTTATACAAGTAAGTTAAGATTAACTAATCTTTCATTTTTTAGAACATATGTACTTTAAATTCACTAACCTCTCATTTACATGAGTCACTATATGAATTTTTATATATATATATTGTTCATACCCACTGCCTGAGTACTTCTTTAGTATGATTCATTTATCACTTTGTTCATATCCACTAGTACTTCTTTAGTATGATTCATTTATCACTTTGTTCATACCCACTGCCTGAGTACTTCTCTAGTATAGATTCATTTATCACTCTTCACTACTTAGTTTTGCTTTCAGGCTTATCTAATTAATGTGACTTCCTTTTTGTAGTGAAATTACATTATATACTTATACACAGACAAAACCTAAAAGCTGAAAACTGATATTGAAATGACAAGGAAGGAGATCGAACAGTAATCAGAAGTAGTAAAAGAGCTCAAGGCTTCATCAAATGACTGAGAATTAAATTAAATTAAAAAACAAGTTAAGGTGTGTCATTCATACATTCAATGAACAATTATTGTAATATTCCTGTCATTGCTCTCGGACGGTTGTTTTAAAAATCAGACTAGACTAGCAAGTTTGATGAGTTATACTAGTGACCACGTCAATAGTTTGTACTAAACCTGGTGATCGATCACATTTAACGTTTGTACTAGACACCTTTGCTACTTTTGCAATAAAACAGAATGACCAACAAAAACTGTTAAACTGGATCTAGTTCTAAGTAATTGAGAGGGTTGAAAATGCAGACAGAAAAATTATAAGAAAAATTTATACAAATTCATAATCAGGCATTTACAAACTTGCTTTAGACACCCAACTATTGAAAAATTTATTTAAACTAAACAAAGCCTCTGTACAAGGGGTAAGGCCAACAACTTTGGAGGACTATAGTTAGTTGCATTGGCTATATACATAGAGGGGACAATAACATTGACGCTAAAACTATTCAACCTGGGACTTCAGCAAGCTTTGCAGTTAGCAAACACTGGGCCAGGAGCCTGTGAACTCAAGACAACATAGTAGCATAATCTGCCATGAAAAAGAGAAATCATAAAGATGGGATGAAGATCACAGCTAATTTAGAGTCAAAATCAGACCTGAGATTCTCAAACAACGAGTAACTAGACCGCTAGATGCTGATATCAAAAGAATTAAGTATCCAAAAAATATCAGTATCTCATCAAGAAAAGATAGGATCAAAATAAAGTATGAGTGGCCCAGCAGACTGAAAAAGAATTAATGTTCACACCTGATTCATATTCTAATGAGGGTGTGGGCGAGGTATTAACTCACTATCAATGGTGGTCAACAATCATCAATTGCTTCAGCCTCAATCTTGTAAACCCCTCAGAGTTTCTGCGAGCAACAACTAGTAAGGCTTGAGAGTCTTGAAGCAGATGACGAGCAACGCTTCATTGACAAGTGGCATACACTCAACAGCGTTTCTCAACAACTGAACACAAAGTGTGGCAATTTTAGACTCAAAAACTGAGTGAGCCTGAGTGACAATCTCAGAGATTGAAAGATAGAGAATGTAAGGATCATTCGACCTTGGATTCCTCATTGATCTTCAAAATGAGCAAGTTCCCATTCTAGAACCTTTTCCACTTCCTTGGGAATGGAAAACTTAGAATCCAAAATTCTGAAAAAGAGAAAACAGGGAAAAAAATGTTTTGTGCAGAAGCACTTTTTTACAAGTATAAAATCCTGCAGAGGAAAGGGAACAAAAAATAAACCTAATGTGTGCACAACAACGAGCTTGTTTGGTAAAAATTAAATTAGCTTAGATTAGCTTTTTTTTGAGAAAAAAATTATTTCAACAGTATTTAATCATGTTTGACAAAATCAGCTTTAGCTTTTGCACAAAATTCAATATAAAATAAAAGTTTTTTTAAGCTAATTTTTATAATGCTAAAGATTGAAGCTTATGATTCTAGCTTATAGATTATTCTTTACATTTTGATATGTAAATACCATTTTGTCCTCAATCAAATAACTTTTTTAATCATTCTATACCTATTTTGATAATTTAATGCATAAAAGCGCTTCTTTTTTATATCAACCAAACGAAATAGATTAATTTAAAATCACTTTTCAGGTAACATATCCAAACATAAAAATAAATCGATTATAATCAATTATAACAAAAAGCTTTTATACAATAATCGATTATTGAAATAATCAAAATTTTCACAGTTGAACCAAACACACACAACATCATATAAAAGTATCCACAAATAACTTAATACTGTAACAAATTCCAATTTAAAAAAAGTACCAATAAGGCAATAAACGGTCATAAGTTTACTAGAAAATATCATCTGAACCTTCCAAAATCCAAATAATCCCCACTCCGTATATCTCTTCTGATCATTCTTTTCAAATGGTAAAAGTCAGATGACGATCAATTAAACACAGATTCCTGGTCATAATCCAAAATCAACAATTGCATTTTAAAATAGCTCCAGTCCATTGTGCACCAATGACCTCAATGAATATATCAACAACTATAACACCTAAGGCAACTCAGATGGTGAAAATAAAATATGCACGTGATTTTAATTTTTTTCCTCACAGTAAAAAGAATACAAGAACCATACAGGCAAAAAGAAATTAACATTAGTAGACTAATTGTAGAAATTCAATCTAGTTGGTGGTGAGCAGTAAGTTTACATTAATTACTTGAACAGGTAAAGAAGTTGTTGACCAGCGGCAGCAACATAGTTCAGCAATTCCATTGGATTTTGAGAATTAAACACTTGTATTTTAATTATCCTTATCATAGAATCTACTGTAATATACTTAAAATTCTTCAAGATGTGTTACGTTCAGGCTATTTAATAATGACGCAAAAGCACAAATCTTGACAAACTGAAGTGGCCAGATTGGTGGCCATTTTAGCTATATTAGCTGTTTTTGCAACATTAATTACAAGGGAGAAACTGATATAAGAGAAAGAAAAATACATAGCCAAGAGAGAGTATCAAGGAACCAGAAACCTCATAGCAGTGAGTTCTTGCATCCCATCATATTTAGCTTCTCTAGTTGTCTCACTTTTCCTCCAACTCTACGATAAAGCTGTTCTGAATAATTTTCCTAACACCAGTAAAGATACAAGAAACTATGTTCGTTAGCATTTAGCACTAGTCGGCCCCAAAACAGATATTAAGAAACCTTATAATGGGAATTAGTGAAAATGCTAATGGAATCAAGAGGAGGGTAAATTGATACCTACTAATTTAAGAATAATGCTAAAGCAATTTAACAAGTCAATCTAACACAAGATAAAGAACCTTCCTCTGTTTCTACCCAAAATAAAATAACACCGGCTTAATATACAAAACTGATTACAATAAGAGGTCTACAACTCTAGTAAGTTAATTTCTAATAAACAAAGTCATTGAAAAATTTTGCACTTTGCCATGTAGCTGCAGGAGACTCAACAGGAAGGAAAATCTTCTGAGAGAGGAGGCAGCAAGTACTCAGATACTGCAGAACCATCTTTCACAATAAAGGCCATGGCAAGACCCCAAGATGTGTGCTCCTCAAGATGGAAATGCATAAACCACACTCCTGGATTGTCTACCTAACCCCTCGCCAACAATGAAGAACTTGGGATAGTGAATATGAATAGGATAGTTATCAACATTGAAGAAACCTGTATCCTGTAGTAGAATCTCCAAATTTTAAGCTATGTACCAAATTTTGTGTTCAACTGTTCATGTTATATGTTAATGGGTCCACACTGCACCACCATAGTTAAAAGCCGCTGGAGGCTACTCTAGGAAATCAAGGGATTATCCATGGATATTGAGTATCCAATAATGAGATTGTAATATTGAAATGGAAGGGCTGAAAAAAGACTGGTTATTCATCGAAGCAAAAATTCACTTCCCATCATATCATATCTCTGGCTAGTCTTAATTGCTGGACAATCCAGAAGGTTAAGGCTTGCGGTTGTTATATCTTGTTTGTCAATCTGTTCAGCAGTAGAGGTACCATACAAGGGAATTAAGAAGATGCAAGGCTTCTGAATTTATTAGAGAATTCCATTGCAAAATTTGTATCTTCAATTTCAGAAAGGTTTTGAATAGCAAGATTAGAAGGACTCTATTGGGACTTTATTTTCTCAGTCCTTGTGTTTTTATACCTCAAAAATCCAACGGTGGTGAAGTTAACAAAAGGGAAAACAGAGGTGCAAAAAGGCCTAGCTGCCATAACAAACATGCCTGAGGAAGCAGGTACTTGATTAGAAGTGAGATGAACAATTTGATGTCTGGCCAGAAGCAACCATGATTGCTCTGGTTGGAAATGGTTTTGCATACGTTGCATAAATATAAATCTCAACAACAGTGGAGGTGTGATTAGCAACAGCAAAGTAGAGCTTGTCACTGAGAGCTGCATTAATGATTCTAAGCAACTATTTTTTACTACTCTCAACAATGTAGATGAAAGTTGCACACAAATGAAAAGGAACAAAAATGTCGGACTTTGTCATAGCGAGGCCATACCCACAGTCGATTGAAATCACTGATTTTGAAGCATTTAGCCTTCTTTTCTTTAAGTTGTTTTGCTTACCGAATGTAGGTAATCCAAGGGAACCTTGTTAAAAGATACCAAATTAACTAACTGCCTTTATTTGAACAAGCATACAAAGGTCCTGGCAAACCATGTATGGAGTAAGTGTTAAAACTATATGGTCTACTTACATACTTTATCATCTCGTTTGCCTATTCATCATATATTCATCTACTTTTGTGCCCATTTAGCATCTGAAAACTGCCATGTTTGTACTATAGCAGGCATTGTCTGGAGAAACTGCACACCTTATGTTCTTGGAATTTCTTATAAGCTGTGCTTGTTCAGGAACAGAAAGTAAACAAACTGTTGTGATGTTCAAGACATAGAGGAGGAAAAACTGCCAGGAAAAAGTGAAATTGTGACAACAGGATTAAGTTCACAGACACTTTTAGAGCCAAAACATGAAAGTTCACAGCTAGTTTTTGCATGTCTTAGGTCAACTAATCTGAAAATCTCAAGCAACAAGTAACTCCACCACTAGTTCCTGATATAAAATGAATGAAGTACCAAACTATACGGAAAGAAGATAGGTACCTCTTTAAGAAAAAAGAAGATCAAATTAAAGCCCGAGTAACCTAACACAAAAAATTGATATCCATATCAGATTCATAACCTAATGAGGGAATGGATTAGGTATTAACCCAATAGATTATCATAAGTAAAGTAGAAAATAAAATCTGAGTCTTCTAAATAATCCCCATTACTTATATCTCTTTTGTTCATTCTTTTCAAAAGGTAAATTTTAGATGTCACTAGAACACATATTCCTCAAATAATTACCATCAAAATAAACAATAGCCTTTGAAAAAGCTCCAATTAATTATGCAGCAATGACCTCAAGGTAATTTACCAGCGACTTTTAACATCTAAGACTGCTCAGATGGTGCAACCAGAATATGCTAGTGTTTTAAACTTCTCCCTTTCTATAAAAAGACCACAAGAAATATGCAGCAAAGAAAGAAAGAAAAACATCCGGTTCTGCTTTCCATAATTTGGGGTAAATACTGTTACCTATAAAGCATTCAAAATAATCATGTCAGTTTCAGTTTGGTTTGTTATCTGAAACACTAACAATGAGCAGTGACAGAAAAAATCCTTAAAAGTAGATAAAGTAGAACACAGGGAAGACAAAGAATATTCATGTCAAGACTCAAAAAATCAACCAATGTTATCGAGACAAGATCAAAATGAATCTATCAATCATATGACTTAACCAAAATGAATCTAAGAAACATATAACTTCATTTTATAATAGGCCTCTAGCTATCATTTCACGAAGAAGCTTCTCTGCTTCATCATTCCTATTTTTTTCAGAAATAGCTCTAATAATTGTTTCAAAAGTTACAGCATCAGGGAGGTAATGATTTTCAACCATTTTTTACTTCAAGGCCAATCCTTCATCAAACAAACCCTCTTTACAAAGCCCATTGATCAGTAAAAAGTCAATGCAATGTAAAGAAGGAAGCAATCAATAAAAAAAATTAAAAAAAAGGAAAGAAGCAATGCTATTTTAACTGAAGAAAGCACGTTAGGAGAATTTTTACCGATTTGTACTATGAAATGGTCGACAAGTCAATGCAATGTAAAGAAGGAAGCAATCAGTAAAAATAAAAATAAAGGAAGAAAGCAATGCTATTTTAACCAAAATTTTCATCAAAATCTTTTATGGACGAATGATTTTGCTGCAAATATACCACTAGTGATTGAAGGCCATGAGTTTCATGCCTTAATAATCAAATTGAGGTTTGAGCCTTGGAGGTTATAAGTGTAATTAATTAATTCAAAAATAAAAGTACTAACAAAAAAAAAATATTGTACAGGTTTGCATCTATAGTTTTTGTACACGAAAGTTATAGAAAAATGTCTTATTTTCTTTATATATGTGTTTAATAAGTTAATAAAAACATATGAAAATGATATAAAAATTTATGTAAGTAGCTTTTTTTTATTGGTGAAGTAAAATTTTCTCCTTATGTGATGTGATAAAAAATTACTTTACTTCTTGTGATTTAAAAATGTAACACTTTGCCCCTTATGATTTTTTTGTTATCACAATCTCATATTTATGATAAAAAAAAATTTTAGTCCTAAATTACTACAATTTGTCAACTAAAATTATAACATGTGAATAATATAATCATACATTTTGTTAGATTAAGAATAGGATGAACAAATAAATAAATTATGAACGGTCTCCTCATATTACAAAACAATAATAATTCACTTTTGTTATAAAACATGCATAATCACAATTAAGATTTGACTAATAAAATATTTTCAAACTCTAACATATATGTCTTCCTTTAAAAATTAGATGAAAAAGCCACATTTGTGGGGCAAATCATAGGAAACAAAGTGTCACTTTTTAAACCATTTGGAAACAAAGTATTTTTAATAAAACCAAAAGGGGAATATAGGGTGACTTTTTTTTTTTAAAGTATCTTATCTTTATGTCCTATTTTTATCCTATGTTCTCGTATTAACCAAGCATAAGTATCAATATCACTATCTATATCTATCCAAGTGAGTTAAGACTCACTAATCTATCATTTTTTACTATAAAAGCATAAGTATCAAAATCACTATCTATATCTATCCAAGTGAGATAAGACTCACTAATCTATCATTTTTTACTATAACAAATGTGCTTCAGGGTCACTAGTCACCACCCTATTATTTATATAAGTCATTATACATACACAAAAATTTACTATCACTGCTTAGTATACACTACTTAGTTTTGCATTCAGGCCTATCTAATCAATGTGACTTCCTTCTTGCAATAAAATTACTTTGTATACTTATACACCACAAGCAAAGAAGCTGGAGGCTGACATTGAAATGACAAGGAAGGAGATAAAACAGTAATCAGAAGTTGAAGATGAGCTCAAGTGAAGGCTTGATCGAAAGACTGACCATTAAGTTCAGAAACAAGCCAAGGTGTGTCATTCATACATCCAATGAGAAATTATTGTAACATTCTTCCCAATGGTCTTGGATGGTTGTTTTAAAAACCAGACTAGACCAACCTGTGCCAGTTTGATCAGTTAGACTAGTGATCACATTAACAGTTTGTACTAAACCCCTTAGGTGGCCTAAGATGCTTTTGCAATCAAACAGAATGACCAACAAAAACTGTTATACTGAATGTGGCTTTCAGTCATTGCGAGGGTAACAAATGTAAATGAAAAATTTTTAACAAAAATTCATACAAATGCAGAATCGTGTCTTTACAGGCTGACTTACTTCAGACACTCAACTATTGAAACAATTTATTCAAACTAAACAGAGCCTATGTACAAGGGATAAGGCCAACAATTTGGGATGACTACAATGAGTAGCATTGACTATATACATAGGGGAGGACAATTACATTAATGCTAAAACCACTCAACCTGGGACTTCAACAAGCTTTGAAGTTGGCAAGGACTGGACTGTGAACAATATTGCTGTGATCTCAAGACATCATCATAGTAGTAAAATCTGCCCTCAGAAAGAGAAATCATGAAGATGGGAAAGTTCACAGCCAGCTTAGAGCCAAAACAAACAGCCCAGAGCTACTTTTAGCATGTCTTAGTTACTATGACCTGAAAATCACAAGCAACAAGTAACTCCACCCTAGCTGCCCTGCTGATATCGAAAGAAAAAATTATGCATACAAACTGTATGGAAAGAATATCAATACCTCATTAAGAAAACATAGGATCAAATTAAAACATGAGTGGCCCAGCAGACAGAAAAAGAATAAATGTTCACATCTGATTCATACTCTGACGAGGGCGTGGGTGAGGTATTAACTCACATTGTCTATTGTTGTCAACACTCATCCATTGCTTTAATCTCAATTGTGTAAACCCCTCAAAGTTTCTTTGAGCAACAACTAGTAAGGCTTGAGAGTCTTGAAGCAGATGATGAGTAACACTTCATTGACAAGTGGTTTCCCACCAATAGAACACCAAGTGCGACATTTTAAGACTAAAACTGCGTAAGCTTGACAATCTAAGAGATTGAAAAACAGAAAATGTGAGGACCATTCAACCTTGATTTACTCTTTGATCTTCAAAATGAGTAAGTTCCCATTCCAGAACCTGTTCCACCTCCTTGGAAATGGTTACCATAGAATCCAAAATTTTAAAGAGAAAAAACAGGAGAAAAAAGTGTTTTGGGCAGAAGCACTTTTTACAAGCATAAAATCCAGCAGAGGAAAGGGAACAAAAAGTAAACCTATCTGTGCTAAACAACATCATATAGCAGTATCCACAAATAACTTAATACCATAACAAATTCTAATTAAAGAAAAGTATCAATAAATGGTCATAAGTATAATAGAAAATATCATCTGAACCTTCCAAATATTCCCCACTTCTATTCATTCTTTTCAAATGGTAAAAGTCAGATGATGATCATTTGAATACAGATTCATGAAGTCATTATTCAAAATAAACAATTGCGTTTTAAAATAGCTCCACTCCATTGTGCATCAGTGACCTGAATGAATATATCAGCAAGTATAACACCTAAGGCAACTCAGATGGTGAAACTAAAATATGCATGTCTTTAAAAATTTTCCTCAAAATAAAAAAATATAAGAAACATACAGGAAAAAAGAAATAAACATGATAGGTATCCACCCATGACAAGGGTGTAGTTTAAGAATGGTAGGAGGGAAAGCAGGGAATCTGTCTCTTGCAATCACACAGTCAGAGGGGAGATCATGAGTCAACAAGGGAAGAAAGGGGATTCTAATCGTTACCGCCCGTCCATGTGGCAAGTTGTGGATGGTCAAGTTGTTAGTGGGAGTGTAGAGAGTAATGAGCGGCAGCAAGGAGCATTTATAGCTAGTGGGAGTGGAGAGTAAAGAGGGGGCAGCAAGAAGCATTTACAGCTAGTGGCAGTTGAGAGAATAAAGAGGGGCAGCAATTAGCATTTAACTAAGGGGGTTATGGCTAATGAATAGGCACTTAGTGGAGAGAATAAATAGGGAAATGCAGGAGGGGAAAAGGCATCTAGTCATTTGAGTAAGGAATTGGGGGCCTTTAGGCAGGGAGGTTAGCAGATCCTCAAAGATCTGCAGGTGTTCTATCTTATTTTTCTGTTTTTAAGTTTAATCAAGAGGGGATTTTTCCTATTGTAAGGAGCTAAGCTCCATTGTTTCTTTCTCAGTAATACCAGTACCTATCAAAACATTAGTAGACTAATTATAGGAATTCAATCTAGTTGGTGGTGAGCAGTAAGTTTTCACTATTACTTGAAAAGGTAATGAAGTTGTAGACCAGTGGCACCAGCAAAGTTCAGCAATTCCACTGGACTTTGAAAATTTTTACATGTTTCAAAAATCCCCAATTCTGCATCATAGAATCTAGTATAAGATACATACAATTCTTCGAGTTGTCTTACATTAAGGCTATTTTAATCATGAAGTAGAAGCAGAAATCTTGAGAATTTCAATAACAAAGAAACTGTAAGGTCTAGATTTAATCATTTAATGGTTTTGTTTATGATGCCAGTCAATTAATAATCATTTCCATTAATTCTTAACTTCCAATTTAATACAATATTCAACTGGCCTTCAATATTTTTACACTTTTCAGTTTCTTTTATGCATAACTGTGTCCACAGTCCCCACAACTTGTAACATATATAAGCTCTGGAAATTTAACAGAGGAAAGTGTTTTAACTGTAATCCACAGGCTCAAACCCATTTTAGGATTCACTTCAGCCGCTTTTTTTGGGTATAGAAATTTTGCCTTTGACATTCATCTAGGATCTTTCAAATTTTTCAGCTACTGAATTCTAGTTCCAAATGACGTAGGATTGTAGGCTAGAATCTGTACAATAATAATATGAGATGTACTGCAAAATCCAATATTCTAAGGATCTCTATGCAAAATCCTACATTCTAAGGATCTCTGTGCAAAATCAACAAATACTGGGGAAAAATTGTTTGTTTTCTAGGTTCTCTGTTTAGCAAGCTTTGAGCTCCGAGCTGTAGGAACACTAGCATGCTTTGCAGTCAAAAGCTGCTAAGGAGACGTATGGTAGCAAAGCAATAGAGCTGACTCTCTTTCTCATTATGAAATATTTCACCAACCAGCTAGTGGTTTTTTCCATGTGAAACACTTTACTGAGTATTCAGGAACAAAGGGGAACACCTTTATTGCATATTGGATTAAGGTATTGCAATTAATAGTATATAACATATTTTTTTGTTCGGTTAAATTTTTGTCATTTTTTTAGAGTTAAGGTGGCGTTAAATGCTAGGTTATTGTTCATGGCAACAGCAAGGGATTAGATGAAGGTATGTATTTTTGAAGTTAAGCAGTTTGGTCCACAGAAATCTTTGCTTTACAATTCTATGAATGATTGCATCTCCACTAAGATGGTAAGTAACATCAAGCATGATAATGGCATTTATGTAAAGTTCTTTCCTGAATCTAATTTGTAACAAAAAATGAAAGGTGCCCAATGCATGAAGACTAACATGATACTAGAATTTTAGGCTGAAACCAGAAATCGTAAGGAAATGTGAACATCCCTCTTTGAGACAACTCACAACACTGACCACTGTACCATTTGTACCAAAAAATGCTATCTTCTTAATTGCAGAACCAGAAAGTTGATTAAAGATTAGCTTTTGATGGCTTCTGAAACCACCTGCTGATGTGGCCTGATTATTGGCCATTTCAGCTATATTTACTACTTTTGTAACATTAGTTATAATGGAGAAGCTGATATAAGAGCAAGAAAAAAATATAGTCAAAGAGAGAGTATCAACATACCAGAAACCTCATAGCAGTGTGTTCTCGTTTGCCATCATATTTCCCTTCTCTAGTTCTTTCACTTCTCCAACTCTTCAATAAAGCTGTTCTGAATAATTTCCCTAACACCAGTAAAGATACCACAGGCTGTGTTTGTTAGCAGTTAGCACAAGTCAACACCAAAACAGATCTTGAGAATACCTCAGAACAGGGATTAGTGAATAAGGTGATGGAATCAAGGAGAAAGTAAATTGGTTATTTCTAATTTAAGAATAATGCTAAAGCTAATCAACAGGTCAATCTAACACAAAATAAGAACCTTCCTCTACTTCTACCAAAATAAAGTAACACCAGCTTAATATACAAAACGGATTATACTGAAAGCTCTAAACCTCTAGTAAGCTAATTTGTGAAAAAACAGAGTCAATGAAAAATTTCGCACATTGCCATGTAGCTGCAGGAGACTCAACAGGAAGGAAAATCTTCTGGGGAAGGAGGCAGCAAGTACTTAGACACTCAAGATGGCAAGACCCCAAGAAGTGTGCACCTCAAGATGGAAATGCATAAACCACACTCCTGTATTGTCTACCTTAAAAACCGAATTGTTGCTCATCACCCCTTTGGAACTTCCACTGCATTCCTCTCTGAAGGATCAACAAGGTTATAATTTGCTTGGTCTATTTTAGGTACCAAACCCATCACCAACAATGAAGTCGTGACAATGAATGTGGATTGGATGGTTCTCAACATTAAGGAAACATGTATCCAGCAACAGAATCTCCAAAATTTGTAGCACAAGTCAATGCTAAAAGCTTTGTACAAAATTCTGTGTTCATGTTATATGTTAATGGGTCCACACCACTATAAATGATCAAAAGTAAGCTACAAAAATAAAACCCGAGCCTTCTAAACAAACCCAATTCTTATATCTGTTTTACTCGTTCTTTTCAAAAGGTAAATTTTATATGATCACCAGAACACATATTCCTGAAGTAATTACCACCAAAATAAACAATAGCCTTTGAAAAAGCTCCAATTAATTGGGACCTCCAGGAAAATATCAGCAACTAACACCTAAGACAGCTCAGATGAAGCAACCAAAATATGCTTGTGTTTTTAACATTTTCGTTTCTGTAAAAAGACCACAACAAAAAAACAGGGGAGAAAAAAATGGAAAGCATCTGATTCTACATTCTATAATTTGGGTTAAATAGAGTTGACTATAAGAGATAAAGCATTTCAAATAATCATGTCAGTTTCAGCTTGGTTTGTTGTACAATAAAAAGGATTTCACTACAGATTACCACAATTGAAAACTAATATTGCATCTACCAAGAACTGAAACACTAACAATGAGCAGTGACCGAAAAAATCCGTAAAAGTAGAAAAAGCAGATTGAAAGTAAACTGGGTACAAAAAGGATACTCATGTCAAGACTCAAAAAAACAACCAAATTTATTGATAAAAGATCAAAATGAACCTAACGGACATATGACTTTAATCAAAATATATGTGATAGAGAGCCTATTGCATAGTCCATCTTTCTGATGTGTAACTATCAAAAGAAATAAACATCAGCTGACCAGTCATACAAATTCAACTTTAATGTGTAACTAGAAAGCATCTCACCTAGTTCTACCCTTACAATAGGCCTCTAGCGATCATTTCACAAAGAAGTTTCTCTGCCTCATCATTCTCATCTCTCTCAAAAAGAGCACGGATAATTATTTTAAAAGTTACAGCATTAGGGATACAACCATTGTCTTCCATTTTTGACATCAAAGCCAATGCTTCGTCAACCAAGCCCTCATTACACAGACCATTGATAATAACGGTATATGTCTGGACATTTAGATGATAGCCTTTAATCAAAAGATCCTTAAAAACCTCTATTGCAGTCTTAAGCCTACCACCTTTGCATAGTCCATCAATTAGTATGGTGCATGTGTACACATCTAGCTGAATTCCCTGCTCTTGAATTTTCTTGACTAATGCTATTGCCTTGTCAAGATGATGGTTTTTGCATAAAGCGTCCAACAAGGAATTGTAAGTGATTACATTAGCAGGTTGACCTCTATCATGCATCTCATCAACAAGCTCCCAAACATAAGAGATTCTCCCTGATTTGCACAAGCCATCAATAAGACAGTTGTAAGTTACTGTATTGGGAACCAAATGTTTGTGATCCATTTCTTTAAAGAGATTCATGGCTTCATCCACCATTTTAATCTTGCAGAATCCATTAATCATGATGCTGTAGCTCTGAACATTAGGTACCACTCCCCTTTTGGCCATTGTGTTGAATACATATTTTGCCTTGTTCATTTGATTAACTAAGCAATACCCATCCATTAAAGTACTATAAGTAACAACATCAGGTTTCACGCCTTCTTTTACCATCATAGCTAACACATTATTAGCTTCTTTGACCTTTCCTTCTTTACATAATGCATCAACCAATATATTAAAGGTACAAACATTTGGGTTGATGTTTTTCAATACCATTTCACTTAACAAATCAATTGCTTCCTTCAATCGACCCACAATGCCCAAACCATAGATTAGGGTACTGTAAGTCACAACATTCGGTAAAATTTCCTTGACAACCATTTCAGAATATAAATCATGGGCCTCAGTTATAAGTTTATCTTTGCATAGGCTGTCAATGATTGTGCTGTACATGACTACGTTAGGTTTAACCACTTTTCCTTCAATCTTTCTCAGCAACTGCATGGCAGCTCTTGTCTGTCCAATTTTACACATCCCATTGATCAAAGTCCCGTAACTAACTTCATCTAACAGATATCCTTGTGCTACAACACTGTCATGAAAGTGCAGTGCTTTTTGAACATCTCCATTACTACATAGACCTTTCATTATAGTTGTGAAGGTTATAGTATTAGGTTGATAACCTATCTTGAGAATCTTGCCCAACACAGAGAAAGCAAAACCCAACTGACCCACATGGCAGTAACAATTGATCAAGATGCTCAGAGTAACAATGTTTTGCGTAATTCCCCTAAGCTCCATTTGTTTAGAAAGAGAAATAGCAGTAGGATAATGCTTCATCTTCACAAAGGATCCTAAAATCTTTCCAAATTCCCAGATGGGTGGGGTAGGACGCAGATGGAGCATGCGATTGAATGAGAGAAGGGCATCGTCAACATTATAATTATCAAGGTTAAGGTTTGGGGGCTGAGAATGAGAGAATAGCCTCGCATTCAAGAGCTGAGATTCGGGGTATGGAAGAAAAGGAGGAAAGTTTGGGATGAGAAAAGGAGCATACCTTAACCTTAACCTTAACCTTGACATTGTTGTTGCATTCAACATGTTTCTTTGACAATAGTTAAAGCTTCAACCATAGTCCAAGCTTCAGCCATGCTTCAACGTAGTCACTGCCATTGCCACTAGAGCAGAAACTTGGCTGTTAGTGCTGACGTCTTCAACGACGGGTTTGAAACGACAACATCACATGGTGTTTACCCAAAGTCCTTTCTTCTTCTTTAGTTGTGGTTTGGTAGAGATGAACTTAGGGCTTATTTGTGGTTGGGGTTATGTGATTGTGGGTTTGCATTTGGGGTTGAACGGTTGAGTAGGGATTTTTTTGACAATTTAACAGAAAACAAAAAGGAAAGTCATATGTTGGCGAACCAACTAACAAGCTAAGAAGAAGTGCGGGCATATGGTAGCTTTTTGTTTGTCCATTTAAAAGGAACCAATCCAGTTTAGCATGTTAATAAACAGCCCTGTCGTGGGCTAACCGCACCAACTTAGCTTATTTATTTACCTCTAGTTAAAATGAATATTTTTAATTTTAATAAACTTTTAGTTGAAAGTGTGTTTGTAAAACTTAAATTTGTTGAACAGTAATTAATTTATGTTTGGGGATTTTGTTTGACAAAGTGAGTTTGAAAGATTATTTTTTCAATCAACACAAAAGAAAAAATTATTCGCTTTGGCCCCAACTTACTTTTGGAAGGAAAAGATATCGAAATTTTCATCGACTATAATTTACTTTTAAAAATCCTGATAAAAGATGGTGGAACTTATTCAAATTGACTCTTTTAACTTATAATTTATATCCTGATAAAAGATGGTTTCATAAAAATGCAGCTTAAGTCAATGTTTTTGTTAGGTCAAATTTGACAAGCCTACACATAGGTGGTGGTGTACTTAATAGTATTCACATATCAGTTTGGTTTGGATTTAGTGATAATATAAATTTAAATTGATCAAATTTAATTAGTTTGGTTTAATTTTATTTTACAAAATTTTTTTATCAACTCAAATCAAATCAACCTAATCAAAATGGATTGGTTTATTTAGGGCTATCGGCTGTTCAATTTTATTTTTTATTTTAAAAAGTTATTAATAGAACAAAGACAACAAACACAATAAACTAAACATAATAAAATAAATAAATCATTAACTGAATAAATAAAATTAATATAAAAACAAAATAATCTTTATCAAAATAAAAGTTATAGAAAATAATAAAGTGCACATGTATAGAGAAAAAAAAGACAATATATAATCACGACTTATAAGACAGAAGTTAGAACACGATGATTCATTGATTAGGTGGATGGATTTGTATGTCATCTGATCTTTTAAAGACGTTCAAATGAAGAATGAAATAAGAAATTTAATTTGTGACCTAAAACACAACATAGGCAAGAAATTTATTTAAAAAAAATTATTTGGTCATTGGTTCAAGTCATCAAATTCAAAATCATAAATCTAAGAACCAAAATAATAGAAATTATTTTTTATCAAATTTTATTCGATATAACCTACTTACCCAAATCAAACAAAATTGTTAAATTTTTTAATTCATCGAGTCAATTCAACTTAATAAAAAGCCTTAGTACTTAAGCATTTTGTCCACTTGAGGCTACATATCAGTTTTTCAAAAATTATTAGGTGCCTCCACTGTACATAGTACTTACAAAAAAATGGATGGCTTCTATTAGTGTTAAAGCTGGGCTCCAATAATAGGATGGTATCATTAAGAAAATTGTTTTTATATATTCTAAATTATTATATTAATTTAGTAAAAATATAACGTATGGTATAAAACAATTTTTTTTTTTACAAAATATGGTATAAAACATTAATACATACAATCAAATTAAATGTATGATATTATATAATAAAATTTAAATATGATCTCATTCGGTGTGAATAGTAAGAGTACCTAGATATTTCTTCCATCAATGACATTGATTTATATGTATTATTAGTGGTGTCAAAATGATCATCTTACACTAAGCCAATTATATTTTAGGTTGGATCAAATTAGGTTAAAGACATTGTGAGTTGGTAAATTATCAGCCCAAGTCGAATTTATGTAGGTTGTGGGTTAGGCTAGGCCAAGCCAACATGCCGACTTGCATTATATTTTTTTTTTCTTTTGTAGTTTTTAATACTTCAAAAAATTTGTTCTTATTTTTCAACATTTTTTTTCTTTGACATAGTTTAGAGTTTAGACCTTATTAAACATCAAATAAAATTATTTTTGTCATGAAAATATTAATTTACATTAAGAAAATAACAACAAAATTTTTATATATCATATAAATTATAAATTACATAACAATATCCTAATTTACATATAAAAAATATTTTAATTTAAAATTAAACTTCAGGCTTGCAGGTCAACTCGTTCTACTGCAAGCTGCCCTGCCTCAAGCTGGACCAAAATTGGGCTGTCCAGTAGGGTCAAAATTCATTTTTTCATAATTTTTTTTTATCTAGTCCATTCATTTTATGGGTTATTCGAACTGACTTATCAAACTCGACTTATTTTAACACTCATATGTATGAGTACAAAAAAATAATTTATTAATTTACATAAATAAGATAAAATAGTTTTAATTGAAAAGGTAAACAAATAATGGAAGGTGCTTGTTAGCTTTGATAAAGTCCTTTATAAGTGAATATAAAGACTTGAGATCAAATCTTGCTTTCACTTTTCCCCTCTCCAGTGTGTGTATAAAAATTTACGTACCGATTGAAATCTCAAGTGTTTCCCAAATCAATTATCTATGAAAAAAAAAAAGATAAACTATTAAAGGTGTTGCTATCAAATCCTTAAAGAAATAAAAAATATTAAATATTAAATGAAAAATAAAATTTTATCTTTTGGATTTGTCTAATAAGTACCCATTAAAAAATAAAATATAAAGTATTAAATAAAAAATTAAGTATTTGATGCATTAAAAAGGCAAAAAGCTTTACTTTACATTAAACACTTCCTATTTTTTTATTTTTTATTAGTAAAACTTTTATTTTTTGTTTAATACTTACTATTTTTTCTATTCCTTAACCAATGTCTTTTAAGATACTTGGAAGACAAACCCAACAACTTCTACTCTTTGATTTATTACGTTATAATTTAATTTTTCAAGATATTTTAATTTACCTTAAAAATTATTTATTAAAACTAAATACATTTAATACATAGCACCTTATTTAAAATCAACATTCATATAAAAATCCAAAAGAAGTTGATTTAGATGGTAAGGATCGAAACGATTTCCATATAATGCATGTTAATTAATACGGCCATATATGGAGAATTTTTTTTCTTTTTTAAAATTTTAATTATTTATCACCTTGAAATAACTCATTTTCTTACAAAAGTTTCCCACCAAACAAATACACCCAAGTCCCAAGATTTCCATGTCTTTCTTTCTTAGAAATGCAGCCTGTAGTTTGGCTTAGCAATAAAAACAGCTATATAAAAGTACACAATATTCTATTTTCACATTAAACATTTTGCCATATGTCATACTATGACTAAAACAAAAATAATAATAAATGAGAATTTTTGTCTGCACGAGAGAATGCATGAATACATCTATTTATTATTTATGTTAAAGTGCTGGTTGAAATTAAATGTCATTTGTATTAATACATATTATTCATACCTATCATTAATTGTTATACATATATCTTAATCAGAAAAAAATGATAAATAATAGCAAATATGAAAAATCATTATTTATGTCATTAATTCATTAATTGTCAAACCCCTAAAATAAAATATTGAAATGAGTTTTCTATCCATGTAGGGCTAAATAAGGAGGAAAATAATAAGCTCGCCAAGTATCATAGATTCATAAATTGGTAGAGTTCAATAACTAAGGTCCTTTAGATGAGCGTTGATAGTCGTATTAGTCACAGTTTTCCTTGTCATTGCTTCACTTATGGATGGAGTTTGCTTGGTGCATTTCAGGAGCTTGCTTTTTCGGAAGCAAATCCTTGAGTACATCAAGCAAACTTGATTCATTGGTGAGAAAAACTTGATATCCTTTTGTTAGATTTTTTTTTTATCTGATATCCTTTTGCTTGATTTAAAAAGTTATGTTTTATTTTTTCTAATGATTATGAAATTAATTACGTTTTAACTTGTTTGTGCATGTACCAACTCGCTAAAAAATTGGTTTTGGTTTTGTCACAAGCATTATGTGCTTTGAAGTTTATTACAAACAGGTAGCATGGACTCTTTTTTCCCTTTATTATTGGATTCCTCTGTTGCATATAACTACGTTAACACCTGAGCTCTGCACAATGTATAAAAAAGGAACAAAAAAATATAAAAAAAATAAAGAATATTGATTAGCATCAAGAGACACATGCTAGCACTTAATGTTGAATTAATAGTTTGGTTGAGATGTTAAGGTTGTATATGTTTTTATATATGTTAATTATTTATTTGAGTATTTATAATAGATCATACTTATCTAAAAATTAATCTAAAATTAATTGGTATTAAGTGGAGTAATCTAACAAATATAATAGGTAAACCTAGCAGAATAAACGACGAAGAAGCCTAGTAGAATAGGCGACGGAGAAGCCTAGTGGAATAGGCGATAGCGATGAGATCTTGGCTCTAATAATAGTGAGATTCCAACCTAAAACTAATTGGTGTTAAGTGCAGTGACCCAACAGATATATAAATCGCATCTTGAAGATTGAGATAGGCGATGTAGGACACTTAACATTGTTAGAAATAGAGAAATAGAAATACAGGAAAGTATAGAGAAAATTTTTGTATATTCTCTAAATTAATCAGTGTATACAAGATGCTTTTCTATTTATAGGAGAAGGAGTCTATATAAAGAAGGAAATACTATCAAATATAATTAAAATAATATCTCTAATTATGTGCAAATCAAATCCCTAAGATAACACAAAATCAAACATGATTTAATCTTGAGATATGTTCTAGATATTCTAATACTCCCCCTCAAGCTAAAGCTACTAACCTTTAGCTTGTTACAATTAGACACACGAAAATAAAATACATTAAAAAATAATTTAAAAACACAACATCGAGATCTTGGAGAAGTCAAGAAGCCCAAACTGCATTTGGGATGGAACCAATCTGTATTTGGGAAAATCACAATGGGAACGAAACCAAACTGCATATGTGATGGAACCAATATGCATTTGACTGAAAATAACTGCAATGGAGCCAATTTATCAGACAATACTGATCGGAGGCTGGAGCAACGAAGACAAAGCCAATCTTTCAGGCTAGATCTAACGGAACTGATCGACAAAATTGAACAAAGATGCATATCGGAGATGCTGGATCAGGAGGAACTGATCAAAGATGCGAGATTAGGCGGAACTGATTAGGAGCGCAACAGAAGAGCGGAGGAAAGCAACGGAGGAGTGCAGCAGAGACGAAGCCAACTACGAATAGGAGAGAGAAAGTGACGATAGATAGATAGAGAGATGAAGTCAGAAAGAGAATATGACATGAGAAATGACTAATAAAAGTTCTAAATTTTCGAGAACTATGTAGCGAATTAGTGATGAGACATGTCACAGAGGATAATACAGCTCTAATACCATGCTAGAAACAGAGAAACAGAAATACAGGAAAGTATGGAGAATGTTTCTGTATATTCTCTGAATTATTTCTAAATTAATCAGTGTGTACAAGAAGATTTCCTATTTATAGGAGAATGAGTCTATATAATGAAAAAAATACAACTAATTATAATTAAAATAATATATCTAATTATGTGCGAATCAAATCTCTAAAATAACATAAAATCAAACTTAATTTAATCCTGAGATATATTCTAGATATTCTAACATAGTTAAAATGAATTGGAGGTTATACTTATGTGTAACTATAATAGGTGTTTGGACGGGTGGTAAGCGTCTCTTTTTACTATATTTGGTCCACTAAAATTATAATACTTACACAATATAATCATACTTATAGTTACATTAAGATGATGATGAACAAATAAATAAATTATCAATGATTTCATCATGTTATAAAATAATGATTCACTTATTTTAGAAAACATGCATAATCACAATTGAGATTTGAGTAATAACAAATTTTTAAACTCTAACATATGTCTTCCTTTAGAAATTAGTTGAAAAAAATCATGTTATGTATTAAGGTAGTGAATCATAGGAGACAAAGTGTCTCTTTTTAAACCAATTGGGAATAAATTGATTTGAAATCAAACCCAAAAGTGAATATAAGGTGATTTTTTTCTTAGGTGACTTATTTTTATGTGTAATTGTTATCCTACTTTCTCATATTTCAACAAAGGATATTGGTATCACAATCTATATCTTTGTTGATACAAGTGAGCTAAGACTGACTAATCTTTCATTTTTTATAACATATGTGCTTTAGGCTTACTAACCTCTCATTTACATGAGTTACTATATGAATTAATATATATATATATATATATATATATATATATATATATATATATATATAGGAGGATCAACACCAAAGTGTAAGTCTTTTTTTGACTTACACTTATTTTTACTTAGATCTACTTTCATCTAATGGTTACTTTTAATGAAATAATTCAACCATTAGATGAAAGTAGATCTAATTAAAATGAGTGTAAGTCAAAAAGACTTACACGGTGTAAGCAGTGTAAGCCGATCCCCTTATATATATATATATAGGGAGGATCAACTTACACCGGTGTAAGTTTTTTTTTTACTTAAACTTTCAACCGTTAGATACTTTCATTAATGGATACTTTTAATGAAATAATCTCAACCAAGATGAAAATAGATCTAAGTTGAAAAGTTGACTATTGAAATGATCCTCCTCATATATATATATATATATATATATATACTTTTAATGAAATAATTCAACCATTAGATGAAAATAGATCTAACGGTTGAAAATGAGTGTAAGTCAAAAAAGACTTACATGATGTAAGTCGATCCCTCCTCTCATAAATAAAATATATATATATATATATATATATATATATATATATATATATATATATATATACTTCTCTAGTATAAATTAATTTATCACTATTCACTACTTAGTTTTGGATTCAGGCTTATCTAATTAATGTGACTTCCTTTTTGCAGTGAAATTACATTATATATTTTTACGAAGGCAAAGAAACTAAAAGTTGGAAGTTGATATTGAAATGACAAAAGCTTTAAGCTAACTTATGAAATTTTGTTATAAGAATTGAGCTATAAGGGTTGAGTGTTAAAACTCCGTCTGTCGTGGCAAAGAGATATAACAGCGTGTGTTTCGCCTACCGTGGTAAAGAGATATAACTACGTGTGTTCCGCCTACCGTGGTGAAGAGATGTAACGGCTAATGTGGATATAATAGATGTAGAGATTTTGTTTAAGATATGAGATGAGATTTGTTAAGTAGAGTTGAATTTCTTTAAGATTATAGGTTTATTTTTGGAGAAGAAAGCACGTGACAAGTAATTTTATTTATAAGCTTCATTTATTTGATTATTGTGTTTTGAGTTGTTTTGCTAAGCTTAAATATTTGAACTATTACTTGTTTCCCTTTCTTGTTCACTATGTTTATTATGTCCTCACTGAGTCTATATGACTCACCCCATTCTTTTTTTCTTCAGATTTGCAGGCTATTAAGTAGGGGATTCCTGAGATTTACTATTCTGCCTAGGAGTGTTTGTCTTTTGATAGGTCTTCATTGTCATAACCAGCTAGTGTTACACGTTGACTCCAGTATTTTGCAACTATAGGAGATAGATTTTATTTTTTTTTTTAAATATAGATATATGACCATAAAGTCTTGATATGTCCCTTCTGTATAGCTGGCTTAATTTGTTCTTATGATTGGTGCTAGATGCTTATTGATAACTCTTAGAAATAAGAGTTATTACTATCCTTTTAACTTAATCATTGTTCTTGTTTTGATCAATTTTGGAGAAGAACTTCAAGTTTTGTTTGATTGAGTAAATATCTGTGTTAATCTGATTAATTGCAAAAAGCTGTAAATTCTGATTTGTTATTACTGAAGGTTTGATTTAGTTTTGAGTTGGTTTTAAAGGTGTAATTGCTGAAGGAATTACTCTAGGATGTTTTGGAATGCTGCAGCTTTGGGGGAGCGAGTCACTATAAGATAAAATTATTTCCAGCTCAGCTCTTGCCCACTAGAAGACAAAATACCTACTGCACTGTGCTTAAAAGGAAGAGAGAGAATACAATGCAGCAGTTGTGTGTACTTGAGAATTGGGCCAAGGAATATTTTAGTATTTGAATTTGTAAAAGCCCAAAAAGTGAGGCATGAGAGAGAGTGTAACCCTATTTTGGGAGCTAGTACAAATATTAAGTGTGACCTTGTTTTTAAGGGAGCTTTTAGGGATACTGTGCAGAGCCGTCAGCTCCTGGTCCTATCTGTAATTTCATTTTTACACATCATGTCTTTATTTTCCATTTCTTTTGCTTACTTTGTCTTCAAGCTTATTATGAGCTAAATTCTATTAGTTAGGATTTTATAAATTTGTAATTGTACTGAAGGGTAATCCAATGTTATGGATGTTATTCATTTTCTTCTCTTCTGCTTTAATGTTTAATTTCGATTTAGCCTGATCAACTAATCTGAAATATCAACTAATTTCATTTGAAAAAACCAAGTTAGTGGACTTGATTAGAAGATAAAGATAGAACAATTAATTGAAAATTAATTGTGTTTAATGAGTTAGGAATAACCTTCAAGTCTTTAAGTAGTTGGACGTGTTTTTCTGACAACTGAGGGAAATTAATTTGAACTTAGGAATAAGAAGCTTTTAATGAACTCAGTTTTTACTGCTGGAGAGCAAATTTCATTTCCTGGGCTAAATGTTGTAGCATCCTGAAGCATACATTACCCTGAAGTTAAGAATTACAAAGGATTAGAATCCTAGCTGTTTCCATCTCTATTTTAAAATACTCATTTATCGCTCTTATTAATTCTTTGCATTTATTACTTACTGCTCTGATACCTCATTACTCCATTTACTTTACATGTTTAAAAATTTCTCTTTATTTTATTACGTTAAATAGGAAGGTTAAATCTAGAAATTGTATTCAATATAATTAAATCCTCGTGAGAACGATCTTTACTCACACTTTATTACTTGTTTGACTGTGTACACTTGCACATTTTTTAACAAACCAACAAGTTTTTGGCGCCATTGCCGAGGATTGATAATGGTGTTGAATATTTAAATTCTTTTGTTAACTTTATCTATTTAGTTACTTCTAAAAATTTGGTGTACTATGCTCAGCAACAGGTATTGCAATCTATATGCGCAGCAAGGGTGCACTCGAGTTTCAAATTAACTTGGAGATAGAGAAAACAACTAAGAGGTTAAGGAAGAGAACCAAAGAACAACGTGCTCAAACCCAACATTCTGAGTTAGGCTTCATGGCTGATCTTTTCTTAAATGATGAGGAGCAGCCTAGTATGATCGATATAGCAAATGACATAGAGAGGTCCATCAGGGACTATGCAGTCTTTGATCCCCAAACGATGAATACTGGGATAGTGAGGCCAGAAATAACTACCCAGCAGTTTGAATTCAAGCCTATGATGTTTCAAATGCTTCAAACCGTTGGGCAGTTCAGTGGTGCTCCTACTAAAGATCCTCATTTGCATTTAAGGCAAGTTCTGGAAGTAGCTAGCAATTTCAAGATCCCTGGAGTAAGTGATGATGCATTCAAATTGAGACTCTTCCCTTATTCACTGAGGGACAGAGCAAAGACCTGGTTGAACTCTTTAGAACCCAATTCAATTACTACTTGGAATGGATTGGCTGAAAGGTTCCTGACAAAATACTTCCCTCCCACTAAAAATGCCAGTGACATTACTTCCTTTAGGCAGAATGATGATGAATCACTGTATGAAGCATGGGAGAGGTTTAAAGATCTATTGAGACAGTGCCCTCATCATGGCATTCCTGTATGTATTCAAATGGAAACTTTCTACAATGGATTATTACATCCTTCAAGGTTGATGTTGGATGCCTCTTCTAAAGGTGCTCTGTTGACTAAGTCTTATAATGAAGCTTATGAGCTAATAGAAAGCATAGCTGCCAATAGTTATTAGTGGCCAACCAGTAGAGCAACTTCTTCTAAAGGTGTGGCTGGTGTTCATGAAGTGAAGGAGATAACTGCTATGTCTGCTCAGCTTGCTTCCATTACCAACATGCTGAAAAATTTAACTGTGGCTAACACCAGTAAAGAACTTGTGATGGTTGAACCTACTATGACTCTAATAAATTCAGTAGCTTGTGTTTTCTGTGGAGGAAGGCATCAGTTTGAAGAATGTTCTTATAATCCAGTGTCAGTGAATTATGTGGGAAATAGAGGGAACAATTCTTTCTCTAATACTTATAATCCTGGCTGGAAGCAACATCCTAATTTCAGCTACAGTAATCACAGCAACACTCGGAATCCTCTAGTTGGGTATGCTTCTCCACAGTACCAACAACAGCAACAGAACAATCAGCAGTAGTAGAACCATGCTCCTGCAAAGGAATCATCTTTGGAAGCTATGTTGAAAACTTTCATGGCTGAAACTAAAGTTCAAATCCAGAATCAAGGAGTTGCTGTAAGAAACTTGGAGAACCAAGTAGGTCAGTTGGCCAATGCATTAGCTAACAGACCTGCTGGCACCTTACCCGCTTCCACAGAGTCTCCATCATCTTCAAATGATAAAGGGAATGAGCAAGTTAAAGCCGTAACCCTGAGAAGTGGTAAAGAGCTACAGGATGCTATAGCATCTAAGCAGCAGGGAACAAAGACAACTGAACCAGCTGAAATAGAGAAGCCTAAGCATGAATCAGCTCCACTGCCTGAAGATACAGAGCAAGTCATTCCTAAGTGGATTGAACCCAAGCTGATTCCAGAGAGGCCACCTCCTCCATTTCCACAGAGGTTGAAGAAGGCAACTCAAGAGAAGCAATTCAATAAGTTTCTGGAAATTCTGAAGCAGTTGCACATTAACATACCTCTGGTTGAAGCTATACAGCAGATGCCCAACTACACCAAATTTATGAAGGACATCCTTACTAAGAGAAAGAGATTGGGAGAATTCGAGATAGTGGCAATGACAAAAGAGTGCAGGCAGCTGTTGCAGAATAAAGTTCCTCAGAACATGAAAGATCTAGGCAGCTTTACTATCCCTTGTTCTACAGGAAATACTTATTGTGGAAAAGCCTTATGTGATCTTGGAGCAAGTATGAATCTTATGCCTATGTCCATTTTCAAGCAACTGAAAATTGATGAAGCCAGGCCTACCACTGTGACTTTGCAACTTGCTGATAGGTCTATTGCTTACCCAGAAGGTAAGATTGAGGATGTCCTAATCAAAGTGGACAGGTTTGTATTTCTAGTGAATTTTATTATTCTAGACTTTGAGGCTGACAAGGAAGTTCCAATCATCCTTGGAAGACCCTTCCTGGCAACTGGAAGAACATTGATAGATGTACAGAAAGGAGAGCTTACTATGAGGGTGAATGATCAGCAAGTAACTTTCAATGTTTTTAATGCATTACACTATCCTGATGAAGAGATGGACAACTGTTTTGTCATTACTAATATTGATTCCCTTGTGCAAGAGCAATTGATAGCATTAGGGCAAGACTTAGAGCATGAGTCTGAACTGAATAAGGAAACTGATTTTAGAAATGAAGAGTTAAAGCAGCTGGTTGAAGGGAATTTGGCACACAGATCTTGGATCAGAAAATATGAATCCTTAGATGTATCTGCAGACACCTTCAAGGAGAATGTACCCTTTGTTGAAAGACCTCCCACCCTTGAATTGAAGCAACTACCTTCTCATTTGAAGTATGCTTATCTTGGAGAAAAGGAAACTTTTCCTATCATCATCTCTTCCTTCTTAACTTCTGAGCAAGAAGGTAGTCTTATTTCACTTTTGAAGAAGCACAAAAAAGCTATTGGATGGTAAATGGCAGACATTAGAGGAATCAGTCCTAGCCTTTGTATGCACAAAATTCTGTTAGAGGAAGATACCAAGAACAGTATTGAAGGCCAGAGAAGATTGAACCCGATTATGAAAGAAGTGGTGAAAAGGGAAATCATTAAATGGCTTGATGCAGGAATCATCTATCCTATTTCAGATAGTGTATAGGTAAGTCCTGTGCAGTGCGTTCTAAAGAAAGGAGGAGTTACTGTAGTGAAAAATGAGAAGAATAAGCTGATTCCTACAAGAACAGTCACAGGTTGGAGGATATGCATGGATTATAGAAAGCTGAACAAGGCCACAAGGAATGATCATTTTCCATTACCATTCATTGATCAGATGCTTGATAGGTTGTCTGGGAGAGAGTTTTATTGCTTTCTGGATGGCTATTCTGGTTATAATCAGATAGCAGTAGCACCCGAAGATCAGCAGAAGACTACTTTCACTTGTCCCAATGATACATTTGCTTTCAGAAGAATGCCTTTTGGGCTCTGCAATGCTCCAACAACTTTTTAGAGGTGCATGATGGTCATCTTTTTTGACTTTATTGAGAAGACTATGGAAATTTTCATGGATAATTTCTCAGTTTTTAGAGATTCATTCATGGGATGCTTGGACAATTTAGAGCAGGTGCTGGACAAATGTGAGGAAACCAATTTAGTTCTAAATTGGGAGAAGTGTCATTTCATGGTCAAAGAAGGCATTGTGCTAGGCCACAAAGTGTCAAAGAAAGGCTTAGAGGTGGACAAAGCTAAGATTAAGGTGATTGAAAAACTCTCCTCACCCAATTCTGTCAAGGGCATCAGAAGTTTTCTAGGACATGCTGGGTTTTATAGGAGATTCATCAAAGATTTCTCTAGAATATCCAAGCCACTGTGCAAACTGCTGGAGCATGATAGTGCATTTAAATTCACAGAAGAGTGTTTATCAGCTTTTGAAACTTTGAAGAAGGCTCTGATCACTACCTCTGTAATAGTAGCTTCGGATTGGGAGAAGCCATTTGAATTGATGTGTGATGCAAGTGATTTTGCAGTGGGAGCTGTGCTAGGTCAGAGGCATAACAAGATCTTCCATACTATCTATTATGCTAGCAAGACTCTCATTGATGCTCAGATCAACTACACCACTACAGAAAAAGAATTGTTGGCAGTTGTATTTGCGTTTGACAAGTTCAGACCATATCTGGTGGGAACCAAAGTAGTGGTATACACAGATCATGCAGCCATCAAGTATCTCATTGACAAGAAGGATGGAAAGCCAAGGCTTATCAGATGGGTGCTCTTGCTTCAAGAATTTGATTTGAAGATCAAAGACAAGAAGGGAATTGAAAATCAGGTAGCTGATCATCTCTCCAGAATTGTTGAGAAAGGAGAAACCAAGCCTCAAGGAGAAATTAAAGAGAATTTTTCTGATGAACACCTTTACTCGATTGAAGATCTTGCAGCACCTGCAGTGCTTGAGACATTGTGAATTTTCTGGTCAGTGGGGTAATTCTAGTAGAAATGAACTCTCAACAGAAAAGGAGGTTTCTGCATCAAGTTAAACACTTTTACTGGAATAAACCTTTTCTGTACAAAAGGTGCTAAGACCAGATCATGAGGAGATGTGCTGCTGAGGAAGAAATGCAAGCTATCCTTAGTGATTGCCATGCAACTCCTTATGGTGGTCACTTTGGAGGAAAAAGAATAGCTGCAAAGGTCCTGCAATCGGGGTACTTTTGGCCCACTTTGTTCAGAGATACTCAAAAGTTTGCCAAGAATTGTGATAGATGTCAGAGGGTGGGGAATATTTCCAACAGACAAGAACTGCCACTCAACACCATTTTGGAGATTGAATTGTTTGATGTGTGGGGAATAGATTTTATAGGACCATTCCCTATATCTTATGGAAATGCCTGCATCTTAGTTGCAGTAGACTATGTCTTTAAATGGGTAGAAGCAGTAGCATTGCCTTCCAATGATGCTAGGGTAGTCACAAAATTCCTGCACAAGAACATATTTACCAGATTTGGCACTCCTCGAGCTATAATCAGTGATAAAGGGAGACATTTTTATAACAAGCTGTTTGCTAACTTGCTTGCAAAATATGGAGTGAAACACAAAGTGGCTACTGCCTATCATCCTCAGACCAGTGGACAAGCTGAAGTGTCCAACAGAGAGATCAAAAAAATCCTTAAAAAAATGGTGAATCCTTCCAGGAAGGACTAGTCTGTGCACTTAGATGATGCTCTCTGGTCCTACAGAACGGCATTCAAGGCCCCCATTGACATGTCCCCTTATAGATTGGTTTATGGCAAGGCTTGCCATTTACCAATAGAGCTGAAACACAAGGCATTTTGGCCCATAAAGAAGTTGAATTTTGATTCACAAGCAGCTGGAGAAGCAAGATTAATGCAGCTGAATGAACTTGAAGAGTTCAGGCTCTTTTCTTATGAAAATGCTTAAGTATATAAGAGCAAGGTCAAAGATGGCATGATCAGAAAATCCAACCCAGAGAATTAGTTGAAGGCATGCAAGTGCTCTTGTTTAATTCCAGATTAAAATTGTTCCCTAGGAAGTTGAAATCAAGGTGGTTTGGACCATTTAAATTAGTTAAAGTGCACCCTCATGGAGTTGTGGATTTGCTGGAGGAAAGTTCTGGAAGAGAGTTCAAGGTGAATGGCCAAATGGTGAAGCAATATTGAGGTGAGCCGTGTGCAAGAATGAAGGCCACCATTCATCTTTCAGATCCTTAGCCACCAGTGTGGAGTTAGGCTAAGGACATTAAACTAAACATTACTGAGAGGCAGCCCAGCTTTATATCCTTTACATTGTCTTTTGAATTTCAATTAAAATAGGTTAGTTTATTTTAATAAATATATAAATATTGTTAACATGTGTTTACAGACTAGAGCATTCTAAGCCCAAGGTTGTGCTGGAAAGGGTGGTGTGTGGTCACATCAGGCCCAGTTAACAGTGTTATTGGTGGTGACAGTTTAGAAAAGCACAAGAGCCCATGTTCAACTGTAATACTTTTTGAATTTCCAAATTCAAGAGTTGAAAAGTTAGTGAACAAGGAAAGGTTTCAGAAATCATAGGAATGTAACTTACCTCTACCCACTCACTTAATGCCACCTTTTTCTCCACCACTCACATCCATCCTTAACCTCTCACCTCAATCTCCCTTTCTCTCTATTAAAGCCACTGTCTTCTCTACCTTAACCCCACACGCAACTCCACTCAAACTTTCTGTCTCACCTGTCTCTGTCTATCACCATCAACCAAATCCTCTTTTTTACCATTTCATATACCATGGGTAAAGCACAAGCTCAGTCTTCCAAAAAGCCCATTACCATCATTTCATCCTCTTCCGGTGATGAGACCGATCTACGTTTTGTGGATGAAGAAGAGAGATTAAAGTTCGAGAGGGAAATCAAGAAACGGAACTTCCATCTGGAGAAGGGTTTCTTCCTTCTAGACTCTCCTCATTATGGGCTCACAGAGGATGTTGTTGAGCTCATAGACAATCACAACTGGAAGAAGTTCGTGACTCACCCGAGAGAACCCAAATTCCCTTTTGTGCGCGAATTTTATGCCAATCTGACCTCACCACAGCAAAAATATGTCATAGTGAGTTCAAAGGTGTCGTTCTCTGCTGCCACGTTGAACAGAAGGTGGGGCTTGAAAGATGTTGAGGATGAATACCTGACTCTGTTGAAGAGTGCTGAAGAAACAGAGATGAATGATATGATGAGGGAAGTCACAGTGGAAGGGGCAGACTGGATTCAGACATATGAGAATTGGAAAATAGCCAGGCCTGATCTCACCCCCTTGGCCAAAGTTTGGTATCATATCATCAGAACTAAGATTCTTCCCATCACGCACTTAGCAACAGTAAACAAGGAGAGGTTAGTCCTCTTGTATTGCATTCTGAAGAAGAAGAAGGTGGATGTAGGATAACTGATTGAGAAAGAAATTATTGTCTGCGCATTCAAGAAGAAAGGACTGTTGTTTTTCCCCTCCTTAATCACCACTTTATATTTGAAATGTGGAGTAAGGGCCCTGTCTGAGGATGAAATTATGGACAACAAGGGGGCCATAGATTGGCTGGCTATCAAACGTTTTGGGGCATCAACATCAAAGGTACAAGGTTCAGTTCCTCCATCTAGGCAGCAGGAACACCTGGATGATGTGAACACCAAGGTGGACTGATGCTACCAAATGCTACAGCATAGTTTGAAGCAGCAGCAACTCTTCTGAGAATTTTCCAAAGAGCAACATATGTGGATGCAAAGGACCCTTGGAATCAACAAGCTGAGACAAGGTAGCTACCCTCCCTTGTTTCCTGAAGCGATCTTTGAACCGTTCTAGTACTCTCCCCCTAAACCCAAGAAACAAACCAACCCTGCAAAGGAAACTGCACCTCCTAACCCTCCTGCACCAGAACAAGACCCTGAAATCCCTCCTGTGAATCCCACTGCTAGTGAGCACTCAATGAATAATAATGAAGTTAGTTCTGACTGGACACCACCACCACCACCCAGAGATCCAACACCACCTCCAGCTCAACTAAGCAGGTCCAAGAGAGGAAAAGAAAAGATGGTTGATGAAGCACCAGAAGGCCCCCATCCACCAAAGAAGGGTAGAATCAAGCACAGAGCTCCCCCCATGATTAGAAAAAAAAATAAAAATTGATGTAGATGCTAAGAAGACTCCCATTGCACCCAGTGAGGACTCTAAAGATAATATGCCTATTATAGGGAGAGTTGGGAAACTCAAGGCTTTCACAGTCTCTAAGGCTCAGCCAAAAGCTGGTGGAGGGGAGGAGGAGGATAAAGCTGAAAAAGAAAGAAGTGCTGAGTTAGCCATTACCAAGGAGATTCCAACAACAGACAAGCCAACAATGAAGCAGATGGCCAGATCTGGCAGTAGAAGGAGCAGTGCAAGATTGGCTCAGCCTTGAGCAAGAAGAAACACCCAAGGTGCTGCAGCATCAGATGACCAGGATTTCCCTTGATCTTTCTTTTTTGGTTTGTTTTAGTTTGTTTTAATTTCTGTTTTTAAAATTGTAGTATTGTCTACCCCTACTGTTTAAATATAGTAGACTTAATGACCAGTGGGGGCCTTTTAAAAAAAAATATGTTAATGAAAGAATGGTGTTTGCTGTCCATGTGCATCTGATGAAGACAAGTTTTACCTTACTGCATGTAAAATACATTAATATCTTGAATTAATCCTTTCTCACCACACAATCCCTAGCTCAAAATGGACTTTAAAGAAGGACTTCTTTCAAAAGTCACCAATCAATTGGGGGAATTGGGTTACAAAGACCCTTGTCCAAGGAAGAGAGGGTGAGGTCTGAATTAGATTTCAACCTAAGTTTGGGAGTGAGTGAGACTGAATGTAGTGTTGTAGTACTTTACAACATCATTTCTGTGAGCTTTTGGGCTTCAACAGATTTTGTTCATCATGCATTCCATTCATGTGTTTTCTCTGCAGAACTTGACTTATTTCTGTGATTGATTGCATATTTCACTATTGCACACAAACTGACTTGAGACACTGTTCTTGTTTTAAATACTGAGACTTAAAAGGCCAACCCTCAAGTATTACCCTTTGTGAACCCCTTTGAGCCTAAGACTTTCTTGTTGGTGATAAGCCACATTACAAGCTCAAATTCCCTGAAAAATAATGTACTACCCTGTTTAGGTGGAGTTTAGGACTGTGTCAAAGTGTTACCTAATTATAGGTCCTGACCACAATGGTTGAGGACAACCAACAATATAAGTTTGGAGGTAGGGTGCCTATGTAATAAAAAGGGATGAAAGAGCAAATTATCAAAGGAACAATGTAAAGAAAGTGAAAAGTTGCAGAATATGTTGCACTAAAGTTGCTGCCTCTGCCTTTCCTCCCAATAAAAAAAAAACTTCCCCTTTGTTACCAGAAATGTGGGTAAAAATACAGAAATGTCTAAGTTTGAGGGTGGGTTATTTTGACAAAGATCTTGAACCCCACCTAAGTTAGCTACTTTCCAAAAATTCCACACCCAAACCTTAGCCTCATTACAAACCATTAAAGTCCTCTTGCTATGTGCAATTTGTGTATGTGTTTTTGATTGATAGAAATTTATCAAGCATATGATAGAGTTGCATGTGAATGATGATTGAGTGAAACATCAACACAGAACATAAAGTAGAGTGAATTGAGCGATATGACAAACCCAATAATGTGTTAAGCCCCTGTTCTTAGGAAGATAATTTGGTGAGTCTTCACCTTTACATCCAAAGGATATTTGGAAAATGCGCCTAAGACTCTATTGAGAGGTGATTTGGTTGGAGTTCCTTGCTAAAACTGAGTTGAGAGCTTAGGGAAATCACACACACACTATGGAAAGTGATTAAGAAAATGGTATTTTGTATTGAGCATAATTCTGAAAAATGCATCTGAGGATTGTCATGGACTTTGCTTATACTATTCTGATTTTGTTTTGTTAATGCTTGTTGAATGTCATTACTTGAGGACAAGCAATGGTTCAAGTTTGGGGGTGTGATAACTCTTAGAAATAAGAGTTATTACTATCCTTTTAGCTTAATCATTGTTCTTGTTTTGATCAATTTTGGAGAAGAACTTCAAGTTTTGTTTGATTGAGTAAATATTTGTGTTAATCTGATTAATTGCGAAAAGCTGTAAATTCTGATCTGTTATTGTTGAAGGTTTGATTTAGTTTTGAGTAGGTTTTAAAGGTGTAATTGCTGAAGGAATTGCTCGGGATGTTTTGGAATTTGCGCAGCTTTGGGGAGCGAGTCACTATAAGATAAAATCATTTCCAGCTCAGCTCTTGCCCATTAGAAGACAAAATACCTGTTGCGCTGTGCTTAAAAGGAAGAGCGAGAATACAATGCAGCAACTGTGTGTACTTGAGAATTGGGTCAAGGAATATTTTAGTATTTGAATTTGTAAAAGCCCAAAAAGTGAGGCATGAGAGAGAGTGTAACCCTATTTTGGGAGCTAGTACAAATAGTGAGTGTAACCTTGTTTTTAAGGGAGCTTTTAGGGGTACTGTGCAGAGCCGTCAACTCCTGGTCCTATCTGTAATTTCATTTTTACGCATCATGCCTTTATTTTCCATTTCTTTTGCTTACTTTGTCTTCAAGCTTATTATGAGCTAAATTCTATTAGTTAGGATTTTATGAATTTGTAATTGTACTGAAGGGTAATCCAATGTTATGTATGTTATTCATTTTCTTCTCTTCTGCTTTAATGTTTATTTTCGGTTTGGCCTGATCAACTAATCTGAAATATCAACTGATTTCGTTTGGAAAAATTAAGTTAGTGGACTTGATTAGAAGATAAAGATAGAACAATTAATTGAAAAATTAATTGTGTTGAATGAGCTAGGAATAGCCTTCAAATCTTTAAGTAGTTGGACGTGCTTCTCTGACAACTGAGGGAAATTAATTTGAACTTAGGAATAAGAAGCTTTTAATGAACTCAGTTTTTACTGCTGGAGAGCAAATTTCATTTCCTGGGCTAAATGTTGTAGTATCCTGAAGCATACATTACCCTGAAGTTAAGAATTACAAAGGATTAGAATCCTAACTGTTTCTATCTCTGTTTTAAAACACTCATTTATCGCTCTTATTAATTCCTTGCATTTATTACTTACTGCTCTGATACCTTATTACTCCATTTACTTTACATGTTTAAAAATTTCTCTTTATTTTATTACGTTAAATAGGAAATGTTAAATCTAGAATTGTATTCAATACAATTAAATTCTCGTGGGAACGATCTTTACTTACACTTTATTACTTGTTTGACTATGTACACTTGCACATTTTTTAACAAACCAACACTTATGTTTGTGATGGATATGGATATATGTTGTTGACCAGGTCTAAATGAAATGCGTGATTTGTTCATTTTTTAGAAGAAACTTTGTCAGATTTTTAATAGCCCTAATATATGTTACATATTATTTTCTTTAATTGATGTTGTATGGTTAGACAGACTAGCTGAGTACTAAGTATCACTAGCTTATGTACTGGTCACGACCTAAGAGTGGATCGTGGCACACATGCTAGCACTTATTGTTGTGGGTTCTTTATCATTTTATCTATAGGATTCCATGAAAGCTTCAACTGTAAACAATGTAATTGAACTAGAGATAATTTGAAAGTACTAGCTAACTCAATGGATAAAATATTTTGCAAGTGATTGTAAGGACCTAAAATCAAATATCACATTCATTCCCTTGGAGTCATTTAAGCACAAAGTTCAAGTGATACGTCCCATTTCCCATTTCCCAGGTGTGTGCATTGGTGTGTCTTTCTCCTAAATCTTAGTTTCTACTATTTCATTTAGCCACTTGGCAGATGTGAGACAACATGTGATATGTAAGAAGTTAATACCTTTGTATTGCAAAACTATAAATCTATAATAAATTTCACTGTTATCTTATATACTTTAGAATATTTTATATAGATTAACATAAATTATATTATAATTTTATAAAACTCATATTAATTAGATGTTAAAATTATAAGAGCATTTTGTTTAGTTCAAATTATGATCAGTATTGTTATTGAACCTGTTGTTATTAAACACTGCTTATATGTGTATTTTGTTTATGAGTCTTGTATATGTGTTTGACATAATAGGTAGATTTAGCTCATTGTAGTTATTCTATATATACAATGAGAAACTCATATTCTTAATCATTTTAGTACATACAATTGTTCTATTGATACTGCTGCGTGAGCGACTACAGTGTGATAGAAATAGTATCTTTCCCTCGTCGAGATCACTTTCAAAAAATTAAACATGACAATCTTATTGGCATCATTTCAAGGTAAACCCTATCACTCATCATATATTATATAGGTATGCTATAATTTGGGATTAACACTTTACAAGAGTCACAATCCCATCATAAACAAAAATAACACAATTTCTTCTCTTGACAAAACATTTAACAAATCAGGATATTAGAACATAATAAATAATATTGTGAATATCTCCAACCAAAAAACAAAAAATAAAAATATTGCGAATATTATATCTAGAACAATATAACCCATATTCATGATTCTATCTTCCAAAAACCATCAAATTATATATTTTCCAAAATTAGCTCGGAAGTATGTAATTCTTCTATTTAAAATGTGGACATTATCGTAGGTTCTATCTTATATTTGAAACACCTTATATGGTACAAGTTAATTAACTCAGGACTAATGAGAAATTCTTTCATTAACTTAAAACACTTAACCTAGATGTATTAGGCTAATTATATTATTAATTATGATAGATTATAATAACTAATTATTAATTAACTATAGTAATATTAACTACTTGGGATTCCCAAAAAAGCACCACCCTGTAAAATGCACGAGTTTGTGGGAACTCAGGGACTCTTCCGCCACCCTATTAATAAGTCCCTCGATGTTACATCAGTTAAACTTTGCTTAACAGTGGACTAAATCTTAGAGCAAAGGTATCTCATGTTGAATGTTAATCTTAAAATCTTAAGGTTGCAACAAATCATCTCCATAATCAAGCACAACTTTATCATAGGTGTTAGCTTGGAACAAATTGAAGTATTTGGAATATGGTCGAGGAAGAGGTAGCCGTAAATTAAACTCTTTTCTTCACCAATCAGTGTTAGTAATGATTCAATTTACTTATGTAATGTCAACAACATAAAAGTCCAACTAGGATTTCCTTGAGCAACAATTATTTATTATTTGATGGATACGCTTTTGTCACTTGATGGTTAGATAATCTTAAGTATCTGACCCTGTGTCTCACACATTACAGATGAAAATTTATGAGGATGAAAGTCTATGCAGCAAAACAAACATGGGCTGCCACTCAATCAATTAAGACAGCCCCTTTAGAGATACAAAATGTTTCAGCCTTTAACTACATTGTATTATGGTTCATCCTCTTGTATTTTATGCATAAAAAAGTGTCAACCTTGCAAGCTCTCATTTTGTGAATCTGAAAAATGTACTACAGGAATTTGTCTTCACCTAGTCATAAGTTATCCTACTTTAAGTAGCTTATTCCATTCCATGTCCCCCACCTACCCTCCCATTTGTGTGGTCTAATGGAGGAACAAATAAAAATGTAGAGTGAATCTGAAGACAATTTGCTGAGTTAGCTGATTATTTAATTCCCCCTCGCCTTCCATGATGCTGATGCAGCATTCCGTTATGAACCACTCCACTCCTAAACTCCACTCCATCCCCTTCAAATACTTAGGAGTGGAGTGGTTCATAACAGAATTTAGGCATGTGTACTCAAGGCAACCAGTAACTATATAAGGTTTGATGGGGAGTGGGGCAAATAGATTTCAGGATGGTTTATGGCGTTTTTGCAATTGGATTTATTTAAGTTGTCTAGCCAAGTAAACATATGTGAATGGAACTTAATCTGAAGAAACCATATTATATAAGGTTGAAATAGAGGAGCAATAAAAACCTAAGCTTCATTTATAATGTTCTTTAGCGTTACATATGTGCTAGATTTTTTGAAAATAAACTTTTCATTTATTCTTTTATAGGTGAATAATCACAGAGAATTGGAATTCTCAACTTTGGGACCAACTGACCAAGTAGTCCAAACTTGAGGTCCAAACTGGTAACCAGCCTCCATTAATCATGAATAAAAGTTCAATTAACTGAAACAAAGAAAAAGTCCACCAAGCAAACTCCCAAACATGTCAACCACTAAATACCTGATCACAAGAATCCAATACCGTATTAATAAACCCAGATAGAGAAACTGAAAAAACATATTTGTTAAGCAAACTCAGCTTTCAAATCCTACCAAAGTAAGACATTAGCACTGGAATTTGGTTTCCTTCTTTCTGCTATAGTTTTTCTCTAAACTTCCTAGCATGTAAATTGCATCATTTCCCTTGCCTTTTGTTTTCTCCAAAGGTGTACTTACAACTTTCAAACATAAAGTATGCCAACAGAAACCGGTGTTAGCAGAGTCAAACTGAGAAATCTTTTAACTTAAGATGTTCATGGATAGAATGCTCTGATATGATCAGAATGAAAATGATTTACAGTAAGTTTATTCATTATCTCTTAAGCATTTTAACTAATTTAATGAAGTTACCAACACGAGCAAGTGCAGGCATATCAAAATAAATTATTGGCAAACTACTATGACGTATTGCTATGCATGCACACTTACCCTAATACTGAACCACACACATGCTAGAAACATTAACAAACGACAAAGCAAAAAAGTTTACATCCTGGCTATAAATTTCCAAACATGCAGAACAGAAGAGATATATCCAAGTAAATAATAAAAAGTATACATATTAGTATCTTATTCATTATTCAATCTAAATGTCCATAATACTGATATGTCATTTTTCATCTCAACAGCATTACTGAAATTAGCCCTTATTTAAGGAAACATAGAAAAACAACTGAGATTGAAACTCACCATCTTCCCTTGGTAGTTTCTTACTTCCTAAGTTAACACTGTCGAGCTTTCGCTTATTCTTATCAACTGGATTAACAGTTGGATCCCACCCACAAATACTCACAGTTGGGCACTGCAAACAGGATGAAAATAATTGATAACTCATTACTTAAGAAAGTGCAACACAAGCAGATGACTTTATATGTAGTACAATATTTCTCTCTGTACACTATCTATTTCAACTAACCCAAGGAGACTTTCAAAAAACAATTTAAATGTCTCTCAAAAGTTTCTTTTATGATTTTCTTATTACATAGAAATCAACAACTTACTGGAGTATCAATCACCTTCTTTGAAGAACCTTCAGGGCAAACAACACAATAGAATTGTTAGTTCCTGAAAAACACATATCTTTACCCTCATTAAGACATACAGTTGGCAATAATAGAACCTGGCTCTACAGTCAATGAGAAGTGACACTGACTTCTGGCCGAGTGATTGGCCTGATGTAATTTTCTAGAAATTTTGATCTTGGACTTGATTATTTGATGAAGATTACCACACAAACTGGATTCTGCAAAATAAAGACACATGTTTGAAGAATAGCCATAGACGCAGAACACCTGCAGCTCTTGCAGTCATTTATTCAGACTTAAGAATTCATTATAAATCCAAATTTCAAAGTACCAAGAAGTGATTCGACAGTAGCAAATGCTGCAAGCTGTTCTGCCTCCTTTTTGCTTTTGCCAACTTGACTGGCGTAACTTTTACCATTAAATGCCAATGTAGAGACAAAAACTGGACGCAACTTTCCTGCTTGAGTGGTTGTATATTGGGGACTTTCTAGGTTCCTTTTGACAGCATATTCATTCAGGATTGATTTGCAATACATTAGATCCTAGATGAAACCAAAATACTTTCAAAAGTTAGTAGGATAATCATATAGAAGCTCATTTATTTGAAGATAACAAATTATGGTTAGAATGAAGACATAGGAGCTATTGTCAGAAGCACCTCTAAATCAGAAATAATATGTATGATTAACAAAAGAAAAGTAGGAGCCTATTAGAAAGCATCAGGTAGTTTAGTTTCTTCAATTTAATAAAAAAAAAATTATGGGCCAAACACTGCCTCCAAAAATGTCTGAAAAGTACAAACAAGGTCAGGAGAGGAAAAGTATTATGAAATTTATGAACTTTCAACACCTTTTGTGTTGCCTTGTTACTAAACACCTACTTTTCATTATTTGGTTATCATGGACTGTCTATTTTCAAGATTCCCCCAACTAAAGAACTCAGTGGTTTATAACACCATTATATTGCATTTTAAGGTTGAGTAATAAAGAACAAAATTGTCCTAAAAAATGACAAGTACTGAAAAGGAAAACTGTTACCTGTAACACCAAGTACACACAGAGCAATGGAGCAAAACTGTTTACAATGATTAATTTTGGTTTGTATCATTATGCAGAGACAGGTAGCCTACACTATGTGCCTTACACTAAACTTGCAATCATTGCAAGGACATAAATTAAAACTGAATATAACCTAATCTATCTTAATCAACTATTTACATCAGCAACACTGTTATAGCTCCCTACCCTCAATATTTTGCTGCCTCTAATATTTAGCAAATCAATTTTTTAGATACACAATATCTAAGCACAAACAAACTCTGCGAAGGATAATAAAGTTGTGTTCCTTAATAAGTTATTGGTTCAGAACAATAAATAAACCTATAATGCAAACTAACAGTCTTCAATAAGTAGAGAGACTAAAATAATTAAGCCATCGAGTATTTCTGAGAAGGACGTGAGCATTTATGTATGTACTTATTATACATACGTAGATATGGCTATCTATAAGTATGCATGTGGAAAAGGTGAAAACTGTTTTATATAATAATCGCATTGTTTTAGGAAAGATCTATGCAAGCAACATTTATAAGATAACAACCTCTTTGAAACAAGTTTAACCATAAAATTTCTCTTTTCTAGTAAGAATTCGTACCTAAATTGCTAAGTTGGTCCTTGAAAGTCACACACCCTAAATTAGTCATACTGCATCAGCATGCTTTAATTTGGGGCCCCTGACTCTAATTTGCTCAAATGAATTCATGAATTCTTTAAGTTGCTTCAATTTGGTCCTTCTGTGGACTTTAAAAGCTTTTAAATTCAAAACTGTGAAGGTGTACAGAAGGATTGAATTGAAGCAAGTTAATCATTCAGTGATTTTAATTCAGAAAAATAAAAATAGAAAA
This sequence comes from Ormosia emarginata, assembly GCA_029884605.1. Classification (NCBI taxonomy): domain Eukaryota; kingdom Viridiplantae; phylum Streptophyta; class Magnoliopsida; order Fabales; family Fabaceae; genus Ormosia; species Ormosia emarginata. Next base: position 10,753,163 of record JAQQTP010000057.1, read on the forward strand.
ACTAAATTGAGAAATGTTGTATCTTTCAAGGACTAAAAGAGAAGTTTACTCATACATATGAAGGAAGAAACCCAAGTCCAGCTGCAATCAAATTGACATGAAAGAGCCATTTCAACTTTCGGTGGTGCATTTAATAATACAACAAGGATGCCATTTAATATGGATGACATGTGCATAGAAGGATGGAACTCAATTACAGGAAAATGGTGCATCATTTCCTTCTATAAATCAAATGCTTTGAAGAAGCACAAATGATATCTGCAGCATCCTGCTCTGCCTCTTTGATGTGGAAATGTCAGAAAATCTTGAACTTCTTTTTCACCAATACAGTAGACCTAAATTTTGGCGCATGAACAAATAATATTATTGATTTTTGTATTTTGATTATTTTATAATGGCAGACCTGACTTCTGAATATACTCTTGTAGTCGGTTCTTATGCATCACTTCTTCTGGTATGCCTAAACAAAGATCCAGCAGCAATGACTTTCCCAGCAAACAAAAAGTTACAAGAAGCCAAGGCCAAAAAATATGCAGCCACACCAGAATTTACAAACTGATAAGTTGCCATTCATAAGAAAAGCACTTAAACATTACTTACTAGTTTAACTAATTAAAAAACAGAAGTGAAGTACCACACAAAAAAAAAATGCAGAAGTGAAAATATTTCAACATGCTGTTGGAAACAATTTAGGTAAATTTAAAAAGTTTGACACGAGCTCTCCTATTAAGGCATTGTTTGATAAAAGGGAATGGACTAAGAATTTTGTGCATTGATTCACGCAGTTATTTCTTTTCCTTTCCTTCCAATTCTCTATTATCAACAACAACAACAACCAAACCCTTTTCAGATTGAGGGAGTTACCAAACAATGGAGATATTTCTTCAGGCTGATTACGGCTTCCTTCATAAGGAGTTATATTATGCTTCACAAAATTAAAAAGGACAGAACTTGAGTCTAACTCTGAGAGGAGTTATCTTCCTTCAACCCCCTTAATCTGATATTGATTTGAAGTTTGCCAGAACATGTATCAAGTTCTACCAATTGAAAATATGATTTTGGGACGAAATTAATCTCCTTTGATTACATTCAAGAATAAAGCCCACTGTTATTCGACTAGTGAAGTTGGAGTCAACAAAAGGATGATCGAACATTTGTTGGCAGAAGGTATTCGGTGAATTGGTGGAGGATGGGAGATGAATTAAGATGTTTGCATGCAAATTGGCTCACTATATAAATAGAGAGACAATTGTCTCCATCCGAATTCGCACCAAGAGGAAAACTTAGCAAAATAGCTTATGCAAAAGAGTGAATGAATAGTAAAGAATGTGAGAGAAAGGGGCTTGAACAATCGGTTTGAAGCCAATTTTGTTTTGACAATCTACGTAAGGAGTAAGAATCGTGAAAAAGGAGGTCATGAAAAATCACATAGGTAGATCCAAATCTCGCACTAGACTAAGTTGTTATTATTGTGGCAAACGGGGATATTATAATTATTCTTGATAGAGTGGAATATTTTTCTGGAGTTTGTCCACCCGACTAGGTTTTAACCCAAAGAAGAAGGAAGATGAAACAACGTTAAATTTGGTGCCTCGAATGATGAGAATATATTTTTTCGGAGAAGAAAATTATCTAAACATTGCATCCGATGATTGCATATGGATAATTGATTTATCATCCTTCAATTTTAATCTCATTTTTTTCATCATACCAAAAAGGAGACTTTGGTACGGTGAAGATGGGTAACCACGTCCACAAGTAAAATCGTCAAGACATTGGTGAAGTAACTTTGATAACTCGATTTGAATCAAGTGGGAGGAGGTAAGACGTGTCAAATTTCGAAGATCAAACCTTATCTCGGTGCAAAATTTGTTGTGGAGAAGTTCGATGATCCAACGACTTGGAGCCGTCAGATGGAAACTCAGTGAGGAAGCATGATTATTGCTAGAAAGGAAGGCTCTGTACATTATGCAAGGAAAGATAAACAAGGGGGAGACATTGTTCTTCGATAAAAAGGAGGAATAATGGTATAAACGACGTAGCCATAATAGCGAGAAGGGTCTAGAAATCTTAGCAAAACACGAGGTTTGAACATAAAAAGGCGGCCACTTGAATCTCTGGAAAGCTTTAGAAGAAAATAACTGTGAGTAAGACTTTCAAAAGACTAACTTTAAGAAGGAAGTGATTGTATCACATTCAAACTTTCGGAGAAAAACCAATTCGAGATCTCGATGTAGCGGTGCCCAATACTTTGGAATTCATTGATGATGACTCCAGGAAAGTATGATCGTATTCATTGAAGACGAAAAATCACCTTCTTTATGATAATTTAAGTGATACTATTATGTATGGTAGGTCCACCATCTCTGTCAAACGAGGATTTGGATGAAAAAAGAGCATCGAGAACCGACATTGGCATATAGGATCATTTCGAGGAATGTTGCAAATGGGTTGTTCGTGACAGAGAACGTAGTCCCAAGAAGATGAATGGACTTGGGGAAGAATAAAAGCAAGGGGAAATCAAAGCTTTCCAAAAAACAAGTCCTTAAAGTGTTTTCATTGAAGCGGCCAAAAGCTGCATATTTAAAAAATTTGTCTCCTTCAAGACCTTTAAAGGAGAGATTCCAGAAAGTACGCCATGGTAACGGTTGGAAGTTCTAATGGTAATGAGTCTTTGGGTGCAGGACATTTGTCCACGTTCACTAAAGATAAAAGAGCAACGAATGGATCGCAAAGACGAAAGAATGCATCTTACCTTGGTGACACCTAATGATGAACTTTTATGGGATCTGTCGTACAAGAAGATTGGAAGGAAAGGTGTGGTATTCTATGAAGGAGACAATATGGTATTCTTGCAATGTAGAAGTGGAAGACCAGGTACGGATCGATTGGATGATGGATTCCGAAAGAAATCAAGCAATGGATGTAGACAATACAACCTCATCGGGCAAGAAACGATCTTTTTGAGTGCCCTAGACAACCGAGGGTACAAGTTTAATGCGGGAAGAAGGTGGTTTTTGAAGGCGACCAAAACCTCGATGGTGGTGATGAAAGGAAAACTACATCAAGATCTATCTATTACTGGGGAGCACAATTAGTGAGGTTGTCAAAGTTTTATCCTGGAAGATCTGGTGATGATGTAAAGAGAAACGATGCAAGCCATGTGGCATATGAAATACGTCCCCGAGTGAGAGAATCAAACGTATGACTGGAGAGGATTGTTGAAAGGCATAAAAATTGGTATTCAAACTCGTGAAAATTGTGTATTTGGAAAGCGTACAAGCAAGTGAAGGGTGCAAAAACAAAGGCAAGGGCATTTTGAAGAAATTATGTCCACTCCAGATGTTTGAAGGGTGACATCCATTAACTCATTGGGTGGTGCTCAAATTACTAGACTCGATAGATGACTATTGATGTTAGATTTATTTCTTACATGGAAAAAGGATGAAGTGTTCGGAATATGGAACAAGCTAGAAGGTTGGAAGCCATAGTCGAAAAGCAACATAGGACGTGTGTTGTCAAGCGGAAGAAAAGCCGCTACAATGGAGAAGGAATTTGCAAGGCAAAGAATTTGAAGAAGTTTGATCTCTTCAGGAATGCAATTATAGTGAGGCACCTCTGCACTGGAACACCACATCAAAATGGTGTTTGTGAAGAACGGATGAAATGGTGAATCCATCATACTATTGTTGTATATTGATGATATGCGATTAATGTTAAAGATAAGACAAAGATTTTGCTCTCAAGAAGCGGCAATAAGCAAATCTTATGCCATGAAAGTTGGGTGATCTCCAGAAGATTCTTGGCAATAAAGATCATCGAAGATTCTAGAAGTTATGGTCTAATGTCGACAAGAAGACTATATCAAGAAAGTTCTTGAAAGGTTGAATGCATATTTGGTTATCGTTCCATTACCCATGTGTCATGATTAAATTGAGCAAGGGCAATGAAGGTGAATGAGGGTAAAAAGAGAGGTGAACAAGGGCTACAAATTGTGGTGTCTTATGTAAGCAAGTTCACCCACCAATCATTGTTAGTAGAGATGTCACATTTGACGAGGAACGAAATGGTAAATGGAATGTTGGAATTTGAAAGAGATCATGCGAGAGACGGATCATGGTCTTTGAGAAAGGTGGAGTTGAAGATTGACACTGGGAAGATGAAGCAAAAGGGTGCTTGAAGAGGACATGGAAATCTAATGTACTTTGGGTGTTGCGGACCTAAAGAAGAACAACAAGATGAACTTGGAGACGGGGGGTGCGAGTGAAGAAACCGGAGGGAGCAGAGCCTCATGGCAATTACGACTACGAGAAAAGTGCACAAATTTAAACCTTGAAGATATCGAATTCATCGCAATTACTTGTGCAAGGAGATCTCGTGGATGCAAATCCTAATAGCAGTTATGTTCTCATTGGCAATATGGTGGATATCTTAGCAAGAGATGAACATCTCACCAAGGTGAAACACATAGACGTAAGGTATCATTGGATCCAAATGCGTTGGCTAAAGTAATGAATGAGGAGAGTAAATCTCTACCAAAAATCAAACGAGGCGATATGTGACAAGCTTCCTAAAGAGAAGTTAGAAAAAAGAATAGTTGGCTACTAAATGGGTCTTCGGAAAGGGGTCACATGGACTTAAGCCTGGCCAAGACAAACAAACAGAATCCTTGGCATTGAATCTCCAAGGTTCAATGGCAAGATGATAGCAAAAATGATTATACCTCATCGGAAGAAGGGCATTGATTTCCATGAAGTATTCTCTCAACCCATGTGGTGAAGCATAGCATCATCGGGATCCTATTAGCTCAATTAAGTATGCCTTTTGACTTCCTATAAATAGAAGAGTGGAACAACTTGATATAAGAAGGAGAAACAATACATGGTGAGCTAGGAGTGAGAAGAAAACATGAGAAAACCTTAGAGAATTTAGTTCTAAAAGGAAAATGTTTGCTTGTTAAAAAGTCATTTGTGAGAGTTTTAAGCGGTCCCAAGGCAATGGTACAAAAGGTTTAATGCATTTATGATTAGTAATGGATACATTTAAAAACCAATATGATAATTTTCCTACTCACAAGAAGTTTTCCAGATAAAAATTTCTCGCATGTTATTACACTTGTGTATGTAGATGATATGTTAATTTTTTTTGAGTTCATTGAAGAGAGAAATTATATTGGTATATTGAAAACAATATGAAGGAAAGAAAACTAATCGATTGGGAAAAAAAGAGTCATTGAAATGAAAGAGCCATTTAATTTTACTTTTTTGGTAAAGAAGATTCCATTTAATATGGAGATTCATGAATGATGGAATCATGGAAGAATATGCATTCTTCATTCTTACAACATCAAATTACATAAAGAAAGTTACTACAACGCTTTGCCTCTTTTCAATATGGAATCAGCCTAGATTTGAACTTTGGTATTCACTTTAGTTGAGACCTAAATTTTAAGCTATGAACAAATCCTTGTTGAAAATTGATAAGGTGGAGCATATGGCTCATATACCTTATTCTAGTAGTCAATTCTTATGCATCATATATGTATGGTGTAAACAAACTATGACTTTCACAAACAAAAAGATTACAAGAAGTGAGCCAAAAAATTTATGAGCACACGGGAATTTAAAGAAGTTGCCATTGGGAACTTAAACATTACTGACTAGTGGAACTAATTAAAAACGAAGTGAGGTACCACACGAAAAAAATGTTTGAAAATATTTGATGGTTGGAAACAATTTAGGTAAATTTAAAGAGTTTTATGTAGATCTCGATTAAGGCATTGTTTGGATAGAAGGGAAAGGAGGTAGATTAACAAACATATCTTTTCCTTTCTTTGGATGTCTCCCTTAGTTCAACAAGGCGACATTGCAAACCTTTTTGCAATTGTCCTTACCAAACAATGCAAAAGTATTTTCATTGGTGATGATTTTTATAAGAGAGCTTATGGGTGAGTTATTTAGGTAGTTTTGGATGGGCAAAAGGATGAACTTAATCATACGGAAGGAATTATCTTCTTTAAACGCTATTCACTGCAATTAGAATCCAAGTTCTATCTAATTGAAAATATGATTTTTCATTAACTTTTTTACATTAGAAAGTTTATGCGTCACTAGATGTAAAAATTACAACCGGTTGACTAATTAATTAGAATGATAACATTTTAGTGTTTCCAAATGATAAGAAAACATTTTGGACTTGATACAATACAAGTATGGGTGATTGAAGATTTTTTTTTTGTAAACCAAAGAAGGAATAACAATTGTTATAACCCACCTTTCTTGCAAAGTTAAATGGATCAAGTAAATGTCTTGATCCCATGATTTTCTTCTTTTCGGTGGATTAGCACCCCACACTTTTTTTTGAGGCTATTGGGACCTACTCTAATTAAATGCATTTTTCTTCTTGTTCTCTTTCTTATTTTGAGCAATTGCAAGTTTCCATAACCAAACACCAAGAATGTTTTGTGCCCTCTGCAAAATAGCTTTTGAATGAGAGAAAAATAGAATGGCTATGAGAGTGTAGGGTGTCTTAAGTATACACCCCAGAACTTTTTTTTTTAAGTTTATTACTTTTACTCTCTCGTAATATTCTTCTTGTTTTGAGAGCAAGTCTGACTTGAAAAATACTATATTTTGTACTCTTGATTGAAGAGCCAAGCTTAGATGATATTGTGCATTGATCATGTGAAAAGGTCATAGTGAAATATTTTTTCAGTTTTATTTTATTTTATATCCAATTCTAAGGTAAACCTTCTAAAGGAGAGTTTTCCATACGTTAAATTTGGTGTAAGTCTTGATTTAATTATAAAAATAATTAATGGCTTGAATCAAGTGGGTCTCTTGCCCTGCTATAAAAGTTATTATTCTTTTGTTATATATATATATTATATATATATATATATATATATATATATATATATACGTTTATGCTACATTTTTAAAGTTTTATTTTTTTTATGGTTTTTTGTATCCAACTCGATTTCTACGCCACTAGATGTAAAAATTACAACCTTTTGCTGACTAATTAATTAGAATGATAACATTTTAGTGTTTCCAAATAAGAAAACTCTTTCTCATGATACAATACAAGTATGGGTTATATGCTATGCATTTATTTATTTTTTCTAAAAACCAAAGAAAAATAAATTTTAAAGGAATAACCCACCTTTCGTAAGATTTTGTTAAGATTATTTTGAAAAAGTAAATGTCTTGATCGATTTTAATGATTTCTCATAATTCTTCTTTAAAAAATAACAATACAACCAACAATTTTTTGTCTTGAGGGGGTGAATAGTAATTTTATGAGGTCTCTCTTTCTTCTTGTTTTGACTTGCAAGTTTAACCTTGACCAAACATCGATGACAGAGACGATGTTAATTTTGCCCTGGTGAGCAGTGATTGAATGCCGACGATGAACAATGCTCTAGAATGCAACCTACAAAAAATATAACCTATGTGATAAAGCAATGTCAATGGTGTATGCTTCCATAAACTTAACATTGTATGCACCATAGCAATTTTATTTTATTTTATTTTGGTAAGATGTAGTTCCACCCTGTGGACTGTAGACTGTGCGCATGACGGAAGAGAAATATTCATGTAAACTTTATTTATATAGTTGTATAAATTAAATCAATTAATATTTAAATAATTACATAAATTTTTGTGTTATATATTTATTTTACATTCAAAGTGACAATATATTACTTGTTGATTGGTTTAGTTTATATAATTTGTATAGATAAATTTTTAGGCTAGCACGGCATACAATAGACACTTAATGTTGAATTAATAGTTTAGTTGAGATGTTAAGGTTGTATATGCTTTTATATATGTTAAGGAAAATATTAATCTCACTACATTTTTTTTTTCTCTTATCACACTTTTTATCACTTTTTTTTATGGTTGTGATTAAGTGAGAGAAAGTGATGTAATCAATGAAATAAAGAGTAGTGTAAAAAGTGATACGAGAGAAAATTATAAAAAGAAAATCGGGATTGATATATTAATTATTGATTTAGTGTTTATAATAGATCGTATTTATCTAAAAATTAAAAATCAATTGGTATTAAGTGGAGTAATTCAATAGATATAATAGGCGAGTCTAACGGAATAGGTAACGGAGAAGTCTAGCGAAATAAGCAACAAAGATGAAATCTTGGCTCTGATACCATGTGAGATTCTAACCTAAAACCAATTGATATTGAATAAACTGTCCCAACAGATATATAAACCGCATCTAAAAGATTGAGGTAGGATATGTATGACTGTTAACATTGTTAAAAATAGATAAACAGAAATACAGGAAAGTATAGAGAAGGTTTCTGTATATTTTCTAAATTAATCAGTGTGTACAAGATGATTTCTTATTTATAAGAGAAATAATTTATACAAAGAATGAAATACAATCAGATATAATTAAAATAGTATCTCTAATTATGTGCGAATCAAATCCCTAAAATGACACAAAATCAAACTTAATTTAATTTTGAGATATGTTCTAGATATTTTAACACTCTCCCTCAAGTTAAAGTTTAGTAGCTTTAGCTTGTTATAATTAAATACATGAAAATAAAATATACTAAAAAATAATATAAAAGCATAACGTCGAGATCTTTGAGAAGCCAAGAGGTCCAAACTGTATTTGGGATGGAACCAATCTGCATTTAGGACAATCACAATGGGAATGGTGTCAAACTACATCTGCGATGAAACTAAATATGCATTTGATTGAAAATAACTGTAATTGAGTCAATCTATCAGATAACTCTGATCGGAGGATGGAGTAACGGAGACAGAGTCAATCTTTCAGGCTGGATCAGATGGAACTGATCTGTAAAATTGAACAAAGATGCATATCGGAGATGCTGGATCAGGTGGAACTGATTAGAGATGCGAGATCAGGCGGAACTGATTAGAGATGCGAGATCAGGCTAAACTGATTGAGAGCGCAACAGAAGAAAAGAGAAGTCCGGCAGAGACACACAATGGAGGAGTGCGGCAGAGACGCGCAATGGAGGAGTGCAGAGGAGACACGCAATGGAGGAGCGCAACAGAGACAGAACCTACTACAAATATGAGAGAGAAAGTGACGGCAGAGAGATAGAGAGAGAAAGTCATAAAGAGAATACGACATGATAGGTGACTAATCAGAGTTCTAGATTTTAAGGAACTATGCAGCGAAATAGTGATGAGACAGGTCACAGAAGATGGTACCGCTCTGATACCATGTTAGAAATGGAGAAATAGAAATACGAAAAAGTATGGAGAAAATTTCTGTATATTATTTAAATTAATCAGTGTGTACAAGATTATTCTCTATTTATAGGAGAGATAGTCTATATAAAGAAAGAAATACAATCAAATATAATCAAAATAGTATCTCTAATTATATGTGAATCAAATCCTTAAAATAATGCAAAATCAAACTTAATTTAATCATTAAATATGTTCTAGATATTCGAACATAGTTAAAATGAATTGGAAGTTATACTTATGTGTAACTATAATAGGTGTTTGGACGGATGATAAGCGTCTCAGTCCCCATAAGGAAGAGAACACAAGTTCGATTCTCAAGAAATGCACTTATTTGGAGGGAGAGTAACTTTTAATGCTCCATTACTCAAAATTACGAAAACAATGTCTTTCACAATTTTATTATAAAGGAAAACTATAATAGGTGTTTGGTTTATATTTTTTTATTTTTAATAAAAATAGGTTAAAACATGCTTTGTATTTTACCTCGTCCATCCTTTTATAACTTTTTTTTTTAATTTTTGGTACAATGATTAAAGACAAAATTAAATAGTCCTAAATACAAGAAAATATAATGTAATGTGACTAAAATACAATTTTTCTCACTCTATCAATTCTCTCCATTTTCTCCAATAAGTGCTGAAGAGATATTTTGGGAAATGGTAAAAAATAATTAATTATAAAGTTATTGGATTTATTTGAGATGGGATAAAATTGAAAAAATAAATTAATACTTTCTTATTATTCTCAAATCACAAATAATTTAACATAAATAAAAAATTTTAAAAAACAATTATAAAATGACAGAGAAAGTAATGAAAATCATAAATAGTTCTTTTCTTTATTTTTGGAAAAAATTTAATAAATTAAAAATGCGGTGAGAACTTTGTAATTATAGTTAGTAATAATAAAACATATGAACGAAACATGTTTTTTAAAACTAAAAATCTGAAAATGAAATTCATTTTCAAGAAATATGTTTACTTCATTTGAAAATCATTTAAAAATTACGTACCAAAAAAAATCATTTAAAAATTGGAAATGAACATTGTAGTTGTTACTATCTTGAGAATTTTTTTGTGCCTATTTATTATATTCTTAAAGGTTTTACTTCAAATTAAAAACTTATATTATATTTTGAAGATTTTCTACCATTCAAAATAAAACTGCAAAGATTTCAACCATTCAAACTTAATTTTTTACCATAAAATATTAAGGTAAATATAATTTTATAAGTGGCAGCCCTTAGATTATGAACTACACCACCTGCAGTTCTTTTTTGGACCGCAGGAGATCCAATCCTACGTCTTTACACAATTTATTTTTCTAAGAAATTGAGGCGCCTTTTACACTGTCGAGCATGCACAGTATGTGGTAGTTTTCCCTATTTTTTTTAAGCCACTTTTTTGAAATAATGATTGCTTCTATTGTTATGAAAAGAAATAAAACAAATGGTTGAGGGACAAGCACAAATACCATGTCTTCTGTGACATCTTAATACTGAAAATTTTAGTATATCAAACGTATATATAAATAAATAATATCAACTATGTTACTTTTAACTAAAATTTTAAATTAATTTATAACATTTATTTAAATAAATTATTATGGAGAGTTTTGTGAAAATAATATCACTTATACACATATAATTATATCAAAAATTACATAATGCTATTTATACAACTGCTTATTTCTTAAAATAAAATATATATACAAAATATACAAATTTAAACTAATAAATATAAAACTAAACTAATCTTTAATCTTCTGTTGTTTCTTGTCATGAATAATCTTTCACTTAGATTTACATGAAATACACAGGGTGAGAATTATACAATTCTCAATATAAGTGTATCAATATCAGCAGTCGTATAACAATATATAACTCGTATATATCTGAAAATGAAACTGTAACTAATAAATTAACCTACAACTCTTCATTTAATGAACAAACACAATTTCTCTTATGTGATGTTCCCAAGCTAGTATTACTTCTGATCTAACTCAAATAAGAAATAAGACAGTCATCTATACAACTGTCATCCGAAGGTAACAATCAATGATATTGAACTACCGCTCATACAATGGAATAATAACATTGAGCAAAACAATACATACACATAGAAGCACAAATCACAAATCCATAAATACAATCAGTTATTAAGTCAAGTAATGCAATGATGTTATGATGTATGATTATGCTCAAATATGAGTGTATGATGGGGTAAATGCAATGTCATGAAATATTATGAAACTTGACTATTCCTCTTTATGGTAGGGAAGGAATATGTAACCTCCTGTAACCTATCATTTCTCTCTTATGTGAATACAATGTCATGAATTTGTTATTCCTCTCTATAGCGGGGAGGGAATATGTTACCTCCTTAACCTACCTTCTGAACTGTGAACTGGTCTTTTCCTTAATTTTTCCTTATCTTAACTTTTTTTAGGAATAGCAAGTGTGTATATGTATGAGTGTCTGAGTATAATGTGGTGTTACCTAACTCTTACATAACCACCACCTGATCTTTGTTCTTACACTACTAACTTTACCTCAACTCTTTGAGAGTTTTCATGCACTATACTTCTCAACTGTTGCCAACTAGATACTGTGAAGGCTCTATGACACTAAACTCTTACCAATTAGGCCCTTTGACACTCAACTTTAAACAACTAACTTGATTGCTTGTATATAATTCTCCTACTCTTAACCATTTCTCAAGTGATAACTATTACAACAATAAGTTGTTCATAAGACTAGACTCTTGAATAAGGCAACAAATGTCTAATGGATGCTCATAATCCTCTTACTTTCCTTTGAAACATTTTTTCTCAATTCTCAATCTCATTTGGTTCCATCTTTTCTTGAATTCACTTCTTGACTTTGCTTGGGTGCATATTCAAATCTCATTTAATTGAATTTTAATCTTTCAATATAAGATTTAAGGTTTGTATTTAAGTTATATGGGATGAAGAACTTTATTTTCATCACTTTTAGCTTACAAATCCTCATTTTTGGAGTCTGGTAATCGATTACATGACCTTGGTAATTGATTATCAACTTGGCAAAACTTTTGTAATCGGTTACGGACTTGATGCAATCGATTAGATCTTATTCAAAAACCTTGTAATTGATTACATGGTCTATGTAATCGATTACAAGCTGCCCAGAAGCACTTTTCACAATTCCTGAAGCTTGATAATCGATTACAACTGTCATGTAATTGATTACCACGTAAAAATTTGTAAAAAAATAGAGTTTTTAAGTCATTCAAACCCAAACCAATCTATTAAACATCAAACTAACTAAAATATACATCCAAATCATGCAATAAACTATAAAACTCAAAATGGGTATAAAACTCATTTTTCTCCTCATACCTTTCAAGCTTCATCTATTGGTTCCAATAACCACAAACTAAATTCCATACATCAAATAAGCTTTAACTGAACTTACTTCACTCAAAGAAGCAAGAAACTAATATCTAAACTCACTATACCCACCCAACTCCACATTTCTTCATCAAGTCAAACTAAGAAAAACAAGATGGAGATATAAAAAAATTGATGAACTCAAACACCCCTACCTCTTTGTGGAGTGGATGATCACACTTGAGCCTTGGTCTTTCCTTGCTCTTCCTCTCCTCTTCTTCTTTCTCCTTTTCCCTTTCTTTTTTTTCTTCTTCCTCGGATTCTTGTTTCTTCTGCCGAATGAAATGGGACAACGAGGCTTAAAGGTTTCTTACAATAGCCACTTAGTGCTATTAAAAATATTATACCTCTTAGGAATACTTTGATCTTACTAAATCAAGTTTCCTAACTTTTTTAGATATTAAAATAAATCATAAGATTTATCTAATTCCCAAACTCTTCATTTCTATAAATTTTCATATTTGTACTATGTCCATTTGGTATTAAAACACTCACTCTGTGTACTTAATGTCAAGAATTCTGATTTCTTGCCTTCATTGATAGTGATCTCATCAATAAATAGTACAGACTTATTTACAACCATTAATGGCACTAATGACACAATTATTCTAATTCCTATTCTAATCCCTATAATTAGGCAATCTAATTATATACAATGAATGGACAGATTACTAATCCTAATATATACAACATATAATAGGAAACATATTAATGACAGAATCTCAATATCTTCTACCAAGTCTCCATGAAGAAATGCGTTCTTCACATCCATTTGAGTGAGTGACCAGCCTTAAGAGGCAACAATAGACAGAATGGTTCTAATACTAGTCATTTTTGCGACGGGTGCAAACGTCTCATCATAATCCACATCATACTCCTGTTTATTACCCAATGCGACCAATCGGGCTTTGTAACGATTGAGAGTGCCATTAGAATTCAGTTTCACCGAATAGACCCATTTGCAACCAATGGGCTTAACACCTAGAGGTCGAGGGACAATGTCCCAAGTGAAATTTTCTTGAAGAGCATGGAGTTCATCGTTCATTGCCTTGACCCAACGAACATCTTTAACTGCCTGGGAATAACATGTAGGAATAGATGTGCCAGATAGAGTAGCAGTAAGACAAATAGGCCCAAATTCATACCTATCCGGCGGACGAGACACCCGTTGTGAGCCTCGCAAAGCTACTGGTGCAGGGACAGGTGGCGAATCAGTGGCGGGAAGGGACAAAGTAGGATTGCGCCTAACATAAACTTTACCTGGTTTGAATCGCTCTATAGAATGAGAAACATCAAAAAAGTTAGGTAGTGTAACAAAACTATTAGAAGAAGGACTAGAACATGGGAAAAAATTTTGTTGGTCAAAGAAAACCACATTCCTAGAGATGGGTAAGCAATGAGAAGTGGCATCATAACACAAGAATCCTTTGTGAGTGGTACTATAACCCAAAAAAACACATGACGGATTGAGCTCCTAGTTTATTACATTCAGGAGGTGGAAGATGGACAAAACATACACAACCAAAAGGGTGAAGATTAGTATAATCAGGATGTGCATGAAAGAGACGAAAGAAAGGAGAATCAAACCCTAGAACCTGGGAAGGGAGACGATTGATTAGAAAGACAGCTGTCGACAGAGCTTCAACCCAGAACTGAAGGGGGACAGAGGTTGCAAGGAGCAAGGACCGTGTGACATCAAGCAAATGCCGATTTTTGCGTTCTGCGATGCCATTTTGCTGAGGCGTATAGGGACAGGAACGCTGAGACATGATACCTTTTTGCTACAGGTATTCCTGAAAGGCATGAGAAAGATACTCCCCACCGAAGTCAGTGCGCAAGATCTTAATGTTGGTGTGAAATTGGTTCTCAATATAAGCCAAAAAATTCTTTAACATTGTGAAAACTTCAGCTTTAGAACGAAGAAAGTAAACCCAAGTAAAGCGGTTGTAGTCATCAATAAACGTCACAAAGTATTTATAATTGGCTTGAGATAAAACAGGAGACACACCCCAAACATCACTATGAATAATTTCGAAACATTTTTCAGCACGATGAGCATGGGAAGGAAAAGGAAGAGTTTTGCTTTTGGCAAGTTTACACACAGAACATTTAAAGGATGAGTCAGAAGTGATAGTATTATTGCCTAACAAACCATTTTTTATCAAATGAGACAAAACAACAGAGTTTGGGTGCCCCAATTTATTATGCCAATCCTCAAATGAATGTGGGACACCAGTACAAGCAAAAGAAGAAAAACTAGGGGAATGAAATTGGAGAGGAAACAATTTGCCCACTTTAGGTCCCTTCGCGATCACTTTCCCCGACACCTGATCCTGCACAAAGCAACCAGTTCGAGAGAAATTAACATTACAATTATTATCCACCAATTGCCCAACCGAAATTAAATTAGAAGCAAGTCCTGGTGACACAAATACATTGTGAAAGAAAGGATTAATGTCACCAACAGCAGAAATAGACAGAGTGTTACCATCGGCAATCTGAATGTTGTGGGTGCCATTGTAAGCATGTACATTGTGTAAATGTTCAGGGGATCCAGTCATATGATTAGAAGCCCCTGAATCCACAAACCATGGTGTAGAAGCACCAGTAGACTTACCCTGGATGCCCAAGGTAGAGAGAGCATAGAGAACAATTTGTTGCACTTTCTCTGGAGTCAAAACATTAGGTCTGATGGCGGTGGAAGGAGGAGACAGACCAGCAGGACCAGCAGTAGCATGAAAGGCCTGCATAGGGCGTTGTGCAGGTCTCGTGGAACACTCGGTGATAATGTGGCCACGTTGCTTGCAATAGTTGCAGAATTTCTTACTGCAATTACGAGCAATATGACCAAACTGTTTACAGGAAAAACACTGGACACGCCTCATATCACGACCTTTGCCAGTACCTTGAGCCGAATAGGCAACCGTAATAGCTTCGGAAGCACTATGATCATGCAACATGTTGCCTTGGGTGAGTAAACGTTGCTTCTCGCGAAGAAGTTCACCAACACAAACCTCCAAAGAAGGAACCGGGCTGCGATTCAGTAAAGCAGCACGTGCAACTTCAAATTCTGGGCGAAGCTTCATAAGAAACTGATCGCGTTTGCTGACTTCATAAATCTTTTGAATAGCGGCAAGCGAACCTGTAGGAACATCAGCATGTAAAATTTCAGAATGTTCAGCCCACAAATTAAGAAAACCAGAGTAATAGTCCTGAATGGACATAGGTCCCCGTTGATAATTTGCAATATCGAGTTCGAGAAATTTGAAAGCGCTTCGCCAACCAGGCCGATTGTAAATAGTCTTCAAGTAATCCCACATGTCTTTAGCAATCGAGAAGGAGCACAAATTATTAACCATTTGAGGCTCAATGGAGGCAAGGATCCAAGAAATAATCTGCGCGTCCTTGGTTTCCCATGTAACCAACGCAGCCTTGTCGCAGGGGGAGCAGAAGTCCCATCGAGATGACCCGTCCTTTCCCTTTCACAAACATTTGGAACCGAAATGCCCAACAAAGATAGTTCTTCTTTAAAGCGAGCACAAAAGCTTTCCGTAGCCATGAAACCACAACAGAGAAGAAAGAAATTTAAACAGAGGGCCCGAACACGAGAACCAGGAGCAACAAAGAAGACCAAGACAAGAGCGACCAAGGATGGTGTCGTGAAGGAATCACAGTCCGATCGAGAGCTACTGATACCATGTCAAGAATTCTGATTTCTTGCCTTCATTGATAGTGATCTCATCAATAAATAGTACAGACTCATTTACAACCATTAATGACACTAATGACACAATTATTCTAATTCTTATTCTAATCCCTATAATTAGGCAATCTAATTATATACAATGAATGGACAGATTACTAATCCTAATATATACAACATATAATAGGAAACATATTAATGATGAGAATCTCTTATTGACACTTAAAAATACCAAACGAACATAGCTTACCTTTAAACTTTAATTACATCATTCTTAACTCATTATTAACTGAGAACAAATTATCCATATTTGTTTTCCTCAACTTTACCTTTAAAATTATTTTCTGAGTCATTTTAGGTCACTTTTCACCTTCTGTGTTGCGGCAAAATATCTAAACTAACTCAGTTTATCATCAAACTTCACATACATATCAAGCAAATATTAAACTACCTCTATAACTCTATACAAGCCTGACATGTTATCGAGGACATTACACCTTCTACCAATATTGCCTTCATTTGCTTGGGTATTACACATGAACCTTAAAGGCCTTCAAAATGTGCATGCTAACCGTTTCAGTAAGTCTAGCATCTTGTGCATCAACGAAAGGATGTATATGTATTATATACACCTTCAAAGACATGAAAGTAAGAGCATTTTCTGCTAATATTCTCATAAGAAGAAACTAATGTAACTGGGACCGTCCCGACCTGCTGTTTCATAAAAAATAATGAATACATTATACATTGTGCTGTAATAATGTGTACTATTAGACAAATAAATACTTACATAACTTGCAGTAGAATACAAAATGGTAGTTCTGGTTCATAACAATGGAGTCCTATAGTTAGTTAGCTTCTACCAAAAAAAGTGTAGGATTTCTATGAAGTCTTTCCAAGCTAGCAACGTTATGCACACCTCATTTTGTCTTTGTGGAAAGGGGCATAGCATTGAATTAAGGCTTCAAAATCTTTATGGAAGTTAGATGAAAATTATGAACCAGGCTTGAAATAAGCATTGAGGGCAGCAACCCTCTCTGTCAACTCATCCACTGTCTCATCACTGACCTCTGTAATTGGCTCCTCCTACGGAAAAAGGAATACCATCAACATAATCAGGAGAGAAATATTTTCAAATTTCAAAGAGTACAAATTGGAATATATACACACAGACCATTTGAAGACAGATATCTATTGTATATACTTAATTCACTCACGAAATAAGCCAGACAGACCAAAATTTTGGAAGAAAAAATGGCAGAATATAGAAAGGGCTAAGTATAAGGTTTCACTTTCACTATATACACAATTCTGAATAAAGAGATATGAAATATGGATGAGGAAAATCTTAATAAAACACCGCAATCTCACTAGGAAGAACACAGAAATCATAACCAGTTGTTGGATATTCTAATGATTTCAAAATCTCCAGCTAGTACCATTCTATCTTACTCAACACAAGGACAGCAAAAATAGTAAAAGCGCCATGCACTTGAAAGGAGAGTTAGCTACCTCTGGTCCTTTACTTTGTTTCACACCTATACACTTTGAAGTAATGCTGGCACTCTTCAACAGGCCACGTGTGCTGTAGTTTGGCTTGGAGGGTCCATTTTGTGCATCTGAGTTTCCAGAATCTGTCATATATTACCCTGGAGGACTCTGAAGATTTGATCCAGTTGGATTTTCAAAATCATTGTTTTGATTATTTTCATCCTTGGGAGCAGCAACTCGCTCTCTGGAAAAAGTGAAATTGAAATAGTCAATGCATGACGCTTAAATGATATCTGAGACAAAGTTCGCAAGCATAACTGCCAGTCTCATTAATGAAGAGACAACAATAATCTGGATTAAAATTTAAAACCCATGATGGTAATAAAAAATTATAGACAAAATAAACCTCCAAAAGAACAAGACGAAAAGGCTATTGTTCAGTGTGCAAGTCTGCAAATCTAGTATTTGAACAGGTTCACCAAGTTTGAAACTAGAAAATACCACTAATCTAAGCCTAGAGACTGCTAAGAGACCCAAACGTTTGACAAAAACTTACCTAGGTAAGGAGGCATGCTGGCTCTGCATGTTGAAAACTGTTGCTTAGCTGTCAAAGTTTGTTAGGATTTATTTTTCTGTTCATGTTGTTAATAATCCCTACTTATTAAGTGGGATTGACTTAGTCTAGTCCATGATCCACGTTTCAGATAGTGGATTGTATCTGTTTTTCTGTTTTATCCCTTTCTTGTAAGGCGTTATAAAAGCCATCAGTTTGCAGTTGAATAAAAACTAAGACTATTCCCTTCAATATTGAAAAACATGAGAACTTGGTTTTAACACTGCAATGGAGTGCTTCGTTCACCTTTGCCATAATGCTCCTCAAGATGTGCAAACTGTCGCTTGAACCTCTCAACCCCACTGTGCAACAAGATAACATAGAATTACTAACTAATGACCCAAGCATGCAACATGTTCAAAGAACCCACATTCCATGGTTCTTAGATGATATGCAAAACACAGACAATTAACCATCAGTAGCTTCTTAGGAGTCAAAACTTTAACTTGTACAAGAATCATAAACAAAAACTAATATTTAGAAGGAACAGAAATTTTAATAGTATGGCAAATAAAACATGCATGCCAGTGTTTTGCTAATGGAGTCTCTAGTTCTGTATAGAAATTTGCATAGAAAAAAATCCAACAGAACCTCGATGCAAAAACAGTAAATGTATACAAGGGATCCTGACAATGGTTATAAAATTAGGTATCGTGAAAAGCATATCATAAAAGCTGGCTGAAGATCTTCTTTCATTTATGAAAGACCATGCATAGAGGCAGGACAGACATGTCGTCCGTGCACATCTGCTTTCATATATGCATCACTGCATCAAGCCATCAATTTTCAAATGCATAGGCTGTTTAGGCATAGAGGTTCAGATCGTCCTAACCTAGCCACGACAAGGTTCATGATCTGAAACGCACCTCAGTTCAGTATATATGAGATGGACAGAAGTACAAAGAGAGAGAAAACGACAGCTGGAAAAAAATTTAAAATTCTAGGGTTTTTTTAAGGAAAAATTCTTGTTTAAACTTAGAGCACCCAGTTGAGTGTACTAGACTAATTAAGATATAATATTTTTATGAATATTTGTATCACATAATTAATTTCACAAAGATCCATAAAAATATTAAATCTTGATTGACTTGGTACACTCAACTGTGATACTTCAGATTTACTTAAGTATTCTCTTCTCTAAGTAGGTTCATGATACTATGTTGAGAGAGACAAATGATCGTAGGAAAACTTAGAAGTGTGTGAATGAGTTAATGAATTACACTGTCCGCTGAAAAATATGGAAGAACAAGGTAAGTACAGTAGCACAACACTAAATGTACATAAAAAGGAAATAAAATAGGGAAATTATGTATATCTCTACAGTACTAAATGTTTAGCCTAGGCAGTAACTTATTTAAAAACCATTGTATGATTACACTACCAGAAATCTTAACCAATTTAAAGAAAGGAATAGACTGGACTTCTCAGAATTACAGCTTTACCTCGGATACATGAAGCTTGTCGTTAGATCTCCCCCACGAAGATATTCCTGGAGCATTTGGGGATGATACTCTAAAATCTGTTTACTTCAAATGTATAACTAATTATTACCAAGGCACAGAGAAGACAAAAAATTGAAGGGAGAGTCGTCAAAATGTATGGCCATACCTCTCGATAAATCAACTCTTTAACATAATCTTTGGTCAATTTCCTTCTCTCAAACTCAAACTCCAGTTTGGAAATGGGTTGAGTGGATGGTTCACGATCCACGTTCGACAAACCATGGAAGTAAGGATCAGCCAATGCCTGCAGTCACAAGCATAACAAAGAAATAAGGAACCAGGGAAATTGTAACCACACAATTATCTTAAAGATGTTTCATTCAGTACATTCCTTTGGTAATTATGTAGTTAACTGAGATCAACCTCTTCAGCTGTTGGGCGATCTTTAGGATCAAATGCAAGTAACCGTTCCAGCAAATGAAGAGCCAATGGATCTACATTTGGAAATTTTTTGGAGAATGGAACTGGTTGCTTTTTTCGCATGCTACTAAGATACCTTCTAGCCTTCTCATTTCGAATCTGTGAAATTAAGAGATTAAAAATTATTTACAAGACAACATGGGAGAGGAAGTAAATCAAGCTTGCCTATGGATGCTAAAAAACTGCAAACTAGATTTGGATAAACTAACCCTCGAAATGGATTCAGCAGGAGGAGTACCAAGCAAATCAGTCATGAGATCCAATTGGTCCACCACATTTTTCCCAGTAAACAATGGCTTCCCACTGAGCATTTCTGCAAATATGCATCCAATTCTCCAAATATCAATTGCTGCAAAAGACAAGTATTTAAAATTATACACATACTTCAATACTTCAAGTATATTCAACTTCGTATATCATTCACAACCCAGGAAGTGGGGAATTGAACAAAAGGATAATGAAGAAGCAACTAAAACAGAATATGACATATATGTAGCTATTGATATTTGATAGAATATAACATAAATCACAATCCCGTTAAATATAGGTACAACTACCAATTCTTGTGTTCTTTCGTTGTCCTCATTGTATCTAGTTATTGTTGTTTTGGAGGTTATCTTATCCTTCCCTAATTGTACTTTCCTTCTTTCTCTCGAAATTTTTTTTCTTCTTCTATCAAAATAAATAAAAATTAGACAAGGATATTTGTGATGGTAATTATCACCACAGAAATGGTTGTCTTCATCCATTACATGAGCACATGAGCAAGAACAAAGAAATTTGTGCATCATCTCTAAATTCCAGAAGCATTTCCATGTAGAAGTATTATATACATATATATGAAACACGGATACGGATACAGATATGAGACACAATATAAATATAAAAACACATTAAATTTAAAAATTATATGACATAAACACGATATATATATATATATATATATATATATATATATATATATATATATATATATATATATTTATTTTTAAGCTGAGATCTACTTTCATCCAATAGTTAACTTTTAATGAAATAATTTTAACCATTTAAAGTGGATTTTTGAAAATGTTGTTAAGTCAAAAAGATTCACTTTCATCTAATATATATATATAACGAAATAATCTCAATCATTAGATGAAAGTGGATCTAACGAATGAAAAATGACATGTAAATTCAAAAATTATTACACCTGACAGAACGATATATATATATATATATATAATTTCAAAATTTTAAAAAAAGATTCATAATTCATTAATATCATTTTTATAAATTTGAAGATTTATAATATTTTAATATATGTCATATGTATTAATATTTATTATTTAGTAAGTTCTTCTTAAAAAATATAACATAATTTCTATTGACATATTTTAAAAAATTTCTAAACCAACTTCTCCTAATAGAACTAATCATGTATAAACGTAATGCGATAAAAAATATAACTAGAGGAAATATTAATGTGAGACAAGTTTTGGTGATAACGAAATGGACGACTTTAATACAGTAGAGATAGAAAGAAGCGAGATAAAAATAATAGTGTGTGAAAAAATAAAACTTAAAAGTAATAATAGTGTATGTGAAAAGATAAAACTTAAAATACTTAAGATGTAAAAATAATGGTTTGAGACGTCGATCGTGTGATTGAGCTATTAAAATTACTTTAATTGAACGTTAGTCATGGAAACTAATTTTTTTTTAAAAAAATATTAATAAATTATGTTTAAGTCGTGTCCTAATTATGTCAAGTGTTGTCTCAAGAAATAAAAAATGTCAAGTGTTTCGAACAGCGATGTCTAAATTAAAAATAAAATAATTTTTAATCGAGATATATTGGACACACAAACATATATGTCATACAACGTATAATATATCCTATATATCTTATATGAACATAAGTCATAATCAATGTGTCCGTGCTTTATATATACGTATTAAACGTGTGTTCAGAATTGAAAAGAATGACAAGAGAGAATTGGACTATATATCAGATAATTATAATTGGATTTCGCGTAGTTCAGGTACATGACACACAACACGCTACATAAAGGGGGGAATGCAAGGAACAAAGAAGAAATTAAGCTTACTTTTGAGAAAAAAAGATCCACATAGTTCAGGTGCACGATACCACCGAGTTGCAACATAGTCCTTATTAAGAGCATGCAAATGAACCCAAAAAGAAGCTTACTTTTGAGAAGAAAATTCTCCTAATAGTTCAGGTGCTCGATACCACCGAGTTGCAACACTTAGTCCATTTTTTGCACAAAAAAAAAAAGAGCATGCAAATGAATAAAATCAAGTATTAACATAATAATGAATTAAAAATAGAATTAAACTAATTCAAATAAATAAATTAAATCTAACAAATCAGAATATTTTATAAATAATAATGAATGAAAATTATTAATTGAAACAAATTAAATATGAAATTAATATAAAAAATTAATTAATTTTGACTACTTGTAATTTGAAATCAAATTTGAAATTAATTACATATTTGATTGATTTATTAATGAGTCAAAATAAAAAAGAAATTTTGATTTTTATTAAAAAAAATTCCTTTCTAATCGAAAAAAAAGGTTGTTTCTTCAATAGATTTATTTGGAACTAAGGGTAGGGTGAGTATAATTTGAGTGACTATTGTTGCAGGAAGAAGAAAATGTGAATGAACCCAAAGCAAAGAGAAAGAGGATAGAAGAGGTTGAGAATACTAAGGAGGATGCTAAATAGAGTTTCAATTCATCATCTGAGCCTAAGAACTATGGTTTCAGTATTGGCACGGTGCCAAGGAGGATTGAGACTAATTTCTTCAACAAAATTACTCCAGAGCTTTTCCATCACATCCTTAAATTTTTGTCCTCCAAAGTTACCTACACTAACTTTTGAGCAAAGTTTTAAAAAAAAAAAAGAAGAAGAGAGAAAATCCTTTAATGTGATTTTGTTATTTTAATAATTTAATAATTTTTAATTTTAATTGTTAATTTTTTTTAAAAGTATTTTATACATATACTATCACGTCAAAGTAAAGAATAATACGTCATAATTTAAAGACATATATATTTTTTTTATATATTATATTATATGATAATACATAATATACTTTTATAAAAGAAATACATAATATACTTAGCAGAAAAATTATTTTAGAAAAGAAAAATGTTAAGAACACACTTGTTATTATATTTTTTAACACTCTCTTCTATTAGATCACATCACATACTAAAATACATACTTAATTTTGACTAGTGTGTAATTAACTTCGATTAATATATAATTAAATTTAAATATATATTTTAGTATATAATATGATCTAATAAAAAAAATATGTTAAAAAAATATAATAATAATGTGTTCAAAACACTCTTCGAAAATAAAAATATTAAACTTTACACAAAAGAAATTTCATTTTTGAGGGGTGAAATTGAATGTTCAAGTTTTGTATACCAAACATGGGCCATGGAGGCACCTAAAACCCACAGCCCATAACCGAAATGAAAAAGACCCCAGTAGCCCACTCTACTGCCCCCACTTGTTTCGTGCCCTATATTCTTCTCGCTTCTTCCTCTTCTCGTTGCACTGCTTCGCTGCACTTAAGTGGTTCTGGCGAACAAAGTAGAAAAGAGCCAAACAGGTAGCCAAAATCCAATGCTAAAAATCTTAGTTCGTATACTATTTTACTTAGCTGAACATGCTACCATTTACTAATACTTTCCATTTCCTATTCCATTTTCATTTTCTTATTGGGTACTGCAAACTGCAATTATATATGTAAAACGTGTATTTATGCTTATGGTATGAAAGCTTATGTAATGTGAGTTCCAACTAACAAAACTGATGCCTCTATGATACTCTTGATATTCCAAATGTTTATGTCTCTCAAATGCCCATCTTTGTTGTTTTCTTTGTTATTTTTAATCGTCTTCTTTTCTTGAATTAACAGGACCAAAAACTTCTTCTCAAAGATGAGTGGTCTTGTTAGAGCCGCACTGAGATCCAACTCTAGTGTTTCTGCACTCCATAGAGCTCATGGGCTCCCAATTTATTCTCAGCAATTGGCCAGGTGCTTCTCTACTGAAGCAGAACAGCCACCACAGGATTCAACGGCCCCTCCTCCATTCCTCCAAACTAACAATTCAAGTACACCATTTTTATGCATTTCTTCCAAATCTATTGTGCACAATTTGGTCTTCAAGTTGGCTTACGTTTTATGAAATATCAATTATGAGGGTACTGGTACCTTGTTATTATTAGGTTTTATTGTTAGGTTTATTAGTATTATTATTATTAGGAGATTCCTTGTTTTTATGAGGGTACTGGTACCTTTAGGATATGTTAGGATGGAGGAGGTTGGAGGGAAATGAAAGGGAGGGAAAATTTTTCATTTTAAGTTGGCATTCCCTTTATTTGAGAATTTTTTAAAATGATAAGAATAAAATGTGAAATTTGAGTAACCTTCTAATCATCACTTATTTATTTTATTAACATTTTATAACTCTTCCAATTTAGAAATAAAAAAAATTAACCCTCCCCTCCCTTTCTCTCCAAACTCCTCCATCCAAACATGCCCTTAGCAATTAGTAGCCAATATTTAGCCTCGTGTCCTATTTAATTGAAATATAAATACAGAAAAAAACTTGCTGTATTTTATATTTCTAGTAAGCGGAACACCTGGCTGAATCATAGTAACCTAACCAACTTCGCAAGTACTCTGGTACGCGGTATGGGTATTGGTACGCGGTTCATCACTTCTTGCCATTTATTACAATACTTTCTTTACATTTTGAAGTACCATGAATTGGTACGTAGTACGTGAGAATTGATATGCAGTTCGCAGGGTTGCTACGAGAATCCAATAACTATGGGCTGAATATTGGCCGCTAATTGCTAAGGGGTACCGGAGAACCCTCCGTATTATTGTTGTTATTGTTGTTGTTGTTGTTGTTGTTGTTGTTATTGTTGTCTTAAGTTTTTTCTCATGCGTCCATGCATATTGCTAAAAAGTAAAAACCTAAAGAGTTTACTGGTTTGAGAATAATAAATACATACAATTATGCGAATTTGATTAATGGTGTTTGTCATTGATGCAAGTGACTGAACATATATGTCTGTGCTTACATTTAGCTAACTAAAATGCATATGGATTTTGAAAACACAGTGTTGATTGACATGTTTAACCCGTTCACTGCTATCCATGTGCCTTAAGAATAACTGTTAGCACTTATTTATCAGTTTGAATAGTCAGTTGTTCCATCCAAGGTGATGATTGTGCTCCTTTCTCTGTCTCCTTAGGTTTGACATATGCTAGGCTGCTCGGCATTCATAAACATATACTGAAAACAGATGTCATCAACTTCCTTGAAGGTTGTAATTTGACTCTGGAGGATGTTAAAATCGATTACAGCCGTAGCTTTTTGCCACTTGCAATGTAATGTATTCCATCTTTTGTCTTGCTTTGAGGGAATTGTGAAAGTTTTAGCATTTTGGCATAGAAATATAATCAGTTACATTTCTTGCCTATCAACGTGAATGGCATCTTTTCTTACTTTCAAAGATGTTTGGGAGAACAAAAGGGAAAGGTCAATTCCAATGTTTACTTATTCATTACGTGTCATGCAATGTATGATTTTATTATACTCATCCTGCTAGAAGGTTATTACTAAATGTGCCTCATCTTAGATTTTATACTTGAAAAATACTATTTAAATTGAAGTTTTGGCCATCATCAGGATGTTGCAATTCCCTTCTCGCAATGCCTATGACAATGCTATAAGGATTATTATAAGGAAGGGTCGCTTGTACAAATTGGAATGGGTATGCTGCTCTACACATATCTGTTGCAAAAACGAAAAAAAAACAAAAATAAAATAAAATAAAATCAAGTTGTATATTTGTTTATACTTGGGAAATGTTTGATTTTTTGTTTCTTTTCACTGGCATCAGACTGATCGTGCCCAATGGGATATTGTTACTCCCTATGATGGAAAAACTGTAAGTATAAATTCTTAACCATCTTTGCTTATCAGGTCTTTAGAAGTATGAGAAAGTAGTTTATTCTTTGACAGCTTCTCATATGTTTGAAATGACCAAATGATGAAATTGTAAGAGGCCCATTCATCAATGCCTAGGTATCAAAAGAAATTTTATTGAATTTATTACAATTTATATTTATAAATTTATATCTACGTGGAACTAATTGTCTTTACAGAAAGTCTATATAAAAAAAATTGTATTTAGAAGAATTTGAATGAGAACATAGAGTGTATGATGTAATACAGTTTTTTTTTTTTATTTCCCGAGCTGTAAGATATATTATATTATATAGCTTGATTTGCAAATAATTATTGATCATACTGATTTGGAGGTAAAATTCTTAAATTTTTTAAAATCTTTTATGTAAGACCATCTGACCATGTATTAATTTAATTCTTTGTTAGTAGATATGGAGTACTTTTTTTTTGTTATTATTACCTGGATGAGTGGATCTGATTGATTTTGTTGATTTATTCAATTAAGGAATGTGTATTATGTGTATTGTACAGTAATTCTTTGGAGAATTAATGAGGACTAATAACAATACAAAATTTACGAGAAAGACCAATTAACCATTAAGAATGGTTATTGTTGTTATAGGAATGGTTATTGGTCCTTCACCCTTAATTTTGTATATTAACGGTTCTTCCCGTTAATTCTCCCATAATTCTTTGGAATTAAATTTCCAAAGGAAAAAAAAAAAAAGAGAAGGTATTTCTGTTGAGTGAGGAGCAACAGGAAAATCAGAAGAGTTATTGTTGTCTCAAAATCTGACACATGGGATGGACCATCCTATTACTTGAAACGGGTACATTTTGAGGATTATTAATGTTATAGGGAGGATAAGACAATCACATTCTGACACATGGACCTTCTTATTACCGGTTCCAGACACTATCAAGAGTCAGGACCAAGTATCCTTATGCATGCTCATGGTATTGTTCTTAACTGCATCATAGATGAAATATGTTATTTAGTTTCCCACTGTTTTGGGATGCATTGCAGCACATGATTGTTATGAGTCAGTGGATGACTTGGGAATCAGTTACAAAGGATGATACATGGCAACCCAAAACAGAAAGTATAAGTAGAAATGTAGAATATAAGGAGATGAAGGAGAGAATAGGGGCATTGTGCATTGTGATCGGTTTCTCTCTTCTAGAATCTTTGGAGTCTTCCTCTCCCCTCTTCTCTCTCTGATATTTCTTCTTCTTCTCTTCTTCGAAATTCTGAACTTCTATCTCTGTTATTCTTCTAGTTTGTTAGCTTGTCACTCATTTGTATCTAGACTATAGTTGCTAAAATTATACGATTCTGCATCATTAAATCATTTTGCTGCGTAATTTCCTTGTTGGTTTATTCGGTGCTGCCTATCATTTGATCCAGCTCGAGTCCTTCTCACTTCACTGGCTGAAAAGTGGTTGCAGATTTGATCCAGCTTTTTGTCCAGATTAGCCACAGATTTGGTGAGCTTGACTACGGCTTGATCTAAACAATCAAAGCGAGCAGTGTTTTGAGCATGTTGGCAATCAATAATTTGAGAGAAGGCACCAATGTTAGATTGACTACTGCATAATTTCCTCAGATGTGAAGTCGTCGTCCATGAGAGATTGATGAAGGCACCAATGTAATAGGCAGCACCGAATAAAGCAACAACAAGGAAATTATGCAGCAAACCAGAGATTCCAGAAGAGTGACATTGATCACAATGCACAATGCCCCTATTCTCTCCTTAATTTCTCCTTATATTCTACTCATACTTTCTGTTTTGGGTTGCCACATGTCCATCATTTGTAACTGATTCTCATGTCATCCCTTGACTCATGACGATGATTTTTATAATACTCTGCTAATAAAGGAAAGGTGTGAGTCTAATAATTGGTATCCACTTATATACCGCAAGGCCTGTGTGGCAGGCCAATGTATCAAGAGCTCTTCTAAGATTCTAAGTTTACATTCATAACCTTCAGAGTCTCATGGTACATTTCTCCCTGTCAGAACAACATGCCAATGTGAGGTTACTTGATCAAATTGTTTCAGTTTATGCATGACTTACTAAACACTCTATATATCTAAGAGTCATGTTATTTGTGCAACCCAAAATGGACAACTTTGGGACAACTCAGATAAGTGGTGAACGCCTCTAAGATAAGTGGTGATTCCAATTGTTTATGTGGTAATCTTTTATTATACATAGTGAGCTGAAATTAAAATTCACCACATCTTACAAAAAAATCACCATGTAGTGATCAATGAGGTGATAAGTGGTGATTTTTATTACTTATGTGGTGAATTATAATTTCAACTCACTATGTATAATAGAAGAAGATCATCATATAAGCAATTGGAATCACCACTTATCTTAGAGGCGTTCATCACTTATCTGAGTTGCCTCAAAGTTGTCCATTTGAGTTGTACAAAAAAAACATTTTCCATATATCTAATCAGCATATTACTTAGATATTTGGTATAGATTAATAGTGTAGTGTGGATGTGAAGATAGTGTTATGCTTCTATTTATCATAGATACAATTTTTAGTGGATCTTTGATATGATGGTTAAAATTATATTTAGTATAGAATATAGAGATGATTTGAGGAATTGTGTGTTTATTCACACACATATAAACTGATATTTATATACAGTGGTACATGAATGTATTAAGTATAAACGCTAATTCCTATGAATACACTAAGTCCTATGAAGACACCAAGTCCTATGACACATGTGAAACATGGGCTTTATTCTAACACTCTCTCTCGATGGCGGAGCATATATATGTATGTTCCAAGCTTTTTGGGCTTTTTACAAATAAAATCAATCAACACGAGGCCCATACGAACACGAGGGACTTAGTAAATATATTAGTTAATTGTTTATTGGAGTTGACAAAACTTTCTTCAATCTTCACTTCTTTCTTTCTTTTTTTTTTGTTCTCTGTTCTCAAACTATGTTTTTGTCATTCTCGTGAATGACATTCATTTTTTTTTCGCGATCTCACCTGAAAGAACCTTTTCTCTGACAAAATGGTAGTCAATCTTTATATATTTGGTCCTTTCATGAAAATGGCATCTCTGGATTTGAAGCAATATGTGGAAAAAGAAATTTGCGTAAAATGATACCAACTTGCAATTTTTGTTGTCACAAATCAAAAGAGCATTTCATTTCCTTGATGTCTCCCAATTTCAGCTGCTGAAGCAATTGCTTTAGCCACGTAAGTTCACATGTTGTTGCTGCCATTGCGTGATACTCGGCCTTTGCGTTGGATCTAGCAACTATGTTCTGTTTTTTACTTCGCTATGAGATTAAGTGACCTCCAACAAAGATACAATACCCTGAGGTTGATCTTCTATTTGATGGTGACAATGGAAGCAACTATGTTCTAGCCCAGTTGTTCGACCCCGTCGAATAGCCAACAACTTGAGCATTGCCTTTGTTTTCATAAAGTAACCCTTTTCTTAGTGCACTCTTGATGTATCTAAGTATGTGAACCATGACATTCCAATGACTATCACAAGGAGTATTTAGAAACTGGCTTACCACACTTACAACAAAAGTAATGTTTGGTTTAGTTACTGTAAGGTAGTTAAGTTTACCAACTAGACGTATATATCTGTCAGGGTCTTGTAATGGCTCCCCCTGACCCGGTAATAGTTTGACGTTGGGGTCTATCAGACTACCACTAGGGCGGCAATCCAACATACCTGTTTCTTCAAGTATGTCTAAAGCATATTGTCTTTGCGTGATGACAACTCCTGTATGAAACTGAGCAACCTTAATGCCCAAAAAATATTTTAGAGAGCCCAAATCTTTTTGTCTGAAAATGGTTTGACAGATGTTGTTTTAGATGTTGGATACCAACCTCATCATTCCTTGTGAGGACAATGTCATCTACATAAACCACAAGGTAGATACAAAGGCCAGGTGAAGAGTGTCAGAAGAACACAGAGTGATCAGCCGCACATTGAGTCATGTCGAATTGTTGGATGACATAGCTAAATCTTCCAAACCAGGCATGAGGAGATTGTTTAAGTTCATAGAGAGATTAGTGTAGTCGGAGACTAAGTCACATGTGAAACATGGGTGCTTCTTGAGTAATAAAATTGCTTGTTACAAATAAAATCAACCCGTGGTACTCTCGAGGGACTTGCATTGTTTATTATAGACCTCTTCTTGTAATTCACCATGCAAGAAGGCATTCTTGATGTCTAGCTAATGAAGGGGCCAAGAATGAATAACAGCCATGGCAAGAAAGAGGCGAAGTAAAGCAATTTTAGCTACAGGAGAAAATGTATCCTTATAATCAAAGCTAAAGATCTATGTGTATCCTTTGACTACTAAGCGGGCTTTCAAACAATCAACTTTCCCATCAAGACCTAGCTTAACAGTATAGACCCATCGACAGTTAACAATCATTTTACCAAGAGGTAAAGGGACAAGTTCCCAAGTACCACTAGAGTGTAAAGCAGTCATTTCGTCAACCATAGCCTGTTGCCATCCTGGATGAGATAGAGCTTCACTTATTTGGGAATAGAAACAGAGGCCAAAGAAGACACAAAAGCATAATAGGAAGGTGATAAACGATGATAACTCAAATGACAAGCATAAATAGGGTTAGGATTATGAGTGGACTTGATACCTTTGCATAATGCTATGGGCAGTTCTTGCGCAGGAGGCTAAGTCAGAGAGTTTGATGGAGTAGAAGATGAGTCACAAGGAAAATTGGGGATAGGATCTGAAGCAATATGAATGGCTGTCTGATCAACTGGGTTGATGGATGCATGAATAGGGTGTGGACGTGGTCTTCGCTGATATGTGATCAAGGGAGGAGTCGGGACAGGTGTGGGACTAACCTGAACAGGAGAAGGACCAACTGGTAGCATATTGTGAAGGTCATGATGCCCATTAGAGGAAGATGGAAAGAACGGATGGGTCTCAAAAAAGGTGACATTAGCAGAGACAACGTATCGTTTGAGATTTGGGGTGCAACCAAGACTAGCCTAGGAAAGGACACTTAAGGGATTTGTCAACCAATTTATCTTTTCCTGGAGTGAGGTCATATACAAAACAAGTACAGCCAAAAACACAAAGACAAAGAGGATAGAGATCTTGGTTGGGAAATAACAGAGAATGGGGTACCTAATTTTGGAGGACGGAAGAAGGCATGCGGTTAATGAGATAGCATGCAGCCATGATTGCGTCGTCCCAAAATTGAAGTGGTGTATTGAAGTGAAGGAGCAAGGTACGAGTAGTTTCAACTAGGTGGCGATTTTTCCTTTTGGCTACACCATTCTGTTGTGGGGTATGAGCACATGATGACTGGTGTAAAATGCCCTGTGAAGTCAAAAAGGATTGAAATGGGGCAGAAAAATATTCACAGGCATTGTCACTTCGCAGAACTTTAATAGAGGTATCAAATTGAGTTTGGATTTCTGAATAAAAACCTTTAAATATGGAAAAAAGTTCAGAGCAATTTTTCATTAGAAATAACCAAGTATAACGGGAAAAATCATCAATAAAAGCAACAAAATATTGATAACCCAATGTAGAAGGGACACGACTAGGATCCCAAATATCTGAATGGATTAAAGCAAAAGGAGCATTAGCTTGTTTATTGACTCTTTCAGGAAATGAACTACGAACATGCTTTCCCAGCTGACAAGACTCACACTCTAGTGTTGACACTTTAGAAAGACTAGGTATCATAACATGTAATTTCTGTAGACTAGGATGTCCCAAGCATTGATGAATGATTTTAGGTGACTCAGTGGCAGAAAAAGCAATAGGAGATGCAGGAACAGTGAGGTGATACAAGCCTCGAGACTTACGTCCTACTCCAATCATCTGCCCTAATTTCCCAATCTAGCAACCGGGGCAGACGGGGAGGAGGTTGTGGTGGTGCTCGTCCTCATTTTGACTGGGTGTTCATGATGGCCTTGACCTTCAAACCATAACTCCACAGTAGCAGCGCAAGATGTGTAATTGGCCGTACCAATTTGTCACATGGGATCAACGAGACAGTAGTAAAGCTAATGGCAGAAGGTGAGGATGAGGTAGACATGTTGGTGAGGGTAAAAAGAAGGCTTAATAGGCTAGGATTTAGTACTAGAATGGCTGGGGCAGAGGGTGGGAAAAGAAAATCCCGTAACAGTGCAAAAGAAAGACAGAATAGAGAGGTGAGATGGGGTTGCGGGTTGGTATAGGTTAGGAGAAAGGAGGTGAGGTTGGAAAGGGGTAAGGGGGTGGCCGACGGTGGCGTGGGAGAAAGACGGTGGCGTGCGTGCTCATGTGTCGATGCGTGAGCAGAAGAGCAAACTGATGGAGCCGCGCATGGGGTTGCGTGCAGTGGCGGGTGACTGTGGGTCAATCGCGGTTGAGCCGGTCGGCGGGTTTTGTTGCCGTTTTGGGTCATCGGCGATGGTGGGTGTCACTGAAAAAGCCACAACTGGTGAAGGTGCAACTGTTTGGACACGAAACCACTAGTGATGCACAGTGGTGAGGATCTTAACCTACTTCTATTGATACCATATAGAATATAGAGATGATTTGAGGAATTGTGTATTTATTCACACACATATAAATTGATATTTATATACGTGGTACATTAATGTATAGAGATGATTTGAGGAATTGTGTATTTATTCACACACATAAATTGATATTTATATACGTGGTACATTAATGTATTAAGTATAAATGCTAATTCCTATGAATACACCAAGTCTTATGACACGTGTAACATATGGAACACGGGAAATATGGGCTTTATTCTAACATTTAGAATTACTTTTTTAAATTGACGATTGCTAGTTGAAGTGCTATGATTTTTGTTTTATGCAAACATTACTATTGAAACACCATATTTGTCTAACAGTCCCTGATTTTGCTAGATTTTAATTCAAGGAATTCCTCGAAATGCACAAATTGAGGATGTAGAACGCTTCCTGTCTGGTTGTGAATATGATCAGTCCTCCATCAATGTATTTTTAAGGTTGATGTCAAGTATTTTCTAAATTTATTTTATGTTTGATGTTATGATTCTTTCGAGATGATGGATTTTGCTTGTTTCAGACCTGGACAAGGTATGGATCCCATTAGAATGGCCACAGTACGTTTCCCTTCAAGGACTCAAGCAATGAATGCATTCATCACAAAGAATGGGACGTTTTTTCTGAACAATCGCATTTTGATACAAGTTCTCCAGTAACACATCCGGGCACTACTGTTATAGGAGCATTGCTTTTATAGAGAGTAAGAGTAGTTAAATTTATACTGTTTTTTGTGATTTGGGATTTTCACAGCGTCTTTGGTTTATTGTGACGCGATAAAATGTTAAAGTATGTCAAACTGGCAACAATTTCTTGAATAAAAACACTTGACCAATCAATAGTTTGGTAATTGATCAAGAGTTTACATATTTCTTAAAACATTAATCTTCCAATCATGTGTTGCTATAATATTCAATTCAATCTAGTAAAACTCTTTCAATCACTTAATAATACATGATAATTGAATGATAGTGAAAAAATGTTTTCCAATAACGATAATCTATTGATCAATTTACTTTGATATTTGCACTGCCCTTTGTGGTGTGAAACTTAAAACATTTCAATCTCTACCCGAGTACATGGATTAGTCAAATTCTTGGAATAAAGACGTGTTGTGTCTGGTTCTTAAGCATGAAAATAGTGAAAAGAGATATGAGGATAAAAAATTAGACATAATTTTATGTTTTACCTTCCAAGAATTTTGTGTTAGGTTTAACCGACCTTTTTTTAAAATGAAAAAGGAATAGTAAAGATATATAAAAGAATAATTTCCACATAAGCATATTGTTTTTAAACCGCTGATTTAATTTAATTTTTGAATATTCTACAGTTCTACAAATGAATTGGATATAATTTTCTGTACTATTATTTCTCTATCTTTTATATTCCAACGTGGCAACTCTTACCAGCAGCTTCCTCAATTAACGCTTGCTACGCGCCCATCCTGTCCTATTTTTATGGGGAAAATAATAATTACACAAATAGATTTTTCATAAAATCTACATAAGTTTTTATGTAAGCCGTTGAATAATATCTTGGTTTATGGAAGAGATTTGTGAGAAAAAAAGTATGCATAAGTATTATTATTATTATTATTATTATTATTATTATTATTATTATTATTATTATTCCCATCCTGTCCTATTTTTAGGGGAAAATAATACTTACACAAATAGATTTTTCATAAAATCTACATAAGTTTTTATGTAAGCCATTGAATAATATGTTGGTTTATGGAAGAGATTTCTGAGAAAAAAGTATGCATAAGTATTATTATTATTATTATTTAAGCATGATTAAGCATGTCATGACCAACCTAAACGCTCTCATTAGCACAAAGGTTACCTTTTCGAAACCTTTTACACTATATTTAGATGATAGGTAATGAGAGAAAGGTAAAAGAAATGATGAGAAGGGAAATAATTTTTTTTGTTTAAGAGTTTTAAAATACATGGGAAGAGAATGAAACACATGGAGAACTATTTCTCATCTCTTCCCCTCAAATGCTTAACTTTTGTTTCCTCCAAAATTGAGGTACAATAGAGAAAATACATGTTCTGTTCCATTCTATTAATGAAACTTCTAAACAAAGAAAATGATAACTATATTCTATTCATTTTTTTTTTCTGGTTCATCCACACCTATTCTGTTCTATTAATGAAAAAAAAATCCAAACGCAGGATTAGATTAGTAAGCCTACTATCAAGCATTTTTCAAAATATACAATAACTATCAAAATTTTCAATAACCAAATCCTCAATATAGATTCAGTATTGAAAAAATCTCAAAAATCTATTTAACAACCCAAACAACTACCCAATAGTTGTAGATTGGAACCAAGAACAACAGGGGTGAACAAAAAGACAAAAACTATCTCAATTAACTACTCGCAAATCTTGTGAAACAATATTGGAATTAGTCGATCGACCAGTCAGTGAATAAAATGCATAATGAAAATGATTAGAAAGTAAGAAATACGCATGAATAATTCTTTCTCAAAAGCTTTACAAATCATAAGGGGACAATTTTGTAATTCATGAAGGTAAAACAAATTTTAAAGAATAAATAAATAAATGTTTCCTTTAAAAGGATAATAAAATCTCAACCTTTTCCTTAGGTTGCACATCCAAATAACTAAAATTAAGGCAGCTCTTCCATGCTGATTGCCCTTTCCATTTAGGAGGGGCCAACTACATAGGACAACTTAAACTAACGGCGGGCAACTCTTTCTTCTAATTTCTTTTAGAATTGTTCTACCACGTTAGCAGTTCTATGCTTCTTACAAAGACAATTACACTTAACGAGCAATTTTAATTTCAATTCAAATTTATCAAAGACAATTACCCCTGCTAACGTTAAGAATCTTAAATTCCCTATATTTGAGTTGTACAAAGAATTAAAACACAAAATTGAAATTCTAAATTAGAAAATCCAATTCTATGGTTTGGATGTATGATCCAAAAATTCACTATATATATATATTTAATTAAAAAAATTTACATTAACATTTTATTTAACATTAAATATATGAATATTTACTATTTTTTTATTTTTTCTCAAATTTAATTTTAACTTCATCAACAAATAATAACTAAAAATTTTCATTGCAAAATAAATAAACTAGTAAATAATATATGACTTGGCCTTATCCTTAATTTTGCAAAATTTACCTTTCTCCATCAACTAGTAAATAAAACAAAGACAAATACAATTAAAAAGCAATGCATAAAATAACTTAATAAGACAAAATTAGATATATTTACAACATAACATAACGTACTCATTAATATAACTATTGCAAAAGGTCTTGCAATAAGTAAGGCAATACACCATAAATTATCCACGCCTAGCTTGATAATCATTGAACATTTCAATGGCCAAATTATCTCTAAATGTTGTCCACTTATGAGTAACTTTTACAGATCTTATGACATCGTCCTCATCTTGCTCCTCCTCTGCCTTGTTTCAGATATTTCTGCATCTACCTCGTTCAACAAAAAATCATCCTTTTCTTGTTGTTTGTCTCGAATATAATTATGCAATATACAACAAGCATTGATAATTCGTACCTATGTTTATAAAATATTATAATGACAATTCATATATCTCTTTTAAGAAAATAAACAAAGTTTAATTATACCTAAGTGTTTATGTCAAAAAAAGATTGTGTACGCAATATGACCCATCGTTTCTTCAACAAGCCAAATGTTCTCTCTATTACATTTCTTGTTGAAGAATGACGAAGATTGAATAACTCTTTATATGTTCTTGGACTATTACCACATCTTGACCATTCATTAAGATGGTAGCGTGTGGAACGATAAGGAGCTAGAAATCCAGGGCCATTGGTATATCCTGCATCTACTAAGTAATATTTCCCTGTAAAAATAGATAATTAATGTTAACCATTGAATGAATATAATTTAATACAACTATAAGTTTGAAATTGTCACCGTTTGGTATTATAAATAGGTCTGCTCTTGACATGGCACTGTGCAAAACTCTAGAGTCTGATGATGAACCTTCCCATCCAGGTAAGACATAAACAAAC
Organism: Ormosia emarginata; assembly: GCA_029884605.1. NCBI lineage: Eukaryota > Viridiplantae > Streptophyta > Magnoliopsida > Fabales > Fabaceae > Ormosia > Ormosia emarginata. The sequence goes on from JAQQTP010000057.1 coordinate 10,790,207, forward strand.
TTCATATTTCGATCACAGACTCCCAAAACATTTGTGGTGATTTGTTGTTTCCTGTTCCTATATGTCTTTAAATGGAACAGTAATTGCAACATGTGTTCCATCTAAGGCTCCAATACAATCCTGTTAATATATTAATATCAAATTTAGTGTATGATACTGTATTCAAATTATTTATTCTGACCAACATATTTCTTACCTTAAACCACTTCCATTTGTCATCTTCTATAACTTCAGTTATAGGGTGTGAATGTTTGATGTACTCTTTAGTTAGGCCAATCATTGCTCTAAGAACTTCACCAAAGCGTCTATTAATGGTCTCTATAGAACGAATATAAGTACCTTCAAGAACTCTCATTTTTAGACCATGAGCTAAAATAAGTAAAAACATTGCAAATTGTGATTCTTCTAGATCAATTAGTTCTAAGTTATATGATGAGTATCATGTAATAAGTTTCATCACAAATAACCTCTCTTTTCGCGTAAAATGTTGCAAAGCTCAAAAAAGGCATGCTTAGTGAGACGTAATTGATTGTAACAATTTTCATCACTACCATGATATAATCGTCTCAAAAGCATTCTTCTTTCCAAGTCATTGTCATTCTCCACTCTTAACTCTCTAGGTATGAATCCTTCATTATACCATGAAGCTATATGCTATAGAAACTAAAGAAACAAGCAACTCCCTCTAAAATTAATTTTATTTTTTTGGCTTGTCTCATATAGAAGTCTAGGTTGATGAATTACTTTCTAATATTCTTCCTGACATCAAAAAATTCAGCCATAGAGCAAATGAATTATAATATGACTAAGCAAATGAATTAAAGCAAATATGGCATTTCTTTTTGTTAGATACAAGATTGATTGATTGAACTATAGAATATACAAGAAGATAGTTGCCCCTTTTCAGAAGAAAAGGTAAGAGTTAAGATCAAGTTAAAGCAATTATTTTGTTGCTAGAAAAACTGTAACATCTATATTTTTTCAAATGTAGCTTGTGCCAATTTGCCTTCATTTTGAATTTATGGGGTAATCTATTCAGCAATGAATGGCAATTACGTGATTCTTTGAAAAAAATGATCTTTTTTTTTTCTAGGGGAGGATCAGGGGGTGTGCTAAGAAACTAGTTGAAGCCAAAACTCATTGTAAGTTATAGTGTAATGCATGTAAAAAGAGACACTACAACCAATTAACGACAAGCAACTGCAATCTTAACATTACAAACACCATAGCAAAGACATATCTAACATGGATAAAGGCTTCTCAACATAAGAAACACTTGCAACAAAATAGGTAGACCACGTAAACAAAACAAGGGAAATGCAAAAATAGAACATTTTAGCAAATAAGCAATTCATATGGAGAGTGTAAATGACTAAACATAAGCAAGCCCATAAAAAACATATTTCCAGAAAAAGTTTGCAGAAATCCTTAAAACCAACCTAGCAACTAGCACTTAATGAGTTCAGATATAGCAACAATTAACATATTTTAAATGTCTGGATATAAGATAGAATGAATTAGAAGACATTAGTTGAAGACCAATGAGTATTACAACATTAAAGAGTAAATCATAACTAGTTTAAATCATAATTTATAATAAGGTGATTCATGTGTAAATTCCTACAACTGAGAAGATGAGTGAATGATATGTGTGCTTATGCATCTCTGTCTTTGAGTAAGTTGCAACTTATGCATATTTTTGGGGAAAATAATGGGGTGCCTACACCTAAACGCAGATGCATAAGGACACATGCGCACTTGTCTTCTCAATTATGGAATGCAACCATTTTTTATGCTTTAAAGCCAAATTGACACAAGATCTCACAAGAATTGATTTTCACTAAATCAATTATGTAGCATTCTTAGTTTCTAATAGTTTCTTTTATTCCCTAAGGTAAAGTAAGAACGCGATTTTTTCATTTAAGGCACATAATGAGCTAGAAACAAGGAATGGTCAAATAAGCTCAAAGGGGTTAAGTAAAGGAAAATATACAAGGTTGGCGGGAATCGAAGAGAATTTTCAAGAAGTCAAAAGAATGCTTGATATCATATTGAAAACAAGGTTGGCTATTTTATAAGAAAGAGGGCCTTCATGTTCATAATGGTTGCAAGTTCTAGAGTGGAATTAACATGAGTGAAAATCATGAAAGGGAGAAACATAAATGTTAACATCTTCATCTCAAAATCTCACGAGCTAACTTGTTCACAAAAGACATAAAGGAGGGATAAGCAAGAATTATCCACAATCATTGGACATTAATGGTTAAAATGATGTTAAGATTATATATGTCTGTTTGTAAGAAATACAAAGTTAATTAGAAAATAGTTACATCATATGTATCTATAAGGGCAAGAAAGCTATCGGGAATGCCAATGCATATGATGTGAATGTTTGCCAACTCGCTTTGATTGTCTAGCTAAAAATGCCACTAATGAGTGAATTTGACTTCTACCGAGTGGGAAACAGATAATTAGTATATACAAAGGAGTGATAAATCCATTGTTGATTTTGTAAGAATGCAAAGGATAAACATATGTTAGAATGATGGTAATCATTTACAACCCCTGGCATGAAATGATTATTCAATTTTTCAGAGAGAAGAAAGAATTAGCACACATGATACAACCATGATCTAAATACCCTTTCTTATCATATTAGGTGTGGCTTTAATTTAATCATGTGAAATGAATCTTGTATTGAACTGTTGTCATATTTTCCAAGTACTATTAGGCATATGATTATATTTCAACTTCACTTCTATAGCTAAAAAAAAAAAAAGAAAATATTTGTTATCGTGTAGAATGTTTCATGAAGGAAGCGTGTTACTACAAGGGAGATATTCCTGAAGTTGGACCAAGACAAATGTTCTATTCATGAATGAAATATCCACAGCTTAGACAGTTCCACAACTTTTGTTTAAATAGGAAAAAGATTGTGAGCTCTATCGTGCAATATCTTTTTTTTTTGTTTTTTTTTTTTTTGCTTTTTTGCTCATATTCTTAATGGAACCGCAGTTATTTCTCCGCTCCAGCCAACACCTGAGACTTAACGAACTTTTTTATGACATTATTCTTATCTCTGAAAAGACACGTGACCCTCTCCCTCTCTTACGATTACGAGCATCTCTCCATCTTTGAATTATATTCTTATTCTTATTGAACCCGACATCCCGACAACAAATCCTGAAAACGCCATCTCTCTCTCTTATCAAAGCAGATCGGCCCGAAAAACAAAGATAGTAGAGATAGTTCATACCTCGTCAAAGCTACTGGTGAAGAAGATGGAGTGGAGCAAGAGAGCAGCTGGTTGCTCGTCTTTGAAGAAGATGGAGTGGAGCAGGAGAGGTACTGGTTGCTTGTCGTATTTGAAGAAGATGGAGTGGAGCAAGAGACAGTCTCTTCATTTTTCTGAAACACGATTTTAATTCTAAAGTATGGAATTGGCAATTTTTAGAATAGGAGGTAAGAATTGAGAATGAGCTGAACTAGTTATTTTTAAATTCTACGGAATTGTAACATGGAATTATAATTCTAATTCAAAATGATTTTTAATATAAAAATTAAAATTAATAGGTTCAATTCCAATTTTAAATACCAATTCTATGCTCAATTCCAGACGCCAAACGAGCTGTTAGGATTGTTCTACCACGTTAGCAGTTCTATGCTTCTTACAAAGACAATTACACTTAACGAGCAATCCTTTTTGTCATCTCAGTCATGACAAGTGCACCAAGACCATTACCCCTACTAACGCCTATGGAGCTCTAACAAGTGTTTCCCTAATATAAAATATAAAATTCTTAAAAAAGATTTAAGTAAAAAAAATAGCATCTCAATATTTAATCCAAAGTTAGAATCAATCTCAAATTTCTCATTAAATTCAACCAGTTTTCGAAAAAATCAAAATTCATCAATATATTTAAGCAAACTCATCATATAAATAAATACTTTAACATCAAAAGAAAAAAATTAATAATTATCAAGATTAAAACATATCATATTTTGATTAGAATTCAAATAATTTTTAAAGGTTTGTTTCCTTCAACAAAATTAAAAGGTGTCACAATGTAAAATACTCACTCACCGATTAAAAGCTATGTCAAGATAATTTGAGACCCAAATTGTTGCTAGATACTGCTCCTCAAACAAATTTTAACTAGTCCTCTTACTCGTTTATAAAGAGGATTGAGGGAATAAATAAGGCTTATTCTTATATGTTTTACACTTGTCTATCTAAAGATATATATATAACCAATCCTAGGGTAGATAATTATGCAATTTTTCATATGTGTGACTTAAAAATAAAATATAAAACTTTATATTCTTCTGTATGAAACTTAAACAACAATTTTATTTCAACTTTTTAAAAGGAGGTTAAATTCAACTAAAGATTTTGAAAAGTTATGATACTGCAAGCCAAAATTATTTCCCGAATTTATAGCGTCATAATGATGTGGCTTATGAAGTGGCAAACCTAATATGTAGGGTGTCAAGTCAAGCCACTAAGCATGTCATTATATTATAATTAATATTTTCTTCAAAAAAAGAAAAAGGATTAAACTTGAATTCTATTAACTAAGTGAAGGTAGTAATTGCAGACGGTGGCAACAAGAGTGGCTTCGTGTTTTGACTTGGCCAAACCATGATTGATTTATTTCAATTTTATAAACTTAGATCAATTATAGATATAAGATTATAATATATTAAACACATTGTATTCAAGAAATAGATTAAGAATGTGTACATGACATGATTCCACAATCCATTGTTGTTCAGTGAATGGATTAAACAGAAACTGTGTGTGAGAGAAAAATTGCCCTCTACTTGATAAGTTTTTTGTACGTATTGAAACCGCCTAATAGGAAAGTCAGTTTTTTTATTCCCTTACTAGATGAGAGTAAGGACTTCTCAATAGGCTATGAAATGAACAGTCCAACCCATCATGGGACCACTCACAATAAAAGCTCAATTATAATATTCATAAATTGACCAACTGCTATATTATAAACCATAATACCATAATTAATATATATTAATGATTTAAACAATATTTTAATTATTGATTAATGCTAATCCACATAACATATATATATTTGAATTAAAAAATTCAACAATTCTCTCACTTGGATAACATTAGTCAATCATTAAAATACAAGAATCATTAAGACTAAAATACCAACTATGGTCAAAGCACATGTCAACCAACAGTATAAGAAACATAAGCTTTAATGCTGCAGAAATAGTATCCAATAGGGAAGTAAATCATACATGTTAAATGCTTATATTTCACATAAAGAATAATGAATATGGAAAAACACAATTAATTAAGAGAAATATGCAATCTAAGAATGGTCCAAGCATCTAGAAATGATATAAGAGATATGATAATAAAAGTGACGTCATCTTATACATATCTTATAAGAATGACAATATGTAAATATAAAATTTTAGACTCCCACTAACCCAAAACATCAAAAGACTTAACTAAACTCATATGAGTTACGTGATTCTGAAAAGCTCCAACGTTAAGCCTTTAGTTAGTGGATCTGCTAACATGTTCTCTAAGTCAGCAAGATGCTCAATTCGAGTCAAATCGAAACTCCATAAATAGAATTTTTTCTCTAACAAACAGATATTTAATATCAAAATGCTTTGAGCGAGAAGAGCTTCTGTTGTTTTGAGAGAAATGCACAGCAACAATATTATCGCAATATATAACAAGTGGCCTAGATATGCTTTCAACAATATGAAAGCTAGAGATTAAGTTTTTAGCTACATGGCTTGACAAGTAGCCTTATAGCAAAATGACATAAAGGGGAGTGGGTGCCTCCATGGTAGAAGTAGTGTTTGAGTGGATGGTTGAGTCTGGTTTTGACACTCTTCCAAGAGATAGCTCCTCCCGCCATCATAAAAATAGAGTGGGTGAGTAGACTTTGGGTCGTCGTGGACAATGGATTAGTGGATGAGTGGGTGGAGTGGTTGAAATGGAATCGATGATAACCAATGATCTGAAGTTTATTATACTTCTTATAAGTCAACAAATAATCCTTGGTTCCCTACAAATATCTCATGACCTTTTTCACGGCTTTCCAATGACCCAAACCTGGGTTGCTCAAGTATCTCCCTAAAGCATTAACAACAAAAGCAATATTGGGACAAGTACAAACTTGAGCATACATTAAACTGCCAACAACAAAATCATATGAGACATTTTCCATTTCAACTATCTCTACATCATTTTGAGGACATTGGGATTTAGAGAGTTTATCACTTTTTTGAATAAGTGCAACACATGGGGAGCAAGAATGCATGTTAAATTGCTTGAGGATCTTTTCAATATATCCTCTCTGAGACAATCCAAGAATGCCACATGACTTATCTCAGCAAATCTGGATGCCTAAAACAATTGAAGCATCACCAAGGTCCTTCATATCAAAGTGGCTACTAAATATTAGTTTTGTTTCAGTCAAAAGTTTAACGCAGTTGCTAGTAAGAAGAATATCGTCGTCATATAGAATAAGAATTATAAAATTGCTTCCACTAGTCTTCAAGTAAATGCACTAATCTGAGACATTTTCTTTGAAGCCAAAAGAAGTGACAAGCTGATCAAATTTCAAATACCATTACCTGGATGCCTGTTTCAATCCATAAATGGACTTTTTAAGTTTGCATACCAAATGCTCCTTACCTGTCAACAAAACCATCAGGCTGAACCATATAGACGTCCTCGGCTAGATCTCCATTCAGAAAAGTTGTCTTCACGTCCATCTGGTGAAGTTCTAAATCAAAGTGAGCTACCAAAGCCATAACAACTCGAAATGTATCTTTTGTAGAGACCGGTGATAAAGTCTCCTTATAATCAATGCCTTCTCTTTGACTATAGCTTTTTGTTACTAGTCTAGCTTTGTACCTCTCAACTCTACCATCTGGACTACGCTTGGTTTTGAAAACCCATTTACACCCAACAGGTTTGTAACCAACTGGTAACTCCATGAGATCCCAAACAGTATTATGAGACATAGAAGACAATTCATCATGTATAACATTTAGCCAATCAGAAGCATGAGAGCTAGAGATTGCCTCCTTAAAAGTGATAGGATTGTCCTCATCATGGAGATCAAACTCGTGCTCTTGAAGATACACTACATAATCATCTAGTATAGAAGGTTTGCGTACTCTCTGAGATCGTCTTAATGAGACTACTTCAGCAATGTCATTCGGTTCCTGTTCATCAGCTGGTGGTGCCACTACATCATCTTCTCCTCGAAGAGTCGGATCATCATTATGATTGACTAAAACCATGACATCTGTAGGAAGTGAAACAAACGGTACAGGAACTATGGTCCGATCTTCTTTAAGAGTGACTGGTCATGGTGTATGACTCCCACTATCCAAATCATCCTCAAAGAATATCGCTGGGTCAGACTCGATGACTCGCATAGAGTGAGAAAGACAATAGAATCTACAACTTCTAGAGCCTATGCAATAGCCAATGAAAAAGCCGCTAACAGTCTTAAGATCAAGCTTCTTCTGTTGAGGATTATAAGGTCTAACTTTTGCCTTACAACCTCACATATGAAAGTGTTTCATACTCCACTTCTTTCCAGTCATCAGCTCATAGGGAGTTTTTGGCACAGATTTGCTGGTTACTTGATTAAGAATGTAGACAGTAGTCTTCAAAGCATCTCCCCAAAGAAAATTTGGCAATGACAAATGACTTAACATACACCTCACCATATCCATAAGCGTGTGGTACGTCTCTCTGCAACTCCATTCTACTCAGGAGTACCAGACATAGTATATTGAGCTTCAATTCCACATTCATCGAGAAATCTAGCAAACGGTCCTGGATTTCTTCCAGTTTCATCATATCTGTCGTAATACTCACCTCTTCTGTCAAACCTCACACATTTGATCTTCTTGCCTATCTTCAATTCAACAACAGCCTTGGAGCATCTGAAAGCATCCAAAGAACTAGATTTTTCTTGGAGAAGATCTATCCAACTGAATCTGGAGAAGTCATCTATGAAGGTAATAAAATACCTATATCCACCCATGGTAGTGGGTGTAATAGGTCCACACATGTTTGTGTGAATCAACTGTAGCACATCATCACACCTGTTTGCTCTTTTATTCTTAGTTTTGGTAGTGAACTTGCCTTTAACACAATCAATGCAAGTGTCAAAATTAGAGAAGTTAAGATCATGAAAAATACCTTCCCTAATTAGTCTTTCAATTCGGGGCCTAGAGATGTGCCCCAAGCGTCTATGTCATAGCATAGAAGAACTCTAATTAGTCCTACTGCGCTTACTTCCAACAATAGAGTGAACAGACATATAATTCAAATTCAGCATATATAGTCCATCACACAAAACTCCTGAACCAATAGCAACGGAATTAAAACAAGCAACAACTTTTCCATTACCAAATTCAAAAGTGTAGCCACATCTATCCAAAGCTGAAACTGAAATCAAATTCCTTTTCATGGAAGATACATAAACAACATCTTTCAACAATAAAGTATGTTCAGAAAGTAAATACAAGGTAACTACTCCTATTTCTTCCACTAGTACTCTAGCTCCATCTCCCACAATGATCTTGGATTTAGCATTACTTGGCTTCCTCAGCTTGTGAACCCCTGTAAAGAATTCATAACGTGAATAGTTGCACTTGAGTCAAACCACCAAGTATTAGGAGCAACATCAATCACATTTGATTCAAAACAAGTTAGAGCTAGGAATGTACCTTGCTTTTCAAGTTTCTTCTTGAGAATGTAACAATCATCCACTTTATGGCCATACTTCTTGCAATACTTGCAATTTCCCTTGAACAAATTCTTCTTAGGCTCTAACTGTTGAGATACTTTCCTTCCTTTCTTCTTATTATGTTGAAACTTGCCTTTGCAACCTTTCTTTTTCTCATTTTTAGTACCAGAAGTAGAAGCAACAAACTGAACATTGTGTGATTTCCCTTTCCTTATATAATCCTCCTCTTGAGAGACAATAGCAATCATTTCATCAACTGTCTATTCATCTTTTTGAGTGTTATAAAAGGTCTTCAAAACATCAAATTGAGAAGGGAGTGACTCAAGAACTTGCCAGATCAGATAACTCTCACCGAGATCAATCTTGAGAGACTTCAGTTTATTAAAATAGTGCACTAACTTCATGATGTGCTCACGAACTCCACTAACACCATCATATTTAGTCTTCTCAATCAACGAAAGATATTGACCCTTCTGAGCTTTATCAAAAGTCATGAATTTCTCACCAACAGATTTTAGAAATTCCTTAGCTTTCACGTTGTTTGGAATGCTCTGTCTAATTTACTTCTCCATAGTGTATTTCATCACCTTAAGACACATCTTGTTTGAGTGCTCTCATTTTTCACGAGAAGCCTCTTCAGCAACAGTGGATTCAATAGTAAGAGCGACAGACTCTTCTTCCCTCAAAGTCAAGTCCATATTAGTGATAGTCAAATAAAGATCCAGAGATCTTTTCAATCCTCAAAATTAGTCCCATTCAAAGTTTTGACAGAAGTCAATTGCATAGGTAAGGAGGCTGGCATGAAAACAACAAAAGGAAACATTTAATATGCACAATGTTATCATACAACAAGAGAATTAAATGGTTTCATATGCTCAGCCAAACAAGCCCTTTTTTAAAAAAATCTTACTTATCATGGTCCCGCCTAAGGGTCGCGAACCATAATAAATAAGAAATATAATATACAATGCACAAATCTTATATCACCAAAATTTCTAATACCGATAGGGTACTCAAAAAATAATTAACATAAGCATAAATCTAACAGTACATTGTACAGTAACAAATTACATTAATAACAACACACATATAAGGTGTAATTACTATTAATGCAATAAAAAATTATGATTAAAAATTTAATCATTCAACTCACAAAATCTGCATAATTGTAGCCATGATAGGTGAGCTTACGATTATACAAATTATCAAACAATTATGCTTAATAGAATATGATAAACTCATATTATGTGTGTGTATATATATATATATATATATATATATATATATATATATATATAAAAATTCAATTCACATATATACCCAAAAAAAAAAATTCCATGACTATGACACATTAACAGAGAGATTATCATATACCAAAGAGCTAACAGCAGAGTAAGGAATAGTCACAAAAAATTTCAAGCCCAAAATCCAATAATACAGTATCTAAGAGAAACAAACTTGAATCGCTTAATGGGGAAGTCAGTTTTTTTATTCCTTTACCAGATGAGAGTAGGGACCTTTCAACAGGCTATCAAATGAACAACCCAATCCATTGCGGGCCACTCACAACAAAAGCCCAATTACAATATTCATAAATTGACCAAGTGTTATATTATAAACCATAATACCATAATTAATATATATTAATGATTTAAATAATATTTTAATTATTAATTAATGCTAATCCACATAACATATATATATTTGAATTAAAAAATTCAACAAACCAAACCCAACTGTGTGAGCTTTTCAATTCTTTTTTGCTTTCCTTTTCTTTTCTTGTGCGTCTAATTTCCCTCTTAATTTTGATTGTGCTTTTATGCTCATTCTAATTCAGACAAAAAAAGTAAAGACTTGCTTTGTTGTATTCTCTGTTCCATGTATTTGTATTGCTGAATTATTTTGTTGATATGATAATTAATCTTTTCAATTATCTTAATATAGGATGTCATTTAATTCAATTTCATGTTTCTTATTTTTTTTGAATTTGATAGAATGGAAGCAAAATTTTCATTGAATGAATCTTGCTCTCATATAACTGATAACAAGTCTTTGATGAAGACATGAATGATAAGAAGGACAAACCTGAGCATGATAAAGAAATGTTAATATATGAGAATGAGAAAATTGAATAACTAAGGGTCACGAAGATATTTGATTCTAAAAAAGAGATTGAAACATATTATGCAAAATATGCTAAAAAAACAAAGATTTTGCTATTATTTAAAGAACATAAAAAATTGATATTGATGAGAAGAAATATTTTACCATATCTTGTGTTTGTTCTAGGAAGTTAGTAAGTCAGTGAAACAAGCTTTTGAAGCCAGATCCAACCCCAATACACAATACAAGGCCAGACTTAATGCATGTTTGGATCAATGGGAAGGTGAAAATCACTAGTGTTGTCCTTGAACACAATAATGAAATGAGTCCTAACAAACCATGGTTTTTTATATGTAATAGAAAAATAGACTCCCGGGTGAAAAAGAAGCATGAGATTAATGACTAGGATGAAAGTAGTGTAAATAAAAAGTTTCAAACACTTGTTATTGAAACTCGAGGATATGAGAATCTTTTGGTGAGAAAGATTGCAGGAATTATATAGAAAAAACTAGAAGGCTGCGATAAGGGACAAGTGATGCTGAAGCTAAGACTATTTTCTTGGAATGCAAAAGAAAAATAATAACTTTCATGTTCTAGACCGTGGTCCGGGATACCTCCCTTAGGGGTCAAACACGACATATACGCCACCAGGACCCGGAGTACGCTCCTCAGCAAGACGTTCGTACGTGGGTACTAGTCGTACTCCCTAGTTAAACACTCCATAGGTCTGTGCATGACCTGATCATTACCTATGATGACCTTTACAGTGTGGGGATCATGACTACCTGCTACAGTGGTTGGCCACTAATACGACAGGTCCACAATTTCAGGGATCTGTCTGGACAATCGTGGGAGGGAGACACTCTCCGTCAGGCCTCTGCCAGAACAATCATGGAGATGAGACACACCCTCCTCCCACAGGCCACGATCTCTACATACCTGCACTCTACGACGAATGGTCAAGGACTATACATATGCACTATAAGTATCAAAAAACACCACTCAGGTAACCTTAATTCCTACGGTGTACACCCTCATTGTGCCCTATTTGACTTGAGCGTTAGAGTCCTTTTGCAGGTACCCAACCCCCCTATTCAAGACTTTTGGAAGTAACAACCACGCAAGGAGGAGAAAACCACCGAGCATGTGTCTTCTCAGGCATCCTCTGGTTCTACATCAGAACATTGGCGCTGTCTGTGGGAAACCATAAACTTCTAATCCCACTCAACCATAGTGAACACGAGACAAAACTCAAGGAGGGACATTGCGCAAACTTCTGCTAACCCTAGGCAGGCTTTTACTACACAACATCCCCCTCACTCGGTCCCACCACCTACCAACGGAACCTCTGCCGTGAGAAATCAGGCACCCAACGCGGAGTACCAGCGCGAGGGACATTCCACTTCGATTTCATATGAGAGTCCAAACCCCTCGCGCAGGATCTCGATAAGGGATAGACTTGGAATCCAAGGCAAATGGGGAAACTCCAACACCCAAAAACATAGAATCCCAGTGCGTCAGCGCTTGGGAATGCCGAACGATGATGCTGGCAACCGAGTATCTCACTCTGAGCATGGGAGCCAGTCCCATATGTCCCAATGTCAATTTCAATACATGTTACAACAACACATGGCCATGTTGAACGAACAATACTAGAGACTGGAAGACATGCAAAGAGCCATGCATGAAAACCAGCCCAGGTCGAACCATACTGATGGAGAACGTAAGGAGGGGAACAACCAAAAAAGGGGTCATGCTGAAGTCACGGTATCTAACGTGGGGAACAACAACTCGAACCGCGGCATCCAAGAGCACCCTTTCTCTGATCAACTGATGGAATATCGGGTCCCAAGAAACTTCAAGTTCCCTGCTAACTTAGAGATCTATGATGGAGCCACGGACCCCCAAGAACACGTAAATGCCTTTGAACAATCTATGTGCTTCCATGGCAGATCCATGGAGCTACTATGATGTGCATTCCCTCTCTCCCTCAAAAAAGGAGCCCTTAAATGATCCTCCTAACTACCACGTAAATCTGTCATAGATTAGTCAGATCTAAAATAATGGTTCCTGCTCCAATACACCACCAGTAAGGAGCACCCCAAGTTCATCGAATCCCTGGCCAAGATTCGACAGGGGCGACATGAGCCCCTCCGTGATTACGTAAGACGGTTCATGGCGGCATGTACCAACGTAAAAAGCTTTGACGATAAGATCGCCCTTCACTATGCCAGGAGCGGTCTTCGTGTGGGGTCTGAATTCTTTGTGTCCCTCGTAAAGAAGAAGCCTGAGAACTTGGGTGAATTCCAGAGATGATCCCAAAAGTATGTCAACCTGGAGGAAGCAACGGAAGACCAGCAGAGATGGGATAAAGATAAGCGCACTCATCAAAAACCCAATCACGATTCCTCACAGTCCCGACATCCTAAAGGCAGCCCACCTCAGTGAAAGTTTGCTGAGTATACCGCCCTAAACATCCCACAAGAAACGATCTTAAGGGAAGTGATGCAAACCAAGTTCCAGAACATTAGGAGACCACCTCCCATTAAAAAGCACAAGCAAAAAGACCACTCCAAACATTGTGCATGGCATAAAGGTTACGGCCATGACACAGAAGACTGCTACCAACTGCGCGATGTCATTGAGTTCCTAATCAAGTCCAAACGATTGCAGCAATATGTCCTCCACGCCCAAAATGATGAGCATCGCAGTAGGCGCAGAGAGGACAAGGGACAGAGTCCATCTCCCCCCCCCCCGCAAGAGGACAAATCAAAGTCCAAGGAGAAGATCCCGGACACCACCCCGCCAGAATGACAACGATCGTCAGGGAAGAAACAGGGACACTTCACCCAACAACAAAGACGATCATCGCCTTGAACCAAACTGGACGATCAACACTATTGCGTGAGGATTCGCTGGAGGAGGACCATTAAACGGAGCACAAAAAAAAGCATTAAGAATGGCGGTGTTCAGTGTCTCCCACTCTAACTCCAAACCTAACATAGCGGGAAGAAAGATGTCGTGCATCACCTTTTTGGACGAAGACTATGGCGGAATTATCCCGGATTATGATGATCCGCTCGTCATTTACGGGGTCATTTCCAATGTCGAAGTCCGCTGAATTTTCGTGGATCAAGGGAGCTCCGCAGACATTATGTTCCTGGACCTCTACCAGAAACTAGAACTCCTGCGGTCAGATTTGACCCTACACGAAGGGGAACTCACGGGGTTCACGGGTGAGAAGATCACCCCGGTTAGGTACTACGAAACCCATCTGACCCTAGGTTCCTCCACGCTTTTTAGAACAGTTAAGGGGAAATTCTTGGTCATGGACTGCCCTTCGGCTTACAACATCATCCTAAGCCATCCTTCTCTAAACGCCATCGGCGCCGTAGTATCCACCACCCACCTTGTCATGAAATTTCTCAATAAGCACAACGAGGTGGTCACTATCAAGGGCGACCAAGTTGCTGCAAGGAAATACTACAACGAAAGTTTGAAAATCTGTAAGGCCCCGGAAAGAAGAAAGTCTGTCAAAACTGGCTCAGTCTTGGATTAGGTCAACATACTGATGACTGAGTTGGATGCCAGAGAAGAACTTGGCGGCATCAAACCCCAGCCAGAGGGTGAACTATAGCCTCTCCAACATGGAGATAGGCCAGACCAGATTACCAAGATCAGAGCTCAGTTGGGACATGACGAAAAACAGCAACTAATTAAGCTGTTGTTGAAAAACAAAGACCTGTTTGCCTGGACGTCATCCGACATGCCTGGACGTCATCCGACATGCCTGGACATCATCCGACATGCCCGGACTCGACCCTTCCTTCATCTGCCACCATTTGTCCATTAGCAAAGATATGAAACCGGTCACTTAGAAAAAGAAGAAGGTCGGCCCTGAAAAGCAACAGGTCATTGAGGAGTAGGTAAAAGAATTGCTAAGTTGCGGATTCATTAGGGAGATTGCATATACCACGTGGTTGTCCAACGTGGTCCTGGTGAAAAAACCCAACGGAAAGTGGAGAATGTGCGTGGATTACACAAATCTAAACAAAGCATGCCCAAAGGATCCATATCCACTTCCGAATGGGGACTAACTGGTTGACAACTCTTCAGGCTTCAGGTGGCTATCATTCATAGATGCCTACTCCAGGTATAATTAGATTCTGATGTATCCTGGAGATGAAGAAAAAATCACCTTCATCACTGGAAGGGCGAGTTACTGCTATAGGGTCCTGCCCTTTGGACTGAAAAATGCAGGAGCCACATACCAAAGAATGATGAACAAGGTTTTCAGGAACCAAGTGGGGAAGATGCTAGAAGTCTACGTCGATGACATGATAGTGAAAACCTCATAGGGTAGATCCCACACAACAGACCTTAAAGAGGTGTTCGCACAAGTCCGGAAGCACAACATGAGACTAAATCCAAAGAAGTGCGCCTTTGGAGTCCACGCTGATAAATTCTTGGGATTCATGCTAACTCATCGTGGAATTGAAGCCAACCCCGACAAGTACCAGGCCGTCCTCGACATGAGGAGTCCCCGATGTGTCATGGAAGTGCAACAGTTGACAGGGAGGATAGCAGCCCTCACGCGTTTTCTCTCTAAAGCAGCCTATAAGTCTTTTCCCCTCTTCAAATCACTCAATAAGGGAAAAAGTTTTGAATGGACCCCGAAATGCGAGGATGCCTTTTCATCCTTGAAAAAACTTTTGTCCTCCCCCCATATCTTGTCAAGACCAAACAACGAAGAAACGTTCTTCCTGTATCTCTCAGTCCACGAAGAGGCTATAAGCTCGGTACTAATTCGGGAGACGGACAAAGGTCAAAAACCAGTCTACTTCATGAGTAAAGTCCTTCAAAGACCAAAACTCTGGTATCAAAAAGTTAAGAAGGTTGCTTTCTCCCTGATCACCATGGCAAGAAGACTGCGACAGTACTTCCAGTGCCACCCCATGATAGTAAGGACGGACCAACCCATCCACCAAGTATTGCACAAACTAGATTTGGCAGGAAGAATGATTGCCTGGTCAATTGAACTATCTGAGTTCGGAATCACTTACAAATCACGACTCATAATAAAAGGCTAGACGTTATCCGATTTCTTGGTAGAACTTACTTCTGACCCAGAGAACCTAGAGAGAATCTCTTGGACCATTTTCGTTGACGGATCCTCCAACCCCAAGGGAAGTGGAGCCAGAGTAATTCTGGAGAATTCAGAAGGATTGACGATGAAGCATTCCTTGAAGTTCGAGTTCCCTACCTCGAACAACCAAGCTGAGTACGAAGCATGCATTGTTGGAATATCCATGGCAAAAGACATAGGGGCAACTAGGATCACACTTTGCAGCGATTCACAGTTAGCAACCTCCCAAATCCTAGGTGAATATCAAGCCAAGGAGCCTCTCTTGCAAAGATACTTGGTCAAAGTCCAAGAACTTCTCAAAGGCTTCGAAGAAACAAAGATTGCGCACATCCCAAGGGAGCAAAACTCTAGAGCAGACCTTTTGTCTAAACTCGCCAGCACCAAAAGCCCTGGTAACAATTGATCAGTGATCCAGCAAACTCTTCCTCAGCCCTCAATCACAGATAATGTCGTCTTTCAAGTAGAAGAAGAAGGGACGTCTTGGATCACGTCCATCATGGAATACTTATAGTTCGGAGTCGTGCTTCCAGATCCTGAAGAAGCCTCAAAGCTAACCAAGACAGCAGTAAGATACACCATATACGATGGTCGTTTGTACCGACGTGGTTACTCTTCTCCCCTCCTCAAATACCTTACCCCGAAAGAAGAGAAATACATTTTGGCTGAGGTTCATGAAGGAAGTTGCTGACACCACTCAGGAGGAAAAACACTGGCCCTGAAAGTACTAAGGGCAGGATACTACTGGCCAATAATGGAAGCTGACTACCATGCACATGTCCGAATTTATGACAATGTCAGCGCCATTCAGAGCAGTATAAAGCCCCCTCAAAGGAGCTATCCACAATGTCAGTACCTTGACCGTTCTACAGATGGGGAATAGACATTTTGGGTCCTTTCCCTCAAGCCCCAGGCCAGCTGAAATACCTGGTGGTAGCGGTAGATTATTTCACAAAGTGGATTGAGGCAGAACCCTTAGCCACAATCACTGCGGCTCGGATCCAGAAATTCACATGGCGCCACATTATCACCAGGTTTGGAATTTCGAAATCCATAGTAACAGACAACAAAATCAGTTCAAAGATAAGGGATTCGAAGAGCTACTGGCCGGATTAAAGATA
The DNA here is from genome assembly GCA_029884605.1 of Ormosia emarginata. NCBI lineage: Eukaryota > Viridiplantae > Streptophyta > Magnoliopsida > Fabales > Fabaceae > Ormosia > Ormosia emarginata. The sequence continues at coordinate 10,807,339 of JAQQTP010000057.1, forward strand.
AAACATCACTGCAGCGCTGTTGAAAATCCCAGGACAAACGGACAAGCAGAGGCTGCCAACCAAGTTATTGTCCGAGAAATAAAAAGGAGACTGGACGAAGCCAAGGGAAATTGGGTTGAACAGCTCGAGCACGTCCTTTAGGCCTACAGGACTACTCCCCACTCTACCACGGGTGAAACCCCTTTCAAACTCACTTATGGAAGCGAAGCAATGATCCCAGTGGAGATAGAAAAACAAAGTTGGCGTTATCAATAGTTTTCGCCCGACAATAACCCCGGTTTGATCAGAGAGGACCTGGACCTGTTGGAAGAAAGAAGACGCGTGGCCCACATACGTGATAACGCCCTCAAACAAAGGACGACAGCCAGATATAATAAGAAGGTGGTTTCAAGGCGTTTCCAATTGGGGGATCTGGTTCTCAGGAGAGCAGATATGGGAGGAAAAAATGCCTCCCAAGGGAAACTAGCCCCTAACTGGGAAGACCCCTACCGTATCATCGTCAGCACCAGCAAAGGAACCTACATGCTGGAAACTATAACAGGCAGCACAATCAAGAACTATTGAAATGCAGATAAACTTAGGAAATACTATAGCTAGACGCCTATAATGGCCTAGTTTGGTAGTAAAAACTAATGTTTAATCTGTCCTTATTTGGCTTTGTGTGGACCTTCATCCACTAGCACTTATCAGTGAAAAAGAGTTGTTTAGATACCACTTTTTCGATAAGAAATCAAAATCCCAGGTCAGGAGGCGTAGCATACCCAGTTACGGTAACAAGCTACAGGGTTAACACCCGACCTCGATACCCAGCATTGTCTACTTCAAAGTTAGTGGTACAACAGATTTGATGACCTGTGGCCCACCCTCATACCTAAGCCAAGTGGGATCCCGCTTAACCAGTACGGTTAACAAGAGGACCCAGGGCAAGGTTTAAATAACAACACATGCCTAAGGCCAAAGGATTCGAAAGCACCAAGCCCTTTGGATGATGTATCCTAAGCTAAGGCGTTATTTCTTACACCTAAGTTCAAAAAATTCCATAAGTTTAAACTATAACCAAGGAAGAAGATACTAAAGGTGTTTATTCTTGCCTAAGTCCATATTTCCAAAATGCTCGTCAACATGAGTAACTGGATAATAGACTAAGGTGTTTTTTAATACCTAAGTCCAGAAGGATGTTACCTATCCGACATCACGGCTATGGAACTCGGACCATGGTTCTTACGTTAGTTGCAAAAGAAAATTTCCTAAGTCCACAACATGGCTGCAATAGACACCATAATGGACGTTGGACCCAAAATGGACCACGAAAAGTAAAACACATAGGCAGACAAATATGAAGCAAATGTGCATAAATTTAAAAGCCCTAACCATACGGGGCAATTGTCTTTACAACATAACAAAAGGCAAAAAGAAAAAAGAATCAGGGGTCAACCCTGCCAGTTTTTGGAGTCTAAGTAGCCCTTGAAGCATTCTCGGAATCTTCCTGAGGAAGGTCCTGCACCAAGATGAGCTCCCCGTTATGAAAAACTTTTTCAATACTGAAATTTTCTAAGGCGAGGGTGACACCCGGATTAAAGTGTTGAATCTGGGCTATAGCATGCTGGAACTGATCCCCTCCGATCTTCTCAGAAATAGCATACAGCTCATCCGCATCCTTCTTTAGCTAGGCTGCTTCATCTCGGAAGGAAGCATTGGCCTCCTCGGCCTCAGTTTTGCCCGATTCAAGCCTTTTCTTATCCGCTCCGGCCTCAACTAATGTCCTCTCTAAACTAGTGATTCGCACTTGCGCATCTTCATTAAGTTTGAGGGTGACGCTAAGCCTCCGAGCGGACTGTTCAATCTCTTGGTCTTTTCTCTTCAAATTAGCCGATGCTTTCCTGTCGAGTTCCTCGACAGTCATATCGATATATCGGACATCGATAGCAGCACGAAGGGCCAAAATTTGGAATTCGGTTAAAGTTTGAACCATTCCCCGTCGGGATATGTGCCCCATCACCTCACTTTTCATAAAGTGTTCATCAATGAATAGTCTGGGGTCAGAACTCCCCACAACAATAGGCAGGAGAGCGGCACCCTCCTCCGCACCTCCATCCATTGTAGCCCTCTTACCCCGGTCAGAAGAGTCCTCCGCAGCTTTCCTCTTCCTCAACTGAAGATCTTGAGGAGACCCAGGGCCCTCAGAGACCTCTTCAACAACAACCTCACGGGGTGCCGGGGTTGTAGCAGGAGGGGCACTCGAAGACCCTGCCCCCTTTCTCCTTGCCCTGTATACATGCAAAGCCGTGACAGATTATCCGAACGTCATACCACTCACTGAAACAAAACAAGACAAACAATTGAGAAGGCAAGAAATCAAGAGTACAAACAAAAACAATACCACACACACAAGGTAAACCACCATACTCTACTTCCCACCTAACAAAGAAAGGAGAAGGTCATCACTAGGGATCTCAAGGACATCTCTAATATTAATATTCTCGTTCTCGGCATACCGGGATATAAACTCAACCGTCCTAAGCTCTTCTAGGTTAAGCTTATCCTTTTCTTTCTCCAAAGGAACGGTCGGGGTGCTCCAAGCATCCAGCGTCCAATACAGTGAAAACTTCAGTTCACCCTCAGCATTTAAGAAAAAAGGATGGAATCTCTCGGCCGCCATAACCTTAAAAAACCTAGTCTTAAATCCTTTGAAGCTATCCTGAAAGACATCAAAGGACATACGACCGCTTCTAGATCGAATGGTGAGCCAATTTTTCTGCTTCGATGAACCCTGGGGACTTAATCGGGTATAAAAGTAGAAAAAGGCGTTGACCAAACACCTTAGCCCGTTCACCCAGCAGAACCTCTCAAAAGCTATAATATAACCCTAGCTGTTGGAATGAATCTGGGTCAGAGCTACTCGGAGAGTACGGAGGATAACCATCTGAAACTCCGAGAATGGAAGATGAAGCCCTAACTTCACAAAAAGGGGCTCATACATAAACATGAAATGAGAGCCCGCCTCACGACTGGAACACACCCTCTCGTTCCATTCGGGACATATAACCACGAACTCCTTGTCCCTTTTCTTCTCATCAGTCAGAAGAAGGTAATCCATCGACTGCCTCAGGACAACCTCAGAAGAAAAGTTAGAATGATATTTCCAGACATCCTTTCCTACCCAGGGGTATACTAACCCCGGACCACGACGGATCTGAATTTGCTCAATCTCAGCCAAAGTGAGATCCTCAGAAGAAGATACTTTGGTCGTAGACCCTCCTTTGCCTTTCGCCATTGAACCCTGAGAATATTGAAAGGTGCTGGTAGGTAGTGGTCAGAATCATTCAAACAAAAGATTCAGACACGGACACAAAGAACCCGTGCATCGACTTCCCTTCCCTCCAAAATTTAAATTTCAGAAGGACACCTCCATCGTACGCGGCGCGGCGGAGATGGAATTCCCAGGGCAAGAGGAGAAATTTAAAGACACCAAAGGAATACATCCCATCAAGAAAAGAAAAAGGAATGCACGATTTCCTTACTACTCAGTGCTAGGTATGAGACAACCAGGAAAAGGAAAAACACCAAGGGGAAGTCAGAAAAGTAGTTACCTCGAATAAACGGTAAGAAACTGCTTAGAAATGAGTGAAAAATGCCCTGAAACCTTTACGAATCACCTTTCTTCAGCACGAAACTTTCTGAAAACTATTCAGAAAATGACAGAAAAATGAACAAGGAACCCCTAAACCTCCACCTATAAAGGCCAAAACAGTTAAAGGGCATTTTCGTCCTCAGATATCCAAATTTCGAAAACGTGCTTCATGGAGAAGGGACTTTCTACAACCTTTGATTTTGATCCCCTTGAGAATCTTCTTGTTAATTCTGAGTTTGATTCTAACTGTAATCCATCTAATGTATTTGATAATTGTACTAACTTTTATTTAACTCAGGATCATGACACTCAAGGATGGAGTCCAAAGTTTAAGGGGTTGTTTAATAAAGGTTGGAGTTTTTCGGATAAAAAATGTGGTCGTCCCCTGGTCTGTTCTCATGAAATTAAATTGGAGGAAGGTAAATGGTCAGCGGTTGAAGCCATAACTTAAGATGAAGGATCCAGATGTAGTCGAGACTTTGGTAAAAAATCCTATCTACCAAAGTTAAGGTAAGTTTTTAATATTTTGTTTGTGTTTTGAGTCGGCTTAAGTGCCTCTCAGATTTTGGAGCCTTTGTATTGGGATATAAATAGTGTTGGCTAACAAAAAAATTAAAAAAAAAAATTAGAAGGAAGGAGTGAAGAAAGCAGCATGAAACACAAGCCAGATCTGATACGTCATCTATAACTTTTCTTTATCTTTGGTACTTTGTTTCTGTTTAAAATTGCAACGAATTTCTCTAACAGGTACTATCTTCTTTCTTTTACTCATCTATATTTTAACATTGAGGACAATGTTGTGATCTGGTTGGGGGGAAAAATAGTGTGAATAATTGTTGTGTGAAAAATTATTTTCAAAAAAAATTAATTAAAAAAAATTGTTTAAAAATGCTTGAAAAAATTTTTGTAAGTGTGTTTATGTTTGTCATATTTACTAATAGCTAAACTAGTTAGGGATGGCAGAGTAAGGAGTTAATTTTACTATGGTGGTAATTTTACTTTTGAGACGCATCTTGATTGGGTTAGATAACTATTTTGTGTAAAAGTAGAAATTAAATTTAGGGATCATCGTATGGTTGAATAAATTGTCTTCTGTCTTGAATTTCACATGCTTAGCTATGAATATTGAATTGATGGATTGAGAATGATAGAAATATGCCTTGTAAGATTTTGAGCCTATTGATGAATGGATTGAACATTTATACCATTCTCTTCTTTCTTGTGTGATTTTCACTCGTGAAATTGTTACTCTAGAACTTACTTTGATTCTTTTTTAGGCTACATTTTCACATGCATATATAAACATGATTGAGGCATCTTTCTTGAAATAGCTACTTTAATCAAATAGCCAGCCTTGCTTTTAATATGATATCTAGCACTCTTATAATTTCTTGAAAATTCTCTGAGTCCTATCAACCTTGTATATTTTTCTTTGCTTAACCCCTTTGAGCTTATTTGACCATTCCTTGTTTTTAGCTCATTACGTGCTTTAATTACTTAAAAAAAAAAACATGTTCTTACTTGACCTTAGGGAATAAGAGAACATTAGCTTTGTTAATGAATGAGTTCTTGAACAAGTGTGGGGGTGTATGTGCAAAATGGTTGTTGAAAAAGGAAATAGTGCCTAATTGAAAAAAAAATGTGTAAAGAAGGGCCAACAAGGCAAAAAGGGAAAGGAAAAATATGTAAAGGGAATATGCATTAGAGTTGGGATAAACTTTCATGCTTGTTAATTGAACTCATCTCTCATGTTCTTTTATTCTCTTTGGTTTTTAACTTGTCAAATCTATATTCCCCTCTCCTTTACCATGACCTCATTACAACCTTGAATAAAGTTCTCATGATTTGTGTATGCATGTGTTCTGAGTAGTGGAGAAGTAGAAGATAAGCAAGCTTATGGTAGTACAATTGTTCATGGGTTGAATAGAATGAAATACATATCTTTTTAAACACTTGAGGGTTTGAGAGTGAAATTTGTGAGGATCTATCATTCTTGATTCATTCTTTTTAACTGAAGTTTCCTTACTTGATGGTTAGAGATGTGAAGAAATGTTACCTCACTATTGCGTTGATCCATTGAATGACTGATTGTTCTTCTAGCTTCATCAAGTCTTTTAGTTATTTTAGTTTTTGAGTCAGTGTCATTTCCTAGCTTTGGACTTATATATTTTGTTCAGGAGTGCAAAAGCTCAAGTGTGGGGGTGTGATGAACCTGCAAAACTTATAATTTTTACGGTTCAGTATGTGTGTTTTTCATTCTTTTTAATCTTTTTAATTGGGTTTGTTCTTGAGTTTTGTTATATTTTTAACATTTTAAAATTGTATTGTAATTATGTATTTTTATGTATTTTTGTTAGGTATATGTAAAGAATAGAAGAATGGAGATGATTGCATAGAAGATTTTCTAAAAAAAAAAAAAAGTAGCACGTCATCGTAGCAAAACAAAACAATCTTTGTAGCAATCATTGTAGCATGATGTCAGCAATTACTGTAGCATGACATTATGCTGATGTCATCAAGTTACTGTGCAATACTTAATCGTTAAGTTTCACTATGGAGGTTACTGTGCATAGTAACCTCCAAATTTTCTATAAATATATGCACAGTAACCTCCAAATTTTCTATAAATTGGAGCGTTCTGCAGAAGGAAGAGGCGCCGGTTCCAGGGAGAGAAATTCTCTCTCTCTCCTTTGTTTTTCTTTTTCTTTTTCTTTTCTTTTTATTTTCTTCTTTCTCATGTGTAATTAATTTTCATCTAGCTTGGGTGAAGGAGTGAAGCTTTTAGTAATAAATTGAGGTTAGATTTATTTCTTTTCTTGTGCTATAAATGATATATTTTTACGTGACTTTTATATGTATTGTATATTGTTTTAATTAATTTAGAAACTCTTCTTGTATAATGAATATCTTGATCTATTGTAGATAATAGGATTGACACGGTGGATGCTTTTGACGATTTACAAGTATTAGTAGATAATTATTGGAACTATAATATAATTACATGATTGAACTTTGAATGTTAAATCTTCCGATTGGAATCTTCATTATGCATGATTTCAATTGAGTTATAAAACGAAATAATCTTATTTTCAATTTATTACCAAGAGTGGATCTCCTAACCCAAGCAAATCCTTTTCATTTGTGAACAACTTATATCATCTTTAATTTTGTGACAAATCTGCTCCTTACCTTAATTAATTAGTTTTCCTTCATCAATTCCATTTGTGATCGACTCTTGACTCGAGAATTTATTACTTGAGACAACCTACATTTGGTTTTGAAACTTTTAATTTTCCCATCAAGTTTTTTACGTTGTCGAGACTTGATTTAAAGTTCTAATATATGAGATTCTCTTCGTAAGTAAACTTCACTATAAGTATATTCCTCCTCTACTCTTTCATTTTTATTTATCTATTTACTAACGCACTAACTAGTATTTTTGTGTGTGAATAGTATGAATAGTATTATGAATAGTAACGTAAATAGTGAATAGTAAATAGTGAATAGTGAATAATGAATAGTAAATGAATAGTAAAAAAGTTAAAAATAAAAAAAATAAAAAAATTAACTTTTTATATATTAACTATGGGGTATTAATTTCCTATTATATTTTCTTTACATTACTGGGGTTAATATTCATTTTTATTTTTACTATTCACACTAACTTCGTGTGGGGTAACTCTCCCTTTTACTTTCCTGTAATTTATTTTTGTATTTTTGTTTTTATTTGGTGGTTGGTTTATTACCCCATCTTTGTAAATATTTTTTTATTTACGCTTTCTATTATTATTATTATTATTATTATTATTATTTCCCCGACAACGCTTTACGCTTACTAACTTTCTAACTTTTAAACCCAAATTTATTTTTTTCTCAATCTAACTTTTAAATTTCTGATCATTTATTTTTTCCACTCTCTAACTTAATGAAATAATCTTTCTTCTTCTCTTTCTTTCACAAAATTAAAGATCATATCATAGGTTTTCATATTTTAAAATTTACTTTCCGCACTTTACTTTTTGCATTTTATTTTCTCGTATTTTATTTTTAAGACTTTATTTCCTCGCATTTTATTTTCTCAGTATATTATTAACTCTTTAACTATCTAACTTTTTATTTTATCGATTATTTAAATTTTTCTTATTATTATTATATTATTATTATTATTATTATTATTATTATTATTATTATTATATGTATATATATTTATTTTGGGTATAATTTATACCACACCCTTGTTAATATTTAATAGATAGTTTAAATTCACTGGAAACAACATTACTTTTATTTTATAAACGTCACTTATTTATATTTATTTAAAGTACGTGATTCAAATTTCGATCGTTTAGTTAAAATTAATCCCTTCTTTATATATTGATCCGATTGAATCACAATCACACATGATTGACATAATGGATGAAAATCACCACCAATAGAAAATGAAAAAGTAATGATGAACATAAAAATCAACCATTGCGAACTATGTGTGCATATTTGCAACAACCCCTAATTTTTTGTCCGTCATGTTTTGTCTTCCGCGACTAATGCTAACAATTTTAGATTTAAGTATTGATATGATTTCTTTACTTCCAAATTTTCATGGTTAGAATCGAAAATCCCTATTTACATCTAAAAGAATTTGAGGAAGTCTGTTTTGCTTTCAATGATAAAAATTTTTTTTAGAAAAGATTGTTTTATTTAAACTGTTTCCTTTTTCTTTGAAGGATAAAGTAAAAACTTGGTTTAACACTTTGAAACCAAGATCAATTGACACATGGCAAGAAATGCAAGGTGAATTTTTAAAGAAATTTTTTTCAACACATAAAACCAATGCTTTCAAAAGACAAATCCAAAATTTTTCTCAAAATTCAAATGAAGCGTATTTTCAAAGTTGGGAACGTTTTAAAGATTTGTTAAATTCTTGCCCACATCATGATTTTAAAAAATGGCGAACTATAAGCTTCTTTTATGAAGGTTTAATACCTGAAACCAAACAATTTATGGAAACAATGTGTAATGGTGAGTTTCTTGATAAAGAACATGTTGAAGCTTTAGATTATTTAGACCAGTTAGCTAAAAATTCTCAATCTTGGCATGATACTAATATTTCTATAAATTCAATTAGATCTAACCTTGCAAATGCTAATAAAGAAAAAAATAATCTTAGACTAGAAGAAGATCTAAATGCTAGGATTGCCAGTTTAGCTAGAAAAATTGAAGCAATGGAATTAGGGAAAGTAAAAGAAGTCAAATCTATACAAATTGAAGATATTTGTGATATTTGTGATGAATTAGGATACTTGACAAATGAATGTCCTAATATTCCTGTTTTTAAAGAAATCAAGCTAAGTAAATGCAATGAACAATTTTAAAAAGCCATTCACCTCTTCTTTTTTAAATTCTTACAATCTAGGATAGAGAAATCACCCGAATTTCAGTTGGAGAATTAATAATCAAACACAATTTATGCAACCACCGCCTTCTCATGAATAACACGATTCTCAAAATTCTCAAGGATATGCACCTTATGTCCCATCATATAGGAAAAACCTTGAAGGAACTTTGCATGCATTTATAGAAAAGCAAGATGTCATTAATGAACAAAACACTCAAACCATGATTGACATAAAAGACACTATTGCTAAACTTACGTCTGCACTCACCATTCACGAGAAAGAAAAATTTTCTTCTCAACCTCAATTAAATCCCAAAAGTCAGTACTATCTAAATGAGGGCTGTTTTGAAAGCAAACAAATAGATCAAGTCAATTCGGTAATAACTCTTAGGAATGAAAAGGTTGTTGAAGAAAGTAAGGAGATAAAGAGCCAAGTGTTCAGAATGATGAACTCCTTAAGTATGAATGAGTTAGAAGATGTGAAAAAGAATCAAGATAGTAGTGATGTCAAACTACCCAAGGAACCTGAGGTGACAAAGAATTCTGTTAAGCCAGAAAATAATGACAAAGGTCACCAAACATACATGATTGACTCAATCATGGAGAAGGGACTTTCTACAACCTTTGATTTTGATCCCCTTGAGAATCTTCTTGTTAATTCTGAGTTTGATTCTAACTGTAATCCATCTAATGTATTTGATAATTGTACTAACTTTTATTTAACTCAAGATTATGACACTCAGGGATGGAGTCCAAAGTTTAAGGGGTTGTTTAATAAAGGTTGGAGTTTTCCTGATAAAAAATATGGTCGTCCCCTGGTCTGTTCTCATGAAATTAAATTGGAGGAAGGTAAATGGTCAGCGGTTGAAGCCATAACTTAAGATGAAGGATCCAGATGTAGTCGAGACTTTGGTAAAAAATCCTATCTACCAAAGTTAAGGTAAGTTTTTAATATTTTGTTTGTGTTTTGAGTTGGGCTTAAGTGCCTCAGATTTTGGAGCCTTTGTATTGGGATATAAATAGTGTTGGCTAACAAAAAATTAAAAAAAAAATTAGAAGGAAGGAAAGAAAAGCGAGATGAAACACAAACGATACGTCATCTATAACTTTTCTTTATCTTTGGTACTTTGTTTCTGTTTAAAATTGCAAGAATTTTCTAACAAAGTACTATCTTCTTTCCTTTACTATCTATATTTTAACATTGAGGACAATGTTGTGAAGTTGGGGGAAAAATAGTGTGAATAATTGTTGTGTGAAAAATTATTTTTAAAAAAAATTAATTAAAAAAATTGTTTAAAAATGCTTGAAATTTTTTTTTTTGTAAGTGTGTTTATGTTTGTCATATTTACTAATAGCTAAACTAGTTAGGAATGGCGAGAAAAGTTAACCTTTTTAAACAACTGGTGGTAATTTTACTTTGAGACGCATCTTGATTAGGTTAGATAACTATTTTGTGTACAATTAGCAAATGAAATTAGATGGATCATCGTATGGTTGAATAAATTGTCAAACTCTTGAATTAACAAGCTTGGTTATGAATGTTGAATGATGGATGAGAATGATAGAAATATGCCTTGTAAGATTTTGAGTCTATTGATGAATGGATTGAACATTTATATCATTCTCTTCTTTCTTGTGTGATTTTCACTCGTGAAATTGTTACTCTAAAACTTACTTTGATTCTTTTTTAGGCTACATTTTCACATGCATATATAAACATGATTGAGGCATCTTTCTTGAAAAATAGGCTTTAATAAATAGAACACTTGCTTTTGGGATTTAATGATATCTAGCACTCTTATAATTTCTTGAAAATTCTCTGATTCCTATCAATCTTATATATTTTCCTTTGCTTAACCCCTTTGAGCTTATTTGATCATTTCTTGTTTTTAGCTCATTACGTGCTTTAATTGCTTAAAAAAAAACATGTTCTTACTTGATCTTAGGGAATAAGAGAACATTAGCTTTGTTAATGAATGAGTTCTTGAACAAGTGTGGGGGTGTATGTGCAAAATGGTTGTTGAAAAAGGAAAGAGTGCCTAATTGAAAAAAATGTGTAAAGAAGGGCCAACAAGGCAAAAAGGGAAAGGAAAAATATGTAAAGGGAATATGCATTAGAGTTGGGATAAACTTTCATGCTTGTTAATTGAACTCAACTCTCATGTTCTTTTATTCTCTTTAGTTTTTAACTTGTCAAATCCATATTCCCCTCTCCTTTACCATGACCTCATTACAACCTTGAATAAAGTTCTCATGATTTTGTATGCATGTGTTACGAGTAGTGGAGAAGTCTTTAAAGATAAGAAACTAAGGTAGTACAATTGTCAGTGGGTCCTAATTCATCAAATACATATCTTTTTAAACATTTGAGAGTTTGAGAGTGAACTTTTGAGGATCTATCATTCTTGATTCATTCAATTTTTTAATGAAGTTTCCTTGCATTTAGATGGTTAGAGATGTGAAGAAATGTTACCTCACTATTTACGTTGATCCATTGAATTTCTGATTGTTCTTCTAGCTTCATCAAGTCTTTTAGTTATTTTAGCTTTTTGAGTCTAAATCATTTAAAGCTTTGGTCTTATATATTTTACCCAAGTGCAAAAGCTCAAGTGTGGGGTGTCATGAATGAACCCGCAAAACTTATAATTTTTACGGGTTAATATGTGTGTTTTTCATTCTTTTTAATCTTTTAATTTAAAACGTTCAACTTTTGAGTTTTGTTATATTTTTTTAACATTTTAAAAAATTGTATTGTATGTGCCAATTGATCTTGGTTTCAAAGTGTTAAACCAAGTATTAGGTATATGTAAAGAATAGAAGAATGGAGATGATTGCATAGAAGATTTTCTTAAAAAAAAACAAGTAGCACTCTTCAGTAGTAATTTTTATCATTGAAAGCAAAAAGCAATCATTGTCATGATGTCTTTTAGATGTAAATATGGATTATCTTTGATGTCATAAAGTGGAAATTTGGCAAGTAAAGAAATCAAGTTTCACTTATGCTAAAATTGTTAGCATATGCACAAGAAGACAAAAATTTTCTATAAATTTAGGGTGGTTGCAAAAGGAAGAGCGCATCGGTTCAAGGAGAGAAATTTTCTCTCTCCTTTGTTTTCTTTTTCTTTTTCTTTTCTTTTTATTTTCTTCTTTTCATGTGTAATTAATTTTCATCTGGCTTGGGTGATTTTCATGAATTTTAGTAATAAATTGAGGTTAGATTTATTCTTTCTTGATCAATATTAAATGATTAATTTTATTTTCAATTTGAATTGATTTTAAATAAACATAAATAATGTTGTTAAAATAAATTAAAAGTAAACTACTTGTTGTATAAAATATCATTAAATATTAACAAAGGATTGGTATAAATGGATACTTTTAAATATATTACATATATTAATAGATAATTATTAAACTATAATTTAATTAATGAATAATTTTAATGTTAAATAATAATAATCTTAATTATAATAATTTAATGAATTATAAAAGAAGAAATATTCTTATTTTTAATTTATTAGAAGAAGAAGATCTCCTAAGAAGAAATCATTTTCAAGTGAACAAGTTATATCATCTCTAAAATGAAAAAGTTAGATAGTTAACCTTAATTAATTAATTTCAAAAAATAAAATGCTGAAATGGATCGAAAAATAAAATCGAGAAAATTTATTATGACAAAAACCTACATTTGGTTTTGAAACTTTTAATTTTTAAAATCAAGTTTTTGGTAGCGTTGTCGTGGACTGATTTGAAGTTCTAATATATTGAGATTATCTTCGTAAGTAAAAACTTCGTTAGAGGGCAATAAAAAATAAATCTACTCTTTTCATTTTTATTTATCTATTTACTAACGCACTAACTAGTATTTTTTGTGTGAATAGTATGAATAGTATTATGAATAGTAATGTAAATAGTGAATAGTGAATAGTAAGTAATGAATAGTAAATAAATAATAAAAAAGTTAAAAATAATAATAAAATAAAAAAATTAACCTTTTGTATATATTAACAAAGATGGGGGGTAATTCTCACCAAATTTTATTTTAAATTACAAGAAAGTAAAAGGGAGAGTTAATTTTCCCTTTTATTTTTACACACTAATAAAAGTGGGGTAATTAATCCCACTGTACAAGAAAATAAAAAGGAGAATTATCCCCATCGAGTTAATATATACAAAAAGTTAATTTTTTTATTTTTTTTATTATTTTTAACTTTTTTACTATTCAATTACTATTCATTATTCACTTTTCATTATTCACTATTCACTATTCATTATTCACTATTTACTATTCACTATTTACTATTCATATTACTATTCATATTACTATTCACACACACAAAAATACTAGTTAGTGCGTTAGTAAATAGATAAATAAAAATGAAAAGAGTAGAGGAGGAATATACCTGATAGTGAAGTTTACTTACAGAAAGAGAACCTCAATATATTAGAACTTCAAATCAAGTCCCCGACAACGGCGCCAAAAACTTGATGGGAAAATTAAAAGTTTCAAACCCAAATGTAGGTTGTCTCAAGTAATAAATTCTCGGGAGTCCGAGGTCGATCCACAGGGAATTGATGAAGGAAAACTAATTAATTGAGGTAAGGAGCAGATTTGTCACAAAATTAAAGATGATATAAGTTGTTCACAAATGAAAAAGATTTGCTTGGGTTAGGAGATCCACTCTTGATAATAAATTAAAAATAAGATTATTTCGTTTTATAACTCAATTGAAATCATGCATAATGAAGATTCCAATCGGAAAATTTAATATTCAAAGTTCAATCATGTAATTATATTATAGTTCCAATAATTATCTACTAATACTTGTAAATCGTCAAAAGCATCTGTTGTGCCAATCCTATTGTCTACAATAGATCAAGATATTCATTATACAAGAAGAGTTTCTAAATTAATTAGAAACAACATACAATACATATAAAAGTCACATAAAAATATATCATTTAAAGCACAAGAAAGAAATAAATCTAACCTCAATTTATTACTAAAAGCTTCACTCCTTCACCCAAGCTAGATGAAAATTAATTACACATGAGAAAGAAGAAAATAAAAAGAAAAAGAAAAACAAAGGAGAGAGAGAGAGAATTTCTCTCCCTGGAACCGACGTCTCTTCTTTCTGCAGAATGCTCCAATTTATAGAAAATTTGGAGGTTACTGTGCATATGCACAGTAACCTGCATAATGAAACTTAACGATTAAGTATTGCACAGTAACTTGATGACATCAGCATAATGTCATGCTACAGTAATTGCTGACATCATGCTACAGTACTTGCTGCTACAGTGACGTGCTACTTCTTTTTTTTTTTAGAAAATCTTTTATGCAATTATCTTCATTCTTCTATTCTTTACATATACCTAACAAAAATACATAAAAATACATAATTACAATACAATTTTAAGATGTTAAAAATATAACAAAACTCAAGAACAAACCCAATTAAAAAGAATGAAAAATACACATACTGAATCGTAAAAATTATAAGTTTTGCAGGTTCATCAGTGCTCATCATGGCACACAAGGCTCTAGGCACGTCCATATGTTGAAAACGCGCCACGTGGCCCTCGCAATTACAAAGGCAGTTGAAAAGACATTTGCGCAGATGCAAAGGATAGTTGCACAGCGATTCAAAGGTCGTGCGGTTTTCAAAGGTTAAGTCTGGATTTTACTCAAACCGCGGTATAAAGCCGTGGTAAACTTTCGGTTTCAGAGTCACCATCCGAACTACCACAACCAAACTGGAATTAACCCTCCCCGGCGCAAATACCCTGGGCTAAGCATTTCAAACTTGTCACTTTACCTTTTCAAGCCAAAGCACCAAGCTTGGGGCATGAGGACGTCACGCCGGAGTAAGCATTGGACTCACCTTGGCCAAGAATGAAAGGGCACGATAGACAAAAAGAGATAGCGTCATGCCGGAGTAAGCGTTGGACTCACCCCGGCCAAGAATGAAAGAGCACAGATAGACAAAAAGAGATAGCGCCACCTCGGAGTAAGCGTTGGGCTCACCCCGGTTGAACCTAAAAACTTCAGATAGAGGAAAGAAAAGAAGAAAAAGGAAAAGAGAAGGTACAAAGATAAGAATTTTTATATTTCATTCTCATTCCATACATCATCAAAAATTAAAAAAGAGAGAAGTGGAAACATTTGAGACATGAAACATATAAGGAAAAATCAACCCGAAAAAAGACCCCGGAGGCAGGAACCGACATCGTCGTCAACGGTATCTTGGGCCATGTCGCATCCACATTTCCTCCGTAGCATAGAGAATCGCTGCCACCACCACGGCTCCCTCTTAAAAAAGTGGATGGGCTTTGAAGAACTTCAACAAAACCAGTATTAGGAGCCAGGACGCCAAACCTTCTACCTTGCCTCCACCAACAAAGGCAGGGATGCATCCTCTTCCGATGGACGGGGCGCAACCTTTTATGAAGGAGATCATTCCACCGAAGTCTCAGCCGGTCTTGTGATTCTCCCAAAGGCGTTTCAAAACACGAGGCAGCTTCAATAGTTCCTCCTGCTTACCCTAGCAAGGAGAGTGAACACCCCAACACCAGAGCACCCCGTCCAACACAGACGGTGACTCAAGCCTTCCCAGCAATGGCAAATATCAAACAAGCAATCAAGGTACGCTGGGAAAGTAAGTTGCCCCTGTAATAACGCTGAGAAAGTAAGCCGCCCTTTAAAAGGGACATCCAAAGAGGGGCCAAAACAACTTCAAACACTTTGGAAAGAACAAAAATATGGCTCTCGTAATAGGCAGAACCCTCTTGGGACATGAATAATAGGCAAAGAGAGCCATGAAAGAAGAAGTTGCAGAACAAAGAAGAATGCAACAGAAGAAATGGCCAAATTCCAGATGAAAACGCTCCCCTTTTATAGGAGAAGCGAAGCATTCAGATTGGGCCCAATAGCAACGTTCCGATTGTGTAAGGTAAACTACCCTTAAATGCCCCTCGATTCTGATTGGGCGAAGGGGAAGTGTGCTATTGGGAAACACCAGGAAATTAATGGGTCTTTTAAATGCCCAATAAAGTCGTAGCAAGCAGTTTCCCAAAGAAGCTCTGCATTCCTGCAAAGCACAGAAAAAGATAAAAGAACCGAGGATCCACACATGAGGGCAAAGACGTGCCCCGGATAATGGGATGGCGGTATATGCCAACCCTGTGGGCTACTCCCCGGACAATGGATGCCGGCCTCTAACGAACTCCCACAAAGCAACGAATCCCCGTCTTCGGTCTAAATATCTCGACACTTAATTGTTCTACTTAAGTGCCGAGCTGGGAGCAACTGTTCTGGACCGTGGTTCGGGATACCACCTTTAGGGGTCAAACCCGGCATATACGCCACCA
This sequence comes from Ormosia emarginata, assembly GCA_029884605.1. Lineage (NCBI taxonomy): Eukaryota > Viridiplantae > Streptophyta > Magnoliopsida > Fabales > Fabaceae > Ormosia > Ormosia emarginata. Next base: position 10,823,736 of record JAQQTP010000057.1, read on the forward strand.
GGACCCGGAGTACGCACATCAGCAAGACGTTCGTATGTGGGTACTAGTCGTACTTCCCAGTTAAATACTCCATAGGTTTGTGCATGACCTGATCACTACCTATGATGACCTTTACAGTGTGGGGACCATGACTACCTGCTACAATGGTTGGCCACTAATACGATAGGTCCGCAATTTCAGGGATCTGTCTGGATGATCGTGGGAGGGAGGCACCCTCCGTCAAACCTTTGCCCGAACGATCATGGAGAGGAGGCACACCTTTCCCCCACAGGCTACGATCTCTGCATACCTGCACTCTACGACGAATGCTCAAAGACTATACACATGCACTACAAGTATCAGAAAACACCACTCAGGTAACCTTAATTCCTACGGTGTACATCCTCATTGTGCCCTATTTGACTTGAGCGTTGGAGTCTTTTTGCAGGTACCCAACCCCCTTGTTCAAGACTCTTAGAGGTAACAACCGCACAAGGAGGAGGAAACCACCGAGCACGTGTCTTCTCAGGCACCCTCTGGTTCTACGTCAGAACATTTCATTATATGATGGATTTGCATGATGAATGTTGATGAAGAAATATCACTTGGGAAGATGCAAGAAGTAGGGTTGCATATAAGTATTTAACAAACAAATATGATATGCCTATTATTGCTTTCATAGGAGAGAATCATCACGAACAATCAATATTATTGAGATGTGTTTTGTTGTCCAATGAGGTATTAAAACTTTTATTTGGTAGAAAATAAATTTAAGATAGAGAAGTGGGGGTTTATCCCATGCAAAATTTACTTAAATATGTGCTGAATTACATAGAGGTTCTTGTGGTTTGATGAAATTACATGGACCTCCCTTGTTTCCAAAATTTCCCAAACCTCCCTTATTTATATTTTAACATAGCATAACCCCTTTTTTATGCTATGTTGAAATGTCAAGTAAAGAAGATTTGTGTAATTTTTCAAACAAGAGGTCTTGTTATTGTGTCATGTAGACCTTATGTGATCGGGTCAGCATAAATTATATATTTTTTTGGTTGAGTAACATATATTATATTTATATCGTAATGTCTCTATCTCTGCGGCTGTTTGTGTTCTCTCTATATATGTGTGTGTGTGCATGCCTGCGTTCAGTATTTTAACTTTCTTCTTCAAACTTCTGCAGTCATTCGTGCTGTTCTGGACGTATCCTTCTCTTTTATAATAGTTGGTAAAGTATGACCGCAAATTTAATTTATTCAACTCCATAAATCTGTTACAAATGGAGTACTTACATGACTAGCATCTAAGAGTAATTAAGTTTTTCCAAAATGTCATCGGAACTTCACTCATAAATGTGAAAATTTTTGGGGTAATTGGGGATTCGAGTAGAGATCGTAAATTCAAGTTGTAGTAACCAAATCTTCCAAATAAAATGTTGAAAATTTTCTGATGCTCTTGAGCAGTCATTGCCAACTTGCCAATTCGACTTGTGCTATACTGCTATGGTTGTCTGGACACTAGTTGCCCCAAATTAGTGGCACCCTACTAAAACATAGCCCATCAAAATTTAACTTCCATTAAATATATTTCGTGCCTGAATTCTTGCTATTATGTTGTGCTTCTTGACAAAATAAAGATTTGCATTTGACATTGTTCATATATTTTGATGGAGAATCGTGTGCAAATGTCTGTAAAGAAGGCAATTTTTGGCTTCTGTTGCTGCTATTGCTGCTTGCCAGAATGCATTTACTCCATCTAGTTACCATATAGCTTTCATGATGCTCACGGTTTTTGTAAGCTCTACACATCCATTAGTTTATGTATCATCTGAAAAATAGAATAAGCATTGTCGTCTTTCTTTTGTGGCTATCAAATCGGACTCCAGGAGTTTATTCTTGAAGCTTGCTTAGTAATATAGATTGCAATTTACCAAACTTTATTGTGACATTCAACTTGATATACTTCTCAATGGAAATATTATCTTTCACTTGCAGCTTAGCTATCTATGATAAAACTCTGGTTGACATGGTTGTGGTGCAATCTGATTTGCGCAAATATCAAGGAAAGATCATACTGGTATTACAAACCATGTTTTTTCCCAGGCTTATGTCACTAGTAAATGACCAATATTTAACCGTTGCTGTTTCAGATATCCCATGAACTCGTACTGCTTAAAGAAAATACTATATTATAATAGAATTTCAACGTGATAATTAACGAAATGATCTAAGCTTGACATTGGCACGAGCAAGTAGAGATCAAGTAAAATAAACGTAGGCATTACCTAAGTACAAATAAGATTGTAATAAATAAAAAAACCATTTTGTAAAACCAGAAGAGATCTACCAACAATTTCAGAGTATCAGAAATTGTCATGCACAAGATCTACCGACCTACAAATTAACTAGAAGATGAAACTTAAGTCTGCAAAATTTGTTCTACCACATATTTTCACCAGCTCTTCAAAAGAGTTCTCCATAACCCACTATTGACTACGCACCACCCAGACGAAACTAGCAAGCATAACAACGCTGCACCATAATAATACAAAAGAGCAAGAAACAATTCCATGAACCTACTTATCCTTTCTCTGAGATGTGTCTAAAGGACAGGGTGATATGTTGGCCTATGGTTGACTTGTTAAGTCCTCAAACAAAGAATGGACCCAATTCCATGTGATCATCTGTTGCATGCTGTTGAAAATTGCCATAACTGAAGGCCAGTTAAAGAAGCTGAAAATTGAACACTATCCATTTCCCAAGATATCATCCAAGATGCGGATTGGTCCCATATGACCCAAGTTGTTAAAGAAGCCTCGAACTAACACATCCCAAGTGGCAATATTGGGAAAGATTCCTTTATTTAACATTTTATGAAGATACAGAATGGCCTCTTCAATGCCTAACCAATTACAGATACCCCACAAAAGACTAGTATGTGTTATTATATCTGGATACAATTCCTTTCCTGCAGTAATCTTATCCAAAAGTTGGATGGCAGTTCTAACCTTACCCAACTTACAGTATGCATGAATAATTATATTAACCGTAATGGCATCTGGCTTTAATCCATTTACCAACATTTTCCCCAAAAGCTGCAAAACCCGTTCTTGCATTCCAAGACAAGAAAATCCATTCATAATAGTGTTGTAAGTAACAGAATTTAGCTTCGCCTTCCTTTCTTCCAACTCCCTTATAAGTCCACAAGCTTCTCTGAATCTGTTCACCCTAAACAGGCCATCCAACAACTCATTATATGTTCTGATATTAGGCAAACACTCGTATTTCTCCATCTGATCAAGCACACGCATTGCCCATTCTACTCTTCCACCGCCAGATAAGCCCTTGATAAATGTGTTAAATGTAACAACAGTTGGAGGACAACCATCAGTAATCATATTATCAATAAGATGATGAGCTTGGTTAAACATAGAATTCTGACAAAGCACATCCACCATGCAGGTGTATACCACAACATTAGGATGGCAACCACAATTTATCATTTTGTTCCATGTCTCAGAAGCACCTAGCAAATTCCCAGATTTTGCAAACCCGTATATAAGAGTACTATATGTGGTCACATTTGGACAGCAACAATGTTTCTCCATCTGATTGCAAATAGAAATAGCCTCGGCCATATTCCCATTGGAGCACAAACCATATATGAGAGTGTTGTATGAGACAACATTGGGCTTAACTCCCTCCTGAATCATAAGATTCCACAAGCCAAGTGCTTCACCTAGTCTCCCTCCCAAGAAATGACCTTTGATCAAGGAAGTAAATGTATGAATATTGGGGCTGCATCCTCTCATAAGCATTTGGGCAAAAATTGCAAGAGACAAGTCAATGTTCCCCATATCAGAAAGGCAACTAATAATAGTAGAGTAACTGATAACATTTGGGTCAATACCCTTACCCACCATCTCATTCATCAAATTAAAGGCCTCCTTAATTTTGTGTTCTTTGCATACTCCATGGATCAAAGCATTATAAACAGGCACTAAAGGTGTAAATCTCATAGCTAGCTCCTTTGCTTTCTCGACTTGACCAAGTTTACACATAGAAGAGATTATAGTCGTGTAGCTCACTGCATCTGGAGGACAACCCTTATTTGACATTTCTACAAGTAACTTGTAAGCCCCATCCACCTTCCCATTCTTGCACAAAGCCTTGAGAAGAATGTTATATGTAAATACATTTGGCTCCAATCCTTCCCCCTTCATGTTGTTATATACAGGACTAATCATCTGAAACCTATTTTCACCAAGCAATGCATCCAACAGATGATTGTATATCTTCACTGTGGGTTTACACCCAAATTCCCTGATCCTATAAAACATCTTCAAAGCTTGATCAGCCAACCCTGCTCGCCTATATGAATTCATCACACATATGAATAAATCTTCAGAGCAAGGTATCCCTTCCAGCTTCATCTGCTGCAAAAGATATTGAACCCCATCCATTTCACAATTTCTTCCAAGTTTCTCAATCATAATCCGGTATGTCAAATGGGTGTGTTTGAAAGCTCTAGAATTGGCCAAAGATTTGAAGTATTCAAGTGCCAACACAATATCTTGCTCATGTTTCAATCTCGTCACTACCTGGGACTCTTCAACATGAGTGGGTTCCAGTTGGGGTTTATCAAGATTGAGAATTGGGTTTGTGTTAAGCACAAATGGGATTGAATGCTTGCGCACTTTTAACAATAAGGAACACCCATCTCTCAAATACATTTATTATATTCAGTGAAAATTCAAGCTTTAAACTTTAGATCAAAGAAGCTAAAATCCAAGAATACCTCGTTTTCCTCCACATGCTCCTTCAATTCCTCCGTGGCCTTCATCTTCAAATCCAAGAATCTCAGCACTTTCTCGAGAAAATCTCGAAATTCCTTGGTTCCCACGGAGGAAAAATTGATCGAAAATCGAGCACGGGAGAATAGAGGAGACAGTGAAGTTACCAGCGTCTTCCTTCGTTCACCCAGTTGCTCTGCAACACTGATCTGAACCGTTGAATCTCTAATTCACGCGGATCGATGAGGTGGCATTCGATTGAACGGTTATCGTAAAAACATTTGTATTTCAATGCAGATAGGCGCTCGCTACCCCCTTTTTCACTGTCACGTGTGTCACGTGCTGCTGAAGTAAGTTAGGGTTTTCTTCTCGGGATCGTTGATTCAGTGTGTGTTTAGATTGTAGTTGGTAAACTTAAGTTTAGTTGAAAGTGTGTTTACAAATTTAAGTTTAATTAAAAGTGAGTTTGCAGTAACGTAATTTATGTTTGAAAATTTTTATCTCAAAAGTGAATTGAAATAACAACTTCAATGCAAAAATAAATTTTTTTCACTTTTGAATAAACGTACGTTTGCATCTAAATTCAATGGACACAAATCAAAATTTAAAAAAGCCAAACATCTTTTCACGTCATTCAAAAATTACAAACTTACTTTTAATGAATCCAACTACTATCTAAACATGTTCTCATTCGGCAACCCAACGTCCGTCCAAATTTCAATTAAATTCTTCTTCTTTTTTTGTTTTTCTTTTTTGGGTTGCAACTTTGGAATTTTTTTTTTCCTTTTGCCTTAGTTTTTGTTAATAAATTAATTTATTTTAAATACTTAAATAAATTAAAAATTGTTTTATTGTCAAATTAAACATGCAGGTTGCTATCTGCTTCCGTCTCTAAATATCAGGAATTTATTAATCATATTTAATTTCGTTTACCATAAAATTAAAATTTTATGATAATAGTATTACGTCTGTACACTCAAATATTTTTTATATATAACTTTCATAAATTTTTTTTACAAACACTTTTTAAACTTCATTACATTTTCAAATAATCATATATCATAAGAAAATGCTTAACTGATAAGCAAACTTGATTTCAATGATTAAAGGACCTTTTGTCAAGGGATCAAGAATATGAGAAAGTACCTATAAGAGACAGCCTCATAGCTCAATACGTTAACTCAGCTAATTGGGCATATATGATGTTATTGAGAGTAAGGAAGTTCAATCTCTCATATTATTATTCTCTACCCAACAGAGCACCTCTAAGTCCCATCGCAGGGTAAGGCCTCCCCTAGAGCCAAAAAAAAAAAAAAAAGTAAAGTCTCATGTACCTAAAATGAAAATTACAATTCTGATATTTTTACTGTAAATAGTACATACAACTTTTTTCATACTTCATCTAATATTATTAATCATATTTATTTTTTTATCATTTTTTTATTTAATCACACACTCTTAAAAATAATATATATAATACAATACTCTTAAAAATGTGTAAGAATATTTTTTTCTAAAAATTAATCTCATAATTATAGAGTGTGAGAAAACCTTATAAAATTTTTAAAATTAATATACAAACTTTTGATTTATGCATTGAGTTATGCTAAAAGCCTTGAAATTTTTTAAATATTCAAATGGACATTTTTGTCCACTAATAATATAAAATCGTTTATCACGCAACTTAAAACATATTCATCAATACATATTAATGTAACAATATCTTATTTGTTCATATATTTTTTTATGATTTTAAAGTGAAAAAATATTTTTTCTTCTTAAATTTAATTTATATTGCTTATGATTACTTTTTATAAAAAATTGTATCTTCTATTGTTTTGAAAAAATAAATGACGTGGACAAATTAGAGAATGCAATATATAACCACAAAAAATTTAACACATTTGATGATTTAGTGTTTTTTTTTTTTTTTTTTGGGTTTCAAAAAGGTTTGGGGGATAGGAGGTTATTTCATTTTAAAGACATAGCATGTCTATATATATATATATATATATATATATATATATATATATATATATATATATATATATATATATATATATATGAGTTGGATGGTTTAAAACTTATTATAAAGTTAATTTTAAAATACAAATTCAATTTACGCATCAAGTGTTTTTGTTTTGATTGGATTGGTGTATTACACTTAAAATACATATAAAGATTATTATAAAAACATTTTAATTATATTTTGTAAGACTTTATGTTTATTTTTATGTTAGATAAGATTCCTTTAGAGTGAATTTATTTTTAAGTGAATAAATAATGATTTATATAAGATCTTAATGTATTTTAGATTAAATTTAGAATACATATATTTTTATTTATTCACTTTAATAATATTTATTTAAAAAAGCTTTTTTTCTTCTATTAGTCTAATGGAGAAATTTTTAAATATTTGAAGAATAAGGAATTTTTATGAATTTTTTGGGTCTAATGTGGTTGTTGTGTTACAAATAACCTCCCACGTTCAATAGTAGAGTTGTCAAAAGTGGACTTTGGCAACAGGTCAGCCAATTTAACATTGCATGTGGGACGTGTTGAAATTTTACGCGATAGCGGAGTTCTATTAGGGCTGAGGGGGCAGTTGCAAAAAATAACCTCTTGATTTGTTTTATATTAAGAAAAGATGCTTGTTACGATACCTTGCGTAATTGGAGGGGTATCGAACCCTCTCTTACAGTGTATTTTTAATTTTGTAATAATTTATTAATTTTTATCATATGATCAATTCTTAATATATGATGATGTATTCTTTTTAATTCATTTTCTTTTTGTTCTTCATTTAATCTTTTTGTTTTTATTGTATAATTAAATCTTTCTCCTAATCCTTTTAACACTTATGTTATATGTTCTAATTCTAATTGTTTATTTGGTTTTAATTTTCTTAATTCTTCAATTTTTTCCATTTTTTCTTTATTCATTTTTTACGTCTTGGCTCTAATACCAATTCGTTTTTAGATTTCAATTCGTTTCTGGATTTCCAGATTCTCATATTTCTTTTCTTTAAGAATTCTTTATTATTGCTTATTATTGCTTTATTGCAATTTCTTTTGATTTATCATATTTTTTCTTTTATATATTTTAATAATCTATTTACTTGTATTGATAATTGTCTTATTTTATTATCTTCTTTTATTTTTTATGGTTTCGTGAATTTTATTGGTTTAGATATTTGTTCTTTTTTGTATTCTAAGTATACTAGATTATTTATAAATGTATCAATTTTAATTATTTCATTTTTCTTGGGATAATGAATTTTTCTAATATCAATAAATAGGTATGGTATGTCAATTTTATCATTATTTTTAAACGTAATACTATGATGTGAATTTGTTAATGCGTAACTTACGCAATAAGTAACTGAAAATATTTTGTCTCTGTTCTCATTAAATTTTTTCTTAAAAAATTATGTTCTAGAGTAATTATTTGATTTATTCGTTGAGTATTTAATGGTATTCCAATGTTTGGTCTAACTTCAAATTTTAATTTTTCATATGCTAGATTTCCTTTTATTACTCCTAATATTTTATCTTTTAGGTCAGTAATTTTATCATCTTTTAAAATTAGTTCTATAGGTGAATTTATTTCTTTCTGAAATGTTGATTTAATTAAGACTTATACATATTACCAATATGTATATATCATATTTTTCTTCGATCTTCATCTCTTTTTATATTATTTTTTAAATCTATCAATTTCTTTTTATTAAGTAGATGTATACTTGTATTTCCTTGAGTCTTTGTTATGTTTATTGGCATTTCGTTGCTTAATTTTTCATAATAAATAATATTATTTCGTTGATTAAATCTTTTTAGTATTTCACCTAATCTTTCTTTTTCTTGCATATTAGCATTTTTAGGTAGATCTAGTTCTTCTTTCTGTATTATCTTAAACAAGGATTTATTAATTAAAATGCTTCCTGAATAATTTTAATCTTCCTCAGTAATTTGTACATGTTCTATATCTTTAGCCTTTTTTATTTCCATCTTAAGGTGTAATTTTTAAATATTTTTTAAAGTCATGTATACTAAGTTTAATTCGGAAAATTCTTATTTGCTTATTGTTGGGTGTTATAATTAATTCTTCATATCGTAATTCATATGGGTTAACTGTTTCGAGAAAATCTATTCCTAATAGTAATTTAATATTTGTATTTTCTTCAACATATAATTCTGTTTGAAGCAAAGTTTCTGTATCAAAACAAAATTCTATAATTGTTTTTTCATCAAAAATCTTTTCATTTTGTTTATATAAAATCGGTTTTCTTGGATTGGTTTCTTCTAAATTATTTATTAAATCACTACTTATATAACTAAGGCAAGAACCAGTATCAATTAGTATTAGTATAATAAATCTATTTACAATTCCTAATACATGATATTAGCAGTAATTATTAGATAAAAGATTAATGATCATACCTGGTCTGATTTTTTTTTTTTAGAATCTACTAGCTCCTTCTTTAATCCTTCAAAAGTTCTTTAGTGCCCACTGCTGCTTCCGCAACAGTTGAATAATTTTAATGATGCTAGTTATATAATGAGTAAAGGTTTTGAATAAGGAAAGTATTTATTGATACGTAATCATAAGTACAGGGTAACTGGATACACTCTCAAGTATCTGACTAATCTCTTCAGAGACTAGCACAACCTCTCAACTGAGAGTTCTGAAATTGAATTCCTCTTCCCCCTCGCCTCAGCATAAGAGGACTTATTTATACACAAGAGTCCGAGTGTCTAATTACAAAATCATCCTTGCACTCGTAAGTGCTTACATCAGAAACTTAATAATTTACATAGTGACGTCAGGGCTTACATCATTCTTCGATTATTGCTTCATCTGACTCATCATCTTTTGGCTTGTCGGTGTCAGTCAATACTTTTTCTGTTTGACATCTTTCGCATGCGTGGTTGCTGCTAACTTTAATCATTGTACAAAGTTGATTAAGGACAGCTGGACGATACTCCATTTGTGGACCTTGGAGTGAATAGAAAGGCAACTCAAAACTTATCAGTAGGTTCATGTCTTTTTCCCTGATTACTTTTCCGTTTGTCTTGCTTAAAAGTAAATTATGGGGCCCTTTGTATAGGGTTTTGATGAATGATTCTTTGCCGATGTTCTGGCATTCTGAGAAAATGCTTGCCAGCTGGTTACTCAGTATCTGAGTGATTTGATCTTCTTCATAGACAACACCTGTCGGTTCGTCTTTTAATGGAAAATTATTATTGCTTATTCCAACAAACACTAGATGCTTAGCAGACTGCTTAGTGATGAAGTCTGGGTAGGTTGAGTAGAACTTTAGAAAAATACTTCGTTCTTTAGCGACATTCTTTTTGAACAACTGAACTGCTTCGTTAAAATTATGAAGGAAGAGATTAATTTCTTCTGAATTCATACTTAAGTAAAGACAATCAATAAATCCAAATTGGAACATATTGAAAGTAAGTATAGACGGAGCTCCTGGGAGGAGAATTGCTTTGATACCGAAGAGTTTTCAGTCGACCATGTAGAAACAGTTGACATGTTCTTTGTCATTCCAATTAATCAATCTTTTGAAATTTTCCCAGAAATGTTCTTTTGAGAATTGAACTTGTAATTTGTGATCTTTTCTGGAAGTAATCTGAAAATTATCCAGTGAAGATGGAATTTTTCCGAGTACTTTGAATGGTGACTGCATTACTGGGGGATTTTTTGTTGTTTCAGAAAAAGTTCTTGGTCCAAGATAAATTTCTTTTCCTTTTGCCTGATATTCTTTGAGTACTTTTTCGGCTTCATCCTTTGATGGATAAGATTTATGTAGAATTCCAAAAACCTTTTGACAATGTGGTGCTGCTTTGTACTAATCGTCATAAATTCCTGGGAAAGAACCATTGAATATTACATACCACTTGTCCTTTTTCTTTTCTTCTTGTTAGAATTTCTGAAATGCTTCTTCAAAGAATCCTTCTGCTTTAAGTTGTAGTTTTAGGACTTTGATATCTGCTTCAATAAGTTCTAATTCCTTTAGCTTTTGCTCCTTCAGTGCTTCTTTAAGCTCCAGCTGCTTTTTGAATATGTCTATGTTGCTTTGTTGCTCCATTCTCTTGAAAGTATATCTAGAAGAACATTCTTTTCGCCTTTAATGTGAGAGATTGAATAATTATATTCAACTAACTTCATTTGCCATCTTATTAGTTACCTTTGTTTATAAGTGCCTTTGTGATTAATATTTTTAAATCCTGCAACATAAGTAGAGTCAGTTCGAACAATAAATTCTTTGTCTAGTACATAAATTCGATATTTTTCCAACATACGGATGAGTGCCAAAGTTTCTTTTTTGTGCGTTGGATAATTAATTTCACTGTCCGAAAAGGTTCCAGACATGTATCTGCATAGTAATTTATTCTTTTGTCCAGGGGTTTTGCCTTCATAACACCACCCCAACAGTCATTTGATGCATCAGTTTCAATAATAATTAAATCATCATTAGACAGATGATATAGTTCAGGAAGATCCTAACATGAGTACTTTAATTTAGTAATAATTGCTTCATCTTCTTCGGTCCAAGACCAAAGAGCATCCTTCTTTAGTTTTTTCTAAAGTATCCTTCTTTCTGCAGCAAGATTCTTTATGAAACTTTTATTAGAAATATATGTTAATAATCCCAAAAATTTTTGTAGTTCTTTTTTTTCTTTTAATTTTGTAGAAAAATGCTGAAATTTTTCTAATACATGTTTTTGCATTATTATTTTTCCTTTTTCAATTTCTAATCCTAGATAATTGATTTTATTTTGAGCTAAAACAACTTTCTTTTTACTTAAAACTACTCCATTTTCGAAACATTTTTTAAGTATTAGTTCAACCTTATAAAAATGATCATTTAAGTCTTTATTAAAGAATATTAATATATCATCAATATAGATAAGACAGAAGTTTCTAAATTCTTTTAATATTGAATCCATTCTTCTCTGGAAAATGCCTGGAGACTGCTTCATTCCCATAGGAAGTATATTCCATTCATATTGACCTTGAGGACAACTAAATGCTGTTAGAGCTTTAGATTCTTCCGTAAGCCTCATTTGATAAAATCCAGACTTACAATCAAAAGTACTAAACCAATGCATATTTCTTATTCGTTCAATAATTAAATCTTTTCTTGGTAAATAATATGCGTCTCCTTCCATCGCATCATTTATTTGTTTATAATTAATTACCATTCTTCGTTTGCCTCGTTTTATTTCATTATGATTTTTAACATAAAATGTCGGTGCTGAGTGTTTACTTTTTGATGGTCTGATTAATCCTTTTTTTTCCATTTCTTTAATATCTTTTGCAAATTCATCTCTATCTTGTCTTGTATAGATCATAGGTTTACATTTTATTTCTTTCATAGGATCTTTTAGTTTTAATTCTATTAATTCCATATTTTTATTATTAATATTTGGATTTAAGGGATTTTCACTGCATGTTTTCTCTAGTAGTTCTTCAATATGAGCCGAAATTGTTCTTCTTGGTTCTCAATTAAATAGTACATAATGAAGTTTTTGGCATAAAGTATCAACTAGGTCACCACGTTTTAGCTTGCTAAACTCTGATTGTTTTGTAGAGTAGGTACAAGTAGAAAAGTGAATAATAGGAATATTAATAATTTCGCGTAATTGTTTTGTTCGAATATAGGGTGTTTTGATAGAGATGTAGTCTAAATATTGACAAAATGGTGCGTATAGTCGTAAGAAATTATTTCCTAAGATCATGTCTAATCTTGTTTCTTGTTGATAAATGATTGCTATAATAAATATTTTGGTTTGAATAATTAAAGTAATTCTTTTTACTACTAAAAATAGAGGATGTATTGATCCATCTGCAATTTGTATTTTTAATAGTTTGTCTAGTTTTTCCCATTTATCGAATAATGCTTTTGTTGCTAGACAAATACTTGCTCACGTTTCTTTATTACTTTTTTCAACGTTAATTTTAATATATGTACTATTCGGATTCTGTTTCTTCTGAAGATAATTCATTTTCTAAATATTCATATATATTATTTTCAATATTACTTAGTTCATCTTCTACAGGTTCAAGGTTATATAGCTGGTAGACTTGTTTTATTACTTTTGATTTTTCCTTAAATTCTTTTTCTTTCTTTTGCGGACATTCATTAGCATAATGACCTTCAACATTGCATATCTAGCAAACACATTTCTCTTTTTCCTTTTGGACAATATTTTCGTGGAGTATTCTTTTTTCTTCTAAAATATTTTCTTTTAGTGTTTTTATAAGCTCTTTTCTTGGGATATGTTTTTCTAAGTCTTGGATTTCTTTTATAATATCTTTTTCTTTTTATTTCTCGATTGCATCCATAATTTCTTAGATTTTCAATTTTTGGTATATTACAGCAAATTGCATTTCTTCTCCTATTTAACTGTTTAATTATTTCTCTCTGAAGACATTGTTCTCTTAATTCATTATAGAGTATTTGGATAATTCCTACTAGTGTATTAACAGTTTCTTTTGATTGTATTTGTCAAATAGTTCTTATTTTCACATTAAGTGGATATGAAAGTTTATCAATAAATATGTCCATATATATTGGTTTAGTTTCTATATTTAATTGATAATAATATTTTTGATATTCACAAATAAATTTTTTAACTTCACACATATTACATAATTGCATTTTGTTTAAATGTGCCTTTGCTTTTTCGTGTAAGAATTTATTTACTTCATCTCTGTGTTCAAATATATTATATCCTATAAATTCTTGATAGATTAGCCCTATAATTAATCGGACAAATTCTTGATTATTACTAACAGTTCTTGAATAATGATGCCATGTGTTGTCATTAATACTTGTTAGAAATTTTTGTACATTTCCTTTGGTTTTATACACAATTAAATTTTTAACATCCAGTAAATTTAATCCATTAAATTTTTCATCTGTTGCAATTAGTAACGTTATTTCATTAGTCCATTGCATCAGAACTTCTTCTTTATTTGATGCACAATCAATATTTAGTCTAGTTCATGTTCTAATTTTTTCATAACGGGGTTGATATTCCTCTAGTACTAAAGTCCATTTTCTATTTTTTTTAGCATATCCTTTATTATACATAGTTTCTTGTTCATATTTATCTCATGTTTCTTTTGGATATCCCCAATATTCTTCTCATTTTCGTTTTGTATTCGTATTGCTTGCCTCTCCTTTTTCTATAAATATTTCATCAAAATCGGATTCATCTTCTGAAGTACTATATTTTAGTATTACTTCTTCATTTTCATTTTTTGTTTCTATTTGTTCAATTTTTTGTATTTGTTTATTTTCTTCTTCAATTATTTTTAATTATTCTAATAATTGTTGAATCTCTTCAATGTCTATTGATTTTCTTATTAAATCTGTATATTCTTCTTTTATCCTCTCCATGAAGTAATTGGTTTTAGAAATTTTGAAGGTTCTACTTCTTTTTCTTCAAGTTTTATTACATCTTTTGTTGTGAATTTAAGTATATCCTCTAAATCTCTTTTTGTTAGACATTCATTATTTCTTTCTTCATCAAGGAGTTCTTCTAATTGTTGTAATATTTCTTCGAATTTAGCAGTATTTTCAGGTTCACCAACCTGTTTATTTTTATTGATTTTGTCAAGTGTTAGTCTAATATTATTTATTTCATTTTTTTCATTATTAATTCTTTCGCAAAAATATATTACAATCCTATTAGTGTTCTCTATTAAAAGTAATAAAATTTTATTTATTTCTTCTAACATTCTTTGTAATTCTTTGTTCATTGATTCAATTGCCTCAAAAATCGTCATAAAAAATTTTATTTTTTTATTTATTTATTTTTTTATTTTTTATTTTTTATTTTTTTAGTATTTATATTAATATTTTATTGAAAAGGTACCGAGGGTACGGCAACCAAGGGGTTCTATAGAAACCGCCTTAAGAAAATGTGATAGAGCCATGTAATTTAAATTTTTATTGGTTTATTTTTTTAAATTAATTAATTTTTTCACAAGCCTCACTTTCTCTTTTTTAGTCAGAATTATTTTCTCATTGGATTTTTTTTAGCTAAATTGCATATTCTTAAAAGTAGTTTTATTATACATATTCTGATTCATGGTAAATTTATGCCAACATATCTACCATTTTATATTTAAATTATCTTTTGAATGAAGAATATATTACCACATATCAAGTTCACCATGTATTTAAGTCTATAATAATCTCATTATATTTTTACTTCAGTCATTTCTATTCTTTTTTAGTTTTATCTGCAATATATTTTTATTTAAATATATATAAGTGTTGATGTAGCTCTAATTCTAAATTATTTTACCTATGATCTTTTATGTGAAAGCGTATTGCTTCACGTGTATGACAAACCTTTGGCATATATATATAGATCTTTATTTTATTGCAAAGTTGATTAATCAATATATATAAATACTTTTTTAAAGTAAAATTTGAATTTAAAAACTATGAAATTATACATCATATAGTCAATAAAATTTTTTCCCATTTTTTTAATAACCAATTAGACATTGCATATGGGATAGATTGAACTATTATTTAAGCAACACTTGGGTTTTATTCATTTTAGCACCAAATATATTGTTTTTCTTTGTCACAATATTTTGATGTTTTGTGTTAGGAATATTCTGAGTAGTTTGTGAAGATTTATGGATCATATGAATACTCTGATTAATTTATGGCTGTTTACTCAAAATTTCATTTATCATTTATACAAAAAGACATATTATTAAGTAATTTATAAATGAGAAATGTTAATAATACATTCTTTTGGATATTTTTTTAATACTTACTTTATTATTAGTTTAAAAGTAAGTGTTACTAGTATATTTCTTTCATAATAATCTTTTTAAATATATGAGGTTAACGGATAATAAATGAATTGTTAAACGAAATATCAAAAAGAGTGTATTACTAATATTTCTCTTTATAAATATATATTTACACTATATTTTTTTTCAAGCTTGAACACTTTTGCATCTATATTATAGACCACTACAACCACATCGGAAATGCCAATTATGATTTTAACAAAAAGGGTTTTTCATCCCTTATAATTTTTTTTTAAAAAAATTTATCTCGTAATTTTTTTTCAATTTAATCCTTTAAGTTTAGAATTATTAATCAATATAATCTTTTATAATCATTCCATCACCCAAACTAATGGAGTGATGACATGTCAATAACGGTAATAATGTGAAAATGATGTGATGATGACAGACATAGTCATTATTGATTGGTCACACGTTATCATTTTTATTAGTGAGGTAAAGGAATCATTGGTTAACTATTTAAAATTTAAGAACTAAATTGACAAAAAAAAAACCATAAGACAATTTTTTTTTAAAAAATAATAAAGGACTAAAATATAGGTTTTTTTGCCAATGATTCATGATAAGGTAAGTATCTAATTTAGCAATTGTTCTTGACCGAGTATAGGCCCATAGAATTGAAGTAACTCGACCTTCTAGACTGACCCTTAGACGTACCATGCACAAGAAGCAACTCGCCCACTGAGCCTGTGCCCCCCTCCTCGATAGAAAAGAAGAGACATCACTCTACTCGGATATAGGAGACAAATCATATGGAATAACGATTTCCACACTACTAGGGGACAGTGTGCAATATGCACTGAATTGCTCATATCCACCACATGCTCTTACGTTTATATATAAGGGCTAGACAAGATGCCAAAGACATGCACCAATTTTATTACACATTATTCTCCTTGTGTAACTACTGACTTGAGCGTCGGAGTGCCTTTTGCAGGTACCCACCTCCTCGCTCCACTATTGCGGTTGCTACGCCTTGGAGGAATATGGTGCATCTTGCCTTCTCAAGTACTCCTCAGAACCCAGTTCTAAACATTGGCGCCGTCTGTGGGAAGAGATAAATTTCTACTTCCAACAACACTTCCAAAACTCTCTCTACCATCACCACAATGGTGAATACAAGGAGGAGACAGACTCTAACAAACCAGAATTGAGCTTTTGCAGTGCGCAACCTCCCTACAATGAACTGCCATCCAGCATCAGTCGTTGTTGCTCATGGACCAGTCGTACCCTGATTGGAACCTGGGCAAGACTGGCACGAGACAACTTTCACTAGAGAGAATCTCCCCCTCCTCCCAGAGAGTTTCAGCGCTACTACTCCTCGTTCTACAAAGGGCACCTTCTGAAAATGCTGGACAACGAGTATCAGCTCTCCACCGTCTTGGTGACCACATTGAGAACGAAGCTCAATCTCGACCCGCTAGAATTGACCACTAGGAGCTTTATAGGGCAGAACTACTCTCCTTGGTCATACTCCAGGATCTAGCGCCAAGATGAAAGACTCTGTAACCTAGTGCTAGTAGACAACTAGGACCATGGTGACGAAAAACGATCTCTCAGAAGGGATCATGAAAATGACAAAAGACTCCATGGAGATGACCGCATCCCAAAGAATTCAAGGATCACAGATCCCAGTCATGACACTGGGCAAACCCATACAAGGGAGTAGAAACCCAGAGCCAAAAGCTCGGTTTCCAAAAATCATCCATTCTTCAATGAGCTGATAGTGTACGAGATCCCAAAACGACAGAACCTTGAACCTTTAGGAACATTTGGATCTTATATTTTCGCACTCCTGTTCATTGGGATGGTGACTCTCTCATGTGCCGGGTTTTCCCCTATCACTAAAGAAAGTCGCCTTGAGATGGTTTACTACTCTAGCCCTAAGATCCATTGCTAACTAAAAGGTCTGTCATCGAGATTTTTGTTGCACTTCACCACCAATAAAGTACAACCTAATTCCATATCCTATCTAGCCCAGATCAAGCAAAGGAAGGAGGAGTTCCTCTGAGACTTTATATCCCGATTTAATAGAAAAATCATAATCACACGAGACTGGGATTAAAGACTCAGATTATTCTATATCAGAGAAAGGCTCTGTCTAGGACACTTCTCCTTCTCACTGGAAAAAAGGGAGCCTAAGACCATGGATGAGTTTCGTGTCTACGCCGACAAGTACACCATGAAGATGTTCTCCAGGCAATGAAGCATCTCGAAAGAAAGGATGTCAAACCCAAATCCGAAGAACAATCAAATCAACAGGGCTGGAATTCAAAACTGCCTCTCAAGGGGAGGTTTGAAAATTATACTTCTCTCAACACATTTCAGGCTCAGATCTACCATGAGGTAATGAACACCATGCTTCGAGATGTGCAAAGATCTCCTTCCATAAAGAAGTCAAAAGATAGATCTAAGTTCTACGCGTGGCACAACAACCATGGTCATAGCACGGAAGATTGTACCAACCTCCATGATGCTATCGAATCCCTCATCAAGGATGGACGTTGACGAGCGCCGAACTTAGTCAAAATTATAACCGAAGTTATTACCTAAACTTGTAACACAGTGACAACACCGGATCGTCTCCTCAAGGATCGTAAATGCAATTTGATCAAATCAAGTGAAAGTTAGCAAAAAGGGGGGTTTGACAGTTTAAGATCGCACTTAACAAAATTAAAGGAAGAAATAACAATTAAAAAGCAGATCAATTTAGAAACCTATCCAAGATTGGGTGGATTCAATCATAGACCCTTCATAGAACACTTGAAGCGCAATTGAATTGTTAATTTGGATCTAACCGAGATCTCGCATCAAATCCAGAATTCATACTAGACGATCGTCTAGAATTCAATTAACAAGTGATAAACACAAACCGCTTAATCGCACCATTCATGAAAATCTATGTTAATTTCAAGTCACCGAATTCAATTAACTTAGGCACAAATCAGTAACCTAACCTCTTCAATTCTGTGATTAGTTTAGATCAATCAGTTCTAAGTTTCATCACAAATCTCAATCTTAAACCAAGATCAATCAGATCAACATAAATAGAATCACCATTCATGCATTCAAGATCAAGAAGAAGAAAAAGAAGAAGAAAAGAGGAATTCAATTACAAATCAAATACAATGCATAACCAAGGTCTCAAGAATCCAAACCACAATCTCTTCAAGAGTTCTAAATTGACCCAAAGTAGCTTAGCCCTCCATTACCATGAAGAGGAGCATCAAAATATACAAAACTATGAGAAACTATGAAGAAGCAAGAAGAAACTTAGAGAGAAATGAAGGGGAATTACATCTTGTTCATGATAAATGGTGCCTTTTATAGAAGTCTAAGGTAACAAAATGACAAAGGGAAGTGGGTGGATGAGTGGGTGAGTGAGTGGAGTGTTTGAGTGGATGGATTAGTGGGTTGGTTTAGTGGATTGGTTTAGTGGATGAGTGAGTGGAATGATTGAGTGGTTGAATTAGTGAAAAATGCCAAAGGACTTTTGGTGAGTGGGAAATTATGGACATGAATGGGTGAGTGGATGGATGTGGATGGATGAGTGGATGAGTGGATGTAGTGGTTAAGTGGTTGGATTAGTGTATGAGTGGATGAGTGGGTGAGTTAGTGGATGAGTGGATGAGTGGATTAGTGGATGGATGAGTGGATTAGTGGATGGATGAGTGGATGGTTGAGGACGAAAATTTTGTGTCTAACTTGGAAGCCAAAAACTACCCACTATACTTCAGAACCACGAAAAGTGTTCTTCATGAAAGTTGTAGATCCTTGTCTTGGCTATAAAATGGATAGCTGGTTCGTCCAATTTGGCTTCCTTAAGCCCAAGATATGTCCCAAATACCGTAGGTTGCTCAAACCCAACTTCAGCACCTCTGTTCCGACTTGCAAGCTCAAAATGACCAACTAGACTTCTTTTTCTCAAAATGTGTTCTTCATAAAAGTTATTTATTTGGATCTTGACTATCCACTATCAAAATTTCAGCCCATCTCCATTATTACATCTTGAGATATGATTTTTTGAGTGCATACTGTTCGGATTCTACTGACAGAACCCGTATTCTGACTTCCATGTCAACTTAGGTCCCTTAGACATCTGAATCAGACTTCAAGCTCTTCATCAAAGTTGTAGAGCTTCCTCTTAGCTTTCCTACAAGGTAAAATTCATGTTCATCAGATATTAGGAACTCAAGTTATGGCCAAAATACAGAAACAGTGTCAAATCTCAATAATGATGGAAATATTCAATTAGGACCAATTTGAGCTCAAACTCACAAAATCATACCAAACTCAATCAATTAAGAATATGGAGAGTGTAAATGACTAAACATAAGGGTTTCTTAATGAATAAAATATGTGATTATCAAATTCCCCCACACTTAGCTTTTTGCACTCCTGGGCAAAACTCAAGAACAAAATTTTACAATCAAAAAGAACAACCAAAGGTTCAAGGGATCAAAACATTCATGAGTTAACAATTCTCCACATTTCAAACCAACAAGCAAGGTATCTTCAACATGAATCGAGAATGATAGATCTTCACAAGATTCCCTCTCAATCTCTCAAGTGTTTAAAGGGTAGGTATTTCACTCAATTCAACCCATGAAAATTGCACTACCATAAGCTTGCTTATCTTCTACTTCTCCACTACTCAAAACACATGCACACACAAATCATGAGGACTTTATTCAAGGTTGTAGTGAGGTCAAGGTAACAGGAGAGGATAAAATGGATATGAGAAGATAAATACTAAAGAGAATAAAAGCAAATGAGAGTGAGTTCAAATAACAAGCATAAAAGTTCATCCCAACTCTAGTGTATATCCCTTTACATATTCATTTCCCAATCCTTTTTTTTTTTAAACACTTGGTTTTTTTTTTTCTTTTTTTTTTTTTTTTTTTCTTTTTCTTTTATATATATGAACATAACTATATACATACATTTTTTTTTTTCTTTTTGGGCACTCTTTTCTTTTTCAACAACCATTTTGTACACACACCCCCACACTTGTTCAAAAACTCATCCATTAACAAGCTAATGTTCTTTTATTCCCTAAGGTAAAGTAAGAACACGATTTCTCATTTAAGGCACATAATGAGCTAGAAACAAGGAATGGTTAAATAAGCTCAAAGGGGTTAAGCAAAGGAAAATATACAAGGTTGGCAAGAATCAGAGAATTTTCAAGAAGTCAAAAGAGTGCTTGATATCATATTGAAAACAAGGTTGGCTATTTGGTTAAACTAGCTAATTAAGAAAGAGGGCCTCAATCATGTTCATGCATGCAAGTGAAATGTAGCCTCAAAAGAATCAAAGCAAGTTCTAGAGTGGTCATTAACATGAGTGAAAATCACACAAGAAAGAAGAGAATGACATAAATGTTAAATCCATCCATTAGGCTCAAAATCTCACAAGGTATGCATCCATCAAACTCAATTCATCAATTCAATCATCCATCTCCAAGCATATCGGTTCAAGAAGGGAGAAAAGTTATTCAATCATGCAATGAACCCTTTTTTTTTTTTTTTAACAAAAAAGAAACTTGCTAAAATCTCTCCCCACACTTAATATAGACATTGTCCTCAATGTGAAAGTGATAAATAAAACGGAAAGAAAAGAGCAACACAACCCGATAAGGAGTGAATCAACGCCAAGCGAGTAAAAGAAGACACCTGCTGTCGATTGCGCATCGACCACGAAAAGAAATCAAACAAGAAAACATTAGTACTTCCACAATTTAATACTAATTAATTACTACCTAAAAAAAATTCCTTACTCTGCCACCAATTAAGATGCGTCTCAAGAGTAAAATTACTCCTTACTCTGCCATCACTAATTGGTTTAATAAGTCCATGACAATCATATCATACTTTCCAAACAAAACAACAATTTTTTTTTTAATAAAATCAAACCCATTAAAGAGAAAGTGTCAGATCGGGCTTTTGTTTCTTGTTACTTCCTTCGCTGCTTCCTGTTGACCAATCTATCTGAGCTAATACCTTATCAGGTACATACTCAAAAGCTTCTAATTTATCAATGAGCTCATCAATAGTGGAGGCAGAGATAAGAAGTTGTCTTGCCGAAGGAGTGATAAATTTCGTTACTGACTTTGTCAAGAAAAAATAACAAAAGATCAAAGAAATTATTAACATTCAACAAACCAATGGGTTTATGGTGGATGTTCAGTTAAACCCAAGAGATAATTTGAAAAATCTCTTCCAAAGTACCAAAACCACCTGGTAAGGCAATGAATGCATCAGAGTTTTCAAGCATTATCTTCATGCGTTCATGCATTGATGATACTTTAAGTTCCTCTCCAATTGTCTTTCCATTGATGTTCTGTTGAGCTAAAGGTTCAGGAATGACACCTAAAACCGATTGTCTCTTACATATGCGCAGCAAGTGATATAGCCCCCATTAACCCACGGCAACCTCCCCCATATACAAGATGAATATTCCTCGCAGCAAGTGATCGACCAAGAGTGCTAGCTGCATTTACAAACTCTAATCCCTTCCCATAACTCGACCCACAAAAAACACAGATATTTTTGAGGTTACGAATAGAAGCCCCCATTCTATACTCTTCCTCCCTTTGAGTGTCTCTGAGTTGAAGGAAAATGGAGTGTTTAAATAAGAAAAAGAATGGAAAGGGGAATAATTGCACCTATAAGGGTAGGTTGGATGTTGTCAGAAAAGGTTGAAATTAAGAAACACATAATCTTTTTTTTTTTTTTTGACTTCAAGAAACCATCAAGGTAAAGAAGTCTAGAAACCCCTGAAGGACCCTGCTCAAAGGATCGTCTGTACAAAAATAAAAAATACAACAAAATGATACAAAGATAAAAGAAATAGAAAATGATGACAT
This sequence comes from Ormosia emarginata, assembly GCA_029884605.1. Taxonomy (NCBI): domain Eukaryota; kingdom Viridiplantae; phylum Streptophyta; class Magnoliopsida; order Fabales; family Fabaceae; genus Ormosia; species Ormosia emarginata. The sequence continues at coordinate 10,846,226 of JAQQTP010000057.1, forward strand.
ACCTGTATGTACGGTTTCCATGGCGTATCTTTATACTGCGCGTCATGAGTGCGATGAGACATCACGTCCTTTTTTTTTTTTTCTTTTTGAAATTGTTAGAAAAACTTGATAAAAGATGAGTGTATACTTACTTAAGATTGGGATGGAGGTAGTCTGCTCTTTCGGCTGTGCCAAAGCATTGTTGACCAAGATTTGATCCATTCAAGACCAGCAGTAACATAGGGCTCCCAAAAGGGACAAGTGGCCATAATACGACTGTAATTTGCCTCACATGTGGAATACAATCTACCTTCTTTGTTTTTCAATTAAGAATTTGGATCAGATGCATGCATTTCCCCATTCACGGTGTGTGTTACTAAAGCCAACCCTAAGAAGTATACATTTTTTTTTTTTTTTTTTGTTTGTTTTTTTTTTTTTGTTTGTTTTTTTTTTTTTTGAGAGATGACATGAAGAAGAAGAAGAAGAAGAAGATATGCTGATTGTTTGTGGATATGGCTCACATCTGCCTCTGGTTAAACGTCCAGTAACGGCTTAAACATCTTCTATGAGTCGAGGATAAGCTTCCCATCCAATTTTCTTATAAATTGGCAAATAGGGTCTTTTAGAGTCAGATTCCCAAGACTGTAGCGTTGTTCTTCATCCTTGAAGAGATTCCACAATTTAAGAATTTCACGATGCACCAATCCACAAGAATGCGTCTCAAGAGTCAATAAGATATCATCTAATGACTCCTTACTCAGTCCATTCTTAATGAAGAAAATTTTATCTTCTCATTTGCGGAAACCATCCCCTTAGTACGACATCGCTTGTTACAGTTCCATCGTCCACATTTGTGACAGACTTGTAACCTTTTTGCTCTTCTCCTTTTAGAATATGAACTTCTTCCAAGACCAGGCATATATGAGTCAAATGAAATTGAGGACTCACCTGCTAATCGGACCTTCGCTTCAATTATCCATCGTACATCTTCTGGCATACCTTTGTGCATTAACAGTCTCAATCTTTCACATCGAACTTTGTAGATTTTTCTCAGAGCATTTTGAGGAAGAGAAGGAAAATGTTTTCTCAGATTTGAAAGAATGACATCCATTTTGAAGGAGAAGAAGGATTCGGTTATTTTGGGAAAGTGAAAAATAAACCGACTTGAGAGTCACGATGCCGTATCCGCCAACCTAAGAACACAAAGAACTCAAGAACTTGGTTTTACGAGGAATGGTTGAGTCTTTATCCATTAACTTTAAGCGCATTACCATTCCTAGGATCTTCAATATCTTCGGCCCCGAGAGGATACACGTGTTTGACAAAGACAAAAGAACCGCGCCACCTAGATCTCAAATTTTCAAGGAGTAGGTGCGAGATGATAATCTCAAAGAGAACCTTTTTGACCAATTTCATGCAACTTTTGCAAAAGGTGTAACAGACCTTGAATAAAGTGGGTCAATAAAATCCATCTTGCAAGATTTTATTTGTTGTTGTCGTTGAAGAAAAAGTGACCTCCACTTGCTTCCGAGTGACAAAATTGAATGGCACTACCTTCCTCATTGTCGGGCATACAAATGTTGTTTTTTTTTTTTTTTTTTTTTTTTTTTTTTTTCCTTTTTTTTTTTATTCATAATGCGGATGGAGAAGGTTCATCACCTCCACTACGCATTCTCACGGAAGTTCATGATCTTGTTAGAGGCGGTGTCCATTTACGATGAAAGCTTTAGCGGTGACCTTACTTTTAATCGAACAAACACCGGAAGGAAAAACCTTAGTAACAATAAATGGTCCATCCCATCTAGACCTTAATTTGCCGGGCATGAATCGGAGGCGGGAGTTATAGAGGAGAACTTTTTGACCAATCTCAAATATTTTCCTCAAGAATCAACTTATCATGGAAGGCTTTGGTCTTCTCCTTATAAAGTTTGGAACTTTCATAAGCCTCCAAGCGGATCTCCTCCAATTCTTTGCGTACTGCAACTTCCTCTCCATACCTTGCTTGATTTAGGTCCAAGTTGCACCTTTTCACCGCCCAAAATGCATGATGCTCAATTTCCACCGGTAGGTGGCAGGCTTTTCAAAAACAATCCGATACGGAGACATCCCGATTGGTGTCTTATAAGCATCCGGTAAGCCCATAAAGCATCCTCAAGCCTCTTGCTCAGTCCTTTCGGTTAGGTTGAAGCTGTCTTACGGAGTATACGCTTGATCTCCCGTTGGAAATCTCGGCTTGCCCATTAGTTTGGGGATGGTAAGGTGTAGAAACTCGTGCAAGACCCCATACTTTTTCATCAAAGCTTCCATGCTTCGATTACAAAAATGTGAACCTTGATCACTGATGATGGCCTTCGGAACTCCAAACCTGCAGAAAATATGTGATCTAACAAAATCCACAACAACTTTGGAATCATCAGTCCGAGTAGCTTTCGCCTCCACCCACTTGGATACATAATCAACAGCTAGCAAAATGTAAACAAAACCAAAAGAAACAGGAAAGGGTCCCATAAAATCAATACCCCATACATCAAAAATCTCACAGAACAATAAGGATTTATGGGGCATCTCATTCCTTCGAGAAGTGTTTCCTGTTTTTTGGCATTGATCACAAGATTTACAAAACACATATGCATCATGAAATAGAGTGGGCCAATATAATCCAGATTCCAAAACTTTCCTAGCAGTCCTTTGGGGACCAAAATGACCGCCACATGCAAGTGTATGACAAAAGCTAAGAATAGAATGGAATTCATTATCAGGCACACATCTCCTAATGACTTGGTCACTACAAAATTTCCACGAGATAAGGGTCATCCCACACATAATATTTTGACTCACTTTTCAATTTATCAATCGAGCCCTAATAAAATGTGCGGGGAAAACACCGGAACTAAGAAATTTATCAAATCAACAAACCAAGGAGTGTTACCTTGCGACTTGAAAAGTGCTCATCGTGGAAGACATCATGGATAGGTAAAGTATCGCCTCCTTTTCAATACGACTTAGGTGATCACCACTAAATTCTCCGCTCCACTTTTATCACGGATTTCAATATCGAACTCTTGGAGGAGCAAAATCCACCTAATCAATCTAGGCTTTGCATCAAGCTTCTTCGGGAGAAACTTGGTGTATGATCGAAAACACAACCACTCTAGAACCAAGCAAATATGATCGAAATTTGTCTAAAGCAAAAACAATTGCTAAAAGTTCCTTTTCGGTGGTGGTGTAGTTGACTTGTGCGAGGATCCAAAGTTCTTGAAGCATAAGAGATGACATGAGATATTTTACCGACCCTTTGTGCAAGAACAGCTCCCAAAGCATAATTAGAGGCATCACACATGAGCTCAAATGGAAGTGTCCAATCGGTGGGTGGATGATAGGTGTATTGGTCAATGCTTGCTTCAAGTGATTGAAGGCATCCTTGCATTTCGGTCAAAATGGAACTCCACTTCTTTTTGTAGCAAGTTGGATAGTGGAAGAGCAATTTTCTTTGAAATCTTTTATGAACCGCCTATAGAAACTGCATGACCAAGGAAAGAGCGAACCTCCCGCACGCATGTGGGGTAAGATAAGCATGAAATAACATTTATTTTTACGGGATCTACCTCGATACCCTTGCTAGATATTACATGTCCTAAAACTATACCTTGTTCTACCATGAAATGACATTTCTCAAAATTGAGAACAAGGTTAGTTTCAATGCATCTATGTAAAACTGAGCGGACTATCCAAGCATGCATCAAAGGAAGAACCATAGACGGTAAAATCATCCATAAACACATCCATGCAATTCTCTAAAAAGTCGGAAAAGATACTTACCATACACATTTGAAAGGTGCAGGAGCATTGCACTGAGACCAAACGACATCCTCACGTATGCAAATGTGCCAAATGGACAAGTGAAAGTAGTCTTCTCTTGGTCTTACGGGGCTATATGAATCTGAAAATAACACGAATATCCATCCGAGAAAACAATAATGTGACTTGCCGCCTAGCCTCTCCAACATCGATCAATGAAAGGTAGCGAAAAATGATCTTTTACGGTAGCCTGGTTAAGCCGCCTATAATCAATGCAAACCCGCCAACTGTTACGAACTCTTGTGGGTAGAAGTTCGTTATTCTCATTCTCAACTACGTGACCCCAGATTTCTTGGGAACAACACAGGGCTCACCCATTTCTTGTCGATATGGGATAAATAATGCCGGCTTGAAGTAGCTTGGTCACTTCCTTCTTCACCACATCTAGAATCAAGGGGTTCGGTCTCCTTTGGGGTTGCCTTCTTGGTTTCATATCCTCTTCCAATAAAATCCTATGCATGCATGTGGAGGGACTAATACCGGGAAGATGCAAGTGTCCATCCGATGGCTTGCTTATTACGCCTCAAAACTGCAGCAATTTTTCTTCTTGTTCGGGTTGCAGATTCTTAGCAACAATCATCGGCTTGTGACTTCTCACCATTTCCTAAATATGCATATTTAAGATGGTCCGGCAAAGTCTTCAACTCTAAGGATGGGAGGGTACAATGGAAGGCAAGAAGCTATTTGAAACAACTAATTCAAACAACATTAAATTCAAAGACAGATTCGACTTCTATTTTCACATGCGGTATCATTCAAGTCGAGCAGATTACATCACTACTTATAATCGCATTAATCTCAAAGACATGCAAAGCACATGGCTCAACATCACAAGCAACACATGTATCACAAGAAACGAGAATCCGAGAAAGTTAGCAATATCGGGGAATTCAAAGCATATAAATCAAAGCATAAACATCATCAACCGGCATCTCGATCACATCAATATGAAAAACAGAATGCTCCTCCAGGGGATGTCTCATAGCATCAAAAATGTTAAAGCTGTACCAAATCATCGCCAAACTCCATAGAAAGGGTAGCATGCACATCTATCTTGGTCTTGGCGGTCTTGAGGAACGCTGCCTAGAATTAATGGAGCATGATTTTCTTTGAAGACTCATCTTCTATGTCCAAGACATAGAAGTCCGCTGGAAAAATTAGCTCATTCACCCGAACTAATACATCTTCTAGCACTCTGCAGGATGAGCAGTGGTCCTATTTGCCAATTGAATCACTATACCAGTAGGTTGCAAAGTGCCAATGTTCAAGGACTGATAAATTGACATAGGCATGACATTAATCGAAGCACCCAAATCTAGCATTGCATGTTCAAATTTGGAGTTACCTATCGTGCAAGGAATTGTGAAAGTTCCAGGATCTTTGCATTTTTGTGGCATGCTTGGTAGAATCATTGCGAAACATTTCTGCCCATGCTTATTTTCTCAGTACCCTTAAGTCTTCTCTTGTGAGTACACAACTCTTTGAGGAATTTAGCATACTTGGGAATCTGCTTGATTGCATCAAGGAGGGGAATATTGATTTCCACCTTCCTGAATGTGTCCATGACTTCTTTTTCTATTTCTGTTTGCGCAATATGCTTGGACTGTATGACTCTGTTTGGAAAAGGTAGTGGAATGACCATATTTGAATTCTCTGCACATTTCTTCTATGTCATAGATTTTTGGACTGAGCTATCCACTTTTTTCTGTTTCTGGTCACCTTCTGGTTGCTGCACTTGTAGTTCAGGTTGTGGTGGAGTAGGACCGTCAATTTCTCTGCCACTTCTCAAGCTAATGGCACTTACATTGCCTCTTGGGTTGTTGACTGTTTGTGAAGGCAATTGGTTCGACCCTTGACTTTTCAGCTCACTCAGAGTGGTTGTCATCTGCCCAATTTGAGTTTGTAAATTCGGATGGTGGCATTGACATTCTGCTTTGAAATTGTTTCATCAAGTCTTCGAAAGGTGGCTCGGTGGAGTGGGCTGGCTTGGAGCAGTAGGGAGGCTGGGGTCTTGTATGGGTGGCGGAGCAGGTTGTGCTTGCCTAAATACAGGTAGTTGGTACTTGTTGCTAGAGCCTGTAGCTTGGTATCTAAACTATGGTTGCTGCTGTTGGTAGGGTTGTTGTTGTTGTTGACCAGAATTTCCATATCTCAGGTTGGGATGGTCCCTCCAGCCAGGGTTATAGGTATTAGAAAATGGATCATATACGAGAACTCTGGCTTTGTGATTGCGATATTGGGCTCTACCAAGAAAAATACCAGCTACCGCAAGCATTGTTACGGAATAATAGAACCACCATCCTGAAGTGTAGGGCATGCATCAGTAGGATGAGATGAACAAGAGCAAATGCCACACACGAGCAAAGACAATCTGCATTGGTGCTTGTTGTGCCAGCACTTAACCGCCTCACCAAAGAAGTTAATTCATCAAGTCTGTGTTCCATTCTTTATTGGTCTACATGAGACGATTGAATTTCATTGACTCCTCTGGTTGAGGTAATAATTCGTGTGCCAAATTGTTGGGTGTTGGCTGCCATGTTTGCTATCAAATCTCTCGGCGTGCAGGGGTCTTGTCTACTAAGGCTCCTCCAGAGGCAGGATCCACCATGCTTCTGTCATTTGGTAGCAAGCCTTCATAGAAATATTGAATTAAGAGCTGATCGGTGATTTGGTGGTGGGGACAGCTCGAGCACAACTTCTTGAATCTTTCCCAATATTCATGCAAAGTCTCCCCTGTCATTTGTCTTATGCCACATATATCTTTTCTAAAAGACTCTAGAGGGGGAAAAATTTCTCTAAGAACAACCGCTTCATGTCGGTCCAACTTGTTTGAACTTGGTGAAAGATAAAATAACCAATCCTTGGTCATGTCAATCAAGTGAGAAAGGAAATGCCCTCGAAGCTTGATGTGCTCTTTCGAGATCCCATGTGGCTTCATGGTTGAACAAACCACATGGAACTCCTTTAGATGCTTATGGGGATCCTCACCGCAAAACCGTGAAACTTGGGCAACAAATGTATCAATCCAGATTTTAACTCAAAATCGGCATCAAGATCCGGGTATTGAATACACAAAGACCAGTTAGTTATATCGGGAGCGACAAGTTCCTTAAGAGTTCTATTTTGCATGTTATCGGCCATAGTTTTGAGAATTATTCAAGATCTCAAGTTCACTCTCAATATTAAGATCAAATTCAGAAGCAATTCTTGCACTTAGCCTACGAGCTCTAATCAACCTATGCAAAGTTCTATCAATCTCAGGATCAAAGTCAACCAAGTTATCGAGGCTCGAGACCTAGTCATGCATCACACAAAAACAAATAAATAAGCAAAATACACTAGACAATGGTTAAAAATGTTAGAAAAATTAATAAAAAGCAAAAGTTAGTAAAAACACTTCAAATGAAAAGATTACACTTACTAATCCCTCAAGAACGGGCCAAAATTTTGACGAGCGCCGAACTGGGATCAAAATTATAACCGAAGTTATTACCTAAACTTGTAGCACGGTGACAACACCGGATCGTCCCCTCAAGGATCGTAAATGCAATTTGATCAAATCAAGTGAAAGTTAGCAAAAAGGGGATTTGACAGTTTAAGATCGCACTTAACAAAATTAAAAGAAGAAATAACAATTAAAGAGCGATCAATTTAGAAACCTATCCAAGATTGGGTGGATTCAATCATAGACCCTTCATAGAACACTTGAAGCGCAATTGAATTGTTAATTTGGATCTAACCGAGATCTCTGCATCAAATCCAGAATTCATACTAGACGATCGTCTAGAATTCAATTAACAAGTGATAAACACAAATCCGCAATCGCACCATTCATGAAAATCTATGTTAATTTCAAGTACCGAATTCAATTAACTTAGGCAGAAATCAGTAACCTAACCTCTTCAATTCTGTGATTAGTTTAGATCAATCAGTTCTAAGTTTCATCACAAATCTCAATCTTAAACCAAGATCAATCAGATCAACATAAATAGAATCACCATTCATGCATTCAAGATCAAGAAGAAGAAGAAAAAGAAGAAGAAAAGAGGAATTCAATTACAAATCAAATACAATACATAACCAAGGTCTCAAGAATCCAAACCACAATCTCTTCAAGAGTTCTAAATTGACCTAAAGTAGCTTAGCCCTCCATTACCATGAAGGGAGCATCAAAATATACAAAACTATGAGAAACTATGAAGAAGCAAGAAGAAACTTAGAGAGAAATGAAGGAGAATTACATCTTGTTCATGATAAATGGTGCCTTTTATAGAAGTCTAAGGTAACAAAATGACAAAGGGAAGTGGGTGGATGAGTGGGTGAGTGAGTGGAGTGTTTGAGTGGATGGATTAGTGGGTTGGTTTAGTGGATTGGTTTAGTGGATGAGTGAGTGGAATGGTTGAGTGGTTGAATTAGTGAAAAATGCCAAAGGACTTTTGGTGAGTGGGAAATTATGGACATGAATGGGTGAGTGGATGGATGAGTGGATGGATTAGTGGATGAGTGGGTGGAGTGGTTAAGTGGTTGGATTAGTGTATGAGTGGATGAGTGGGTGAGTTAGTGGATGAGTGGATGAGTGGATGAGTGGATTAGTGGATGGATGAGTGGATGGTTGAGGACGAAAATTTCGTGTCTAACTTGGAAGCCAAAAACTACCCACTATACTTCAGAACCACGAAAAATGTTCTTCATGAAAGTTGTAGATCCTTGTCTTGGCTATAAAATGGATAGCTGGTTCGTCCAATTTGGCTTCCTTAAGCCTAAGATATGTCCCAAATACCGTAGGTTGCTCAAACCCAACTTCAGCACCTCTGTTCCGACTTGCAAGCTCAAAATGACCTACTAGACTTCTTTTTCTCAAAATGTGTTCTTCATGAAAGTTGTTTATTTGGATCTTGACTATCCACTATCAAAATTTCAGCCCATCTCCATTATTACATCTTGAGATATGATTTTTTGAGTGCATACTGTTCGGATTCTACTGACAGAACCCGTATTCTGAATTCCATGTCAACTTAGGTCCCTTAGACATCTGAATCAGACTTCGAGCTCTTCATCAAAGTTGTAGAGCTTCCTCTTAGCTTTCCTACAAGGTAAAATTCATGTTCATCAGATATTAGGAACTCAAGTTATGGCCAAAATACAGAAACAGTGTCAAATCTCAATAATGCTGGAAATATTCAATTAGGACCAATTTGAGCTCAAACTCACAAAATCATACCAAACTCAATCAATTAAGAATATGGAGAGTGTAAATGACTAAACATAAGGATTTCTTAATGAATAAAATATGTGATTATCAGACGTCTAGGCTGGTATGTGCGCCAAACTCGCAACAACGACTAGAGGGAAGGCCATTATAGGAAGCGGAGCTATAACCCCCAGAGTCCTTCTCTACCTTACCAAAGAAGATGTTCTCCAGCTAAGAATGAGAATTCTAGCCCGCGATCACCTCGAGTTGATGCCCTAAATCAAGATAAGGCACAACCTCAACATGATAACCAGAATGACAGTCACCACCAAGCTGAAGTAACTAGGACAATCATATAATATTTTGTAATTAATACTCCAACGATGTAATAAACATCTTTGGATATCAATAAATCAAATTAAATAAAAAATTTATTTCAATTTAAAAAAAAATGGTTCAGCCAGACATTTTGAAAAGTTATGATATTCCAAGCCAAAATTATTTCCCGAATTTATAGTGTCAGAATGATGTGGCTTATGAAGTGGCAAACCTAATATGTAGGGTGTCAAGTCAAGCCACTTAGCATGTCATTCTATGATAATTAATATTTTCTTCGAAAAAAGAAAAAGGGTTAAACTTGTATTCTTTTAACTAAATGAAGGTAGCAATTGCAAACGGCGACAACAAGAGTGGCTTCGTGTTCTGACTTGACCAAACCCAACCCAACCATGTGAGCTTTTCAGTTCTTTTTTCCTTTCCTTTTCTCTTCTTGTGCGCCTAATTTCCCTCTTAATTTTGATTGTGTTTTTATGCTCATTCTGATTCAGACAAAAAAAGTAAACATCTACATTATTGTATTCTTTGTTCCATGTATTTGTACTGATGAATTATTTTGTTGATATGATAATTCATTTTTTTAATTATCTTAATATAGGATGTCCTCTAATTCAATTTCATGTTTCTTATTTTTGGAATTTGATAGAATGGAAGCAGAATTTTCATTGAATGAATCTTGCTCTCATATAATTGATAACAAGTCTTTTGATGAAAATATGAATGATAAGAACAACGAACTTGATCATGATAAACAAAAGTTAATATATGAGAATGAGAAAATTGAATAACAAACAAATGAGGAAATTGAAGAACTAAGCATCGCGAAGATATTTGATTCTAAAAAAGAGATTGAAACATATTATGCGAAATATGCTAAAAAACAAAGATTTTTCTATTAGTAAAAGAACATAAAAAATTGATATTGATGGGAAGAAATATTTTACCATATCTTGTGCTTGTTCTAGGAAGCTAGTAAGTCAGTGAAACAAGCTTTTGAAGCCAAATCCAACCTCAAAACACAATACAAGGCCAAACTTAATGCATGTTTGGATCTAAATGAGAAAGTGAAAATCACTGGTGTTGTCCTTGGACACAATAATGAAATGAGTCTGAAGAAACCATGATTTTTCAGATGTAATAGAAAAATAGACTCTCAGGTGAAAAAGAAGCTTGATATTAATGACTAGGTTAGAATTAGTGTAAATAAAAAGTTTCAAACACTTGTTATTGAAGCTCGAGGATATGAGAATCTTTTGGTGAGAAAGATTGCGTGAATTATATAGAGAAAGCTAGAAGGCTACGATAAGGGATAGGCAATGTTAAAACTAAGACTATTTTCTTAGAATGCAAAAGAAAAATAATAACTTGTATTATATGATGGATTTGCATGATGAATGTTGATGAAAAAATATCATTTGGAAAGATGCAAGAAGTTGGATTGCATATAAGTATTTTGGTAATGTTATAACATTTGATACTACTTATTTAACAAACAAATATGATATGCATGTTGCTGCTTTTATAGGAGATAATCATCACGGACAATCAATATTATTGGGATGTGTTTTGTTGTCTAATGAGGATATTAAAACTTTTATTTAGTTGTTTAAGACATGGCTGACATGTATGTCTGGACAAACTCCTAGTGTTATTATTACTAATCAAGATAAAGCTATGAAAATTGCAATTGAGGTTGTTTTCTTAAAGGTTCATCATCATTAATGCTTATGGCACATAATAAATAAAGTTCTTGAGGAGTTTAGGGGATATTCTAACGATGGCTTAATCATATTAGTTTTACATGGTGCCATGTACTATTCTTTCAATAAAGATGATTTTATAGAAAGTTAGGAAGAAAATGATTATAGATTATAACCTTCATGACAATTAATGGTTTAGTGGCCTTTATAATGAGAGACATTGATAGGTACCTATGTTACTTTAAAAGTAAAAACAAAAAATAACACATTCATGCTTTTGCTTCTTTGTGTTTTAGACATCTCAACCAAAAATGTATCATTAAAAAACACAGGTACCTACCAATGTCTCTCATTATAAAGACCACTCAACCATTCATTGTCATGAAGGTTGTAATCTATAATAATTTTTCCTATCTTTCCATAAAATCTTTTCTAAAAGAATCACATACGGCACCATGCAAAACTAATTTGATTGACTCATTGTCAAAATACCCCATCAACTTCTTAATAACTTTCTTTATTATGTGTTATAAGCACCAACTTTGACAAGCCTTTAGAAAAATAACCTCAATTGCATTTTTCTTAACTTTGTCTTGATCGATAATAATAACATTAGGAGCCCATCCTGACATAAATGTTTGCCTTGTCTTAAACAACCAAATAAAACTTTTAGTATTGTTATTGGACAACAAAGCACATACCAATAATATTGATTGTTCATGATGATTCACTCTTATGAAATGAGCAAAAGGGAAATCATATTTGTTTGTTGAATAAGTAGTATCAAATGTTATAACATTACCATATAACATTACCAAAATACTTATATGCATCCCTACTTCTTGCATATACCTAAAAGACATTTCTTCATTGACATTCATCATTCAAATCCATCATGTAATAAAAGTTATTATTTTTCTTCTGCATTCGAAAAAAATAATCTTGTATGGTTTTAGCATCTCCTATCCCAAATCATATCCTTTTAACTTTCTCTATATATAATTTCTTCTAATTCTCATGAAATGTTTGATTCTCATATCTTCTAACTTCAACAAGTGATTGAAAATTTTTATTTACACTAATTCTAGCCTTGTCATTAATCTCATGTCTCTTTTTCACTTGAGAGTCTATTTTTATGTTACATAAAAAAAAATTGTGCTTTGATATCACTCATTTCATGATTGTGTTCAAGGACAACACTAGTGATTTTCACCTTTCCATCTAGACCCAAACATGCATGTCTAGCGTTGCATTATGTTTTGGTGGTCAAATTTGACTTCAAAAAGCTTGTTTCACGGGCTTACTACCTAGAATGAGCACAAGATATGGTAAAATATTTATTCCCATCAATATCATTTTCAAATGGTCTTTTGATAATAACAAAACCTTTTTTTTCTAGGCATATTAAACATAATAAGTTTCAACCTCTTTTTTGGAATCAAATATCATCCCTGGCTCTTGGTTCTTTTATTTCCTCATTTGTTTGTTCTTTAATTTTCTCATTCTCATCTATTGACTTTTCTCTATTATGCTCAAGTTCCTGGTTCTTTTCATCCATGCCCTTATTAGAAGGCTTGTTATAAATGACATGAGAGTAAGATTCATTTAAAGAAAATTCTGCTTCCATTTTATCAAAATTGAAAAATATGAAACATAAAAATAAATTAGAAGATCTCATATATTAAGATTTTTTTGGGGTTACGTTTTCCTATATTAAAATAATTAAAAAGATTAATTACCATATAAACAAAATAACTCAGCAAGCAAGTACATGAAATTGAGAATACAACAAAGCAAGTCTTTATCCTTTTTTTTATTTTTTGGTCTAAATCAGAAGGGGCTTAAAAATACAATTAAAGTTAAGAGGGAAATTAGAAGCACAAGAATAGAAAATGAAAAGGGAGAAAAAAAAATTGAAAGCTCACCTGGCTGGGTGTAGTCATTGGTCGTTGAAAATTTTGCTTCCACCTCACTCTTAAGTTTCAATAAGGATGTTTGCGGTTTGGTTTGAATCTATTTTGAGTGAAAAAAACTAATCGATTCGAACTATATGATTTACATCGGTTTGAATTTGATTGATTTAGTTAAGATTTTGAAACAAATCCAATTTAAACTGATTTCAATCGGTTCAGGTTAGATCGGTTTACTTGGTTTTTAACTACAAAAATTTTTAAGCTTACAATTTTGTAAGCTAAAAACTATGAAGCACGGACACATCATTTTTTAGGTGTATCTGTGTGTTGGATACGTATTCGTGTTGAATACATGAGGACACACGTATGACACATGTCCAAATGTGTCCGATTAAAAAGATTATTTTTTCAGTTTGGACACGTCTCGGACACGCTTAAACAAGTCTAGGACACGACTTAAACACGACTCATTAATATTTTTTTAAAAAAGATTTGTTTCCATGACTAACATTCAATTAGTAAGTCCGTAACACACTCAAGCTCAATCACATGACTGACGTTCCAAGCCACTATTTTCACATACCAGTATTTTAAGTTTTATCTTTTCACATGCCACTATTAGATTTCTAAGTTTTATCTTTTCATATACCACTATTTTCATCTGTTTCTTCTGCATCTACTCGTACCAAGTCGTCCACTTCGTCGTCACTGAAACTTGTCTCACATCAATATTCGTTCTAATTAATTTTTTTTTGCACATGTACTTGTATATGGTTAGTTCTATTAGAAGAAGTTAATTTATGAGATTTTTTTAGAATATATCAATAGAAATTATACTTTATATATTTTAGGATGAGCTTATTAGGTAATAAATATTAACACATATGACATATATTGAGATATTATAAATCTTCAAACTTATAGAAATGATATTATTGAATTATGAATCTTTTTCTTAAATTTTGTGTGTGTATATATATATATATATATAAATCAAGTTCTTTATTTATTTATATATATATATATATATATATATATATATATATATATATATATATATATATATATATGTCATGTCATATTCTATAATTTTTTAAATTCTATGTTCAGTGTTTATGTCTGTGCTTCATAGGCTAAAAGCAACTTAGGCCATTTAAAAAAAAAAAAAAAAAAGGTTATTTAACATACATAAAACAACATTTGATTGAGAATAACACATAAAATAAGAGAAGTATGTGAAAATTGAAGTTACAATAAGTAAAAGTATAAATTTAATAATAACAAATTATATTATATAATATTAATCGATTTGAGTTAAATCGATTTTAAAAATTAAAATTAAATATCGGTCCAATCCAATCAAATTTTTTTAAAAAAAATAAATTTATTCAATTTTAATTGAACTTTAATTTTTCGATTTTCGATTTGTGTTACCCGAATCACCTAGAGTTTAGAAAAGAATTGCATGTAGTACAGTTGGGATCTATCAGCTAACACTCACACAATTATGTTTTTGTTCAATATTTTATCATTAAAATATTACTTTTAATGGTAGAAATTTTTTGTAGTTCAGAATGAACCTCAAGAAATTTTATTCTTAGTTTGAATTGGATTTAAACAGGGCTAATTATCAAGTTGCAGGAAATGCCTCTTTTCCCCTTTAGAGGAAAGCTACCCGGAATTTTGTTCAAAAACTTCGTAGGAAATCGATATGGACTCTGCTTCCTTTACTTAAAGTTAAATTCGAAATGGAAAAAACTAGGAACAGTGCTGATGGAAATATTTTTTTAATTTTAGCTCAATTTGGTAACTAATCCCATCACTTTGTGAGTTAGATCATTCTTAACCTCCCTTTTTGATTACCATAACAATTCTATATCAATACCTGTAATTTCAAAACAAATACCAAGGTCTTCAAAGCCTATATAGTAATGATGCAATATGCATCAAGGATTACCACGTGAGAGAAGAGACGTGGAAATTTTTTTGAGAGTTTTATTGAGTGGGAGAATTATATAGTATTCAGATCTATTTACAAGTTTTTGGTTAGCAGGTCTTGAACAAGATAACAACAATAAAGGAACATTGAGTGAGGTCTCTCTGTCTCCCTTAAAGTCTCCAATTTTCCAGAGTGGTCCAATATTTTTTATTTACATATCTTGGGATGGTATTAGGTTTCATTCCTCATTTTTTTTGGTGAGGGAACGTGGCAAAAGCCCAAACAGACACCAAGCTAACTACAGCACCTAGCAAAAGCAACACCAGCTAGATCATTCCTTAGGATGTCAGTAACACAAGTAGGAGGATCAACAAAATAATGAAATAGGTTTCATTCTGATGAAGTATAAGGTGGGACACAAAATCGAGAAAAATAATATATTAATCCTTGAAAATGTGCTTCATTCGTTATTTAATTCATGATTTAAATTATGTATACCATTTAATTTTAAAATTATTTAAACTTTTTCATGTTATTACTCAGCAGAAATAACAGAAGTAATGGTAAACGAGTTTAAATAATTTTAAGACCCAATCGTAGAATCAGGGGTACTTTGTTAAGTATTTTAAGGGTCAGCGTAAAACAATTGTTTTTGCTTCTTCCTTTTTTTTTTCTTTCATTAAAGTCAAGAGACCAAATGAAAGGAGGGAGATTGGTAAGTAAAGCGTGGAGATAAAACTCATTGACAACAGATTATTTCACTTGGCCAGAATATTGCACTTGCTTGCGCCAACAGATTATTTCACATGTAATGGGCTACGCAAGGCACAATGTGAGCAGATTTAAATATAAAGATAGAACCTCACACTAACAATCAGCAAATGATATTGATTTAATTTTCTTGAATGCGTTCCTTGATGTATAGAATAACTAGGTATTCTGAGTTTGACCGTCCATGCGGTTCAGGTGTTTAACGAGTTTTCATTTCCCAAAGTTAGAATACAGATTACTATAGAGTTATGGACTGCAGGTATTAAGGGAATGGTCTATCTGGTTGATATTACTATTTATATAATCTGTGACTAGCTGTTAATATGCTTTGTCTCAATACAATGATAACACGTGGCTCTACAGTGATAGGCTTCCAAATTGCTTGTTCCATTGATCATAAGTGCCAAGTTCATTTGGGGAAACAGAAGGCCTCACCTCTTGCAGGGCATTCTTGAAGTCCTACAGAAAGTGAGGAAACCATTTTAAAATTAATCAAGCTGAGAAATATTTTTGAAATTTCTAGGTTCTACATGCAGCCTTCTGCATACCTGAAGAGTTACTGGCCGCATATCCTCCTTTTTCAACTTTGTAATTTCTATGCCTTGTCTTAAAGCCTCTCTTAGGGGACCCATAGAAGCATCCTTCACTAAGTTTTTCATGTCTGATCCTGAATAACCTGGAAAAGAAAGTTACCAAGTAAAAGCAAAGTAAATCACCAGAAACCAAGGAAAAATTATTTCAATTAACAATCAAACTGCTATGCAGAAGATGCTATAATTAACTTGAAAAAAGTGTTCGTACCTTCCGTTAAGTTGCATATGATATCCATTTCCTCATTTGATAGCTTGAATAATCCATCCTTCTCTAAAAGGTTACGTATAATCCAAGCTCTTGCCTCTTCATGTCCAAGACAAATAAGTTAGTCACATGGTCTGAAATAATTTGTAGAAAAAGGTGGAGAATCATGATTAGCACCTGAGGATGGTAGGGGAATATAAAGCCTTTTAGTAAGTCTCCTTCGTGCCGCTTCATCAAGCTCCTGGGGACGATTTGTTGCCCCTGTATAAATTTTACTCAAATTCTATTACAAATAGCATGACAACACAAGTTTATGGGATAAAGGCTTCCTACCATCAAATTGAAAAGAGAGTAAAGAAACTCTTGGCCTCAAAAGCTCAAGTTACTTAGATCACAATTACCACAGTAAATCAACTAACATATGATATCTACAACAAATTTATAACAACATCAAACTTGGTTCCTGTTCATAAAATGAAGTGTACATACATTCCATTGTACATCAGAGTAGACTAAAACGACAACACCTATAATATATACTTTCAGAAGCATGCAAATAGGTTAGATTATGTATAGGGATGATGCCATTTTTACCAGCGTAGTGTGTAGGGATGGTCATCAATAAATCATCTTGCACAATAGGAAAACAATTAAAAACAAAATAGCCTAGTTAATTTCTCCGAAAAAAGAGGCTAGCTAAATTTTACGTCTGTAGAATACATAGCAACAAAAAAGACTCAAGGAAGTATGACAATGATCACATTATAGCCCTATGTTAGTGATTCATTATCCTTGAACTTGCGGATATAGAAACTGTCCTCATGCTCAAATGTATCATATGCCTAAGGTACTGAAACACATTTCAACTTCCAAAGACGAAATTGCAAATATAGTCGAACTAAGGCCACGCATTAGCTAACTATTAAATATCACAAACGAGATAGGTAGTGAGCTAAAATTGGAGTATTACAAAGAAAAAAAAAATTTGAAACCAGTGGGTCAACAATTACCTATAAGCAGAATTTGCTCGCTACCACTGTCAAAGCCTTCCATTTCAATGAGAAACTGTGTCTTTAGCCGTCTACTTGATTCATGCTCACCCTCTGATTTACGCTGCAACAAGATATATGCATTAGCTGAATAATAAGAGAAAAAAAAAAAATCTCATGCCATAGTCACGCTAAATTTTTCACTTTCCTTAGTAAGATTGCATGTCATGAACTTCCTTATAAATGACAATGCTATGGCTCAATTTAAAAACTTCCACAAAATAGTCCAGCGATGTGAACCTATTATAGCAATAAATATTTATGTTGCCTTTATTGGCCATAATTTAGCGTACCTGAGACAGGAGCGAATCTATTTCATCAACAAAAATTACTGCTGGCTGACGACAACTGGCAACTCCAAAAAGGGCTCTTACTAGCTTTTCACCTTCACCAATCTATAATTATCAGTCGATATATTAGGTATTGAAAATGTGGTCTCTAGGATATTTAGAATTTGACAAACACAGTTCATGAGTTGAGTGAGGTGCCCACAGGGGAGAGGGGAACCATTTGAGAGTAGTAAGAACTAAGAAGAAACATTGTAATTGCTTTTGGGATTATGGTTACACGATCTAACTAAGACTGCAGAAAATCATCTAAGATAATTTTTTAGAAAACTGCATAAGATATTTAAGAGAAATATATTAGCAAACCTTCAAAATAAACAGATAAAGCTTAAGAATATCCAACATACCCACTTGCTCGTCAACGAACTTGCAGATATGTAAAAGAAGGTTGCCTTTGCCTCACCTGCTATGGCTTTTCCTATCATTGTTTTACCAGTTCCCTAGCATGCAAAGTATAACACAGATTGAAGACCAGAATATTTGCAATTTGCATCATCAGAAATAGAATTTTGCACTTACTGGTGGACCAAATAGAAGCAGACCTCTCCCAGGGGAACGGCAGCCCTTAAATATGTCAGGACGTAGCAGAGGCCATATGACCATCTCAGTGACACATTTCTTGGCATGCTCCAATCCCGCTACAATTTCATTAAACAATGCGTATAGTATAATTAGTTTCATAAGAAAGCAAACTGCCAATTTGGTGAACAAAGCAGAAAGATGAACAGC
The DNA here is from genome assembly GCA_029884605.1 of Ormosia emarginata. NCBI lineage: Eukaryota > Viridiplantae > Streptophyta > Magnoliopsida > Fabales > Fabaceae > Ormosia > Ormosia emarginata. The sequence continues at coordinate 10,864,836 of JAQQTP010000057.1, forward strand.
TAGTTATATTACCAATGTCATCCCACCGGACATTGGGATCTCTATCCATAATCTCGTTACTAACATGTTCAATGAGGCGAGGTTCCAAATTCCGCAATTTCTCAGGAAGCTCACCATCAGGTCCACACAGGATTTCCAAACTACAAGCACATGAAGCATATTAGGAAGTGAATGCATATATCCTCCAACCAATCATCACTCATGAGATTAACAACTTATGGGGAAGAGAGGAAAGGATTTAAAGTGGGGAAAGTCCAAAACACTAGTCCCATAGTACCTACTACAATAAAAAGTAATAAATGAAAGATGAATTCACTTCTGTTAATGTTCACACGAGGAATGAAGGAAAACATTACAAGTTTAATATGCGAATAACAAGGTCTACAGCCTAGTATAGCAATTTAAGGTAAGGGCTGATCCCCCAGCCACTAGAAGAGAGTAGATTGTAAGACCGAAACACTTTTGAGACGCTGTCTAAAAAGAATTTTGAAACAATAGTCATCTGGACTTTGGAATGTACAAAGAGAATGAATTTGAGAGTTAGTGCAGATGGGGAGCAAGAAGTAAGAATATGATTGTTGCACTACTGACCATCTCTTTGTAGAGTCATCTAAAGCATCATCACACTTTCCAGCAATTCGTGAACTCATATTTCCAGCACTGTTCCCATTGGATTTGATAGGGGGAACAAAATTACCACGAAAGCCACGTCGTGAAACACCATATGACCTCCCACCATATAACCTGTTGGCAGGATTGTTATCGCATTGTGGTGAGACGGATGTATTGGGTGAACCAACTACTCCTCGCCTTTGCTTTGCTTCCATTTCCTGCTCAAATAAGATAATGTCATCAACATTGCTACATGCGAAGAAATTACATAAAAAAAAGGAAAAGGAAAAACCTATGTCATATTAAATCAGAAGTTTGCTAATAAAGAATGTTTCCTTTCTCTTGCTAGAATGTTTGTTTGATAACCACTCAGTAATAGAGTTTCTTTGCTCTTGCCCTTTTAAGGGTATTTCCTTACAAACAAGGAATATTTAAGTTTCATTTCATCTAGAAAGTATATCATTCTTTCTGGAACTTGGAAGAATTATGTGCACATAAAGAAAAATCAGTGAATAAAAAAAAGACATTAATAGTGGAAGGAAATGCAATATATGCACCAAATTTGACAGAATAAAATGGAAATGCTTATAATCATAAAACAAAAAACAAATCACCCCATCCCTGTCTCCCAAAGACGAATAAGGTTAAAATAATTATACCAATTTTGCTCTGGCAGTAACAAATCCATTGCTACAAACATCAGGATTAACGTCCTCCTTGCTTGAAGGTGAATTGGAACAACCAACTCTGGGGCTATTGTTTTCCATGTGTATACGTTTAGTCGAAAAAGTGTTTCCAGAAGTTCTTTCTTCCCCTTCAACTTGCAAGAAAGAAGAGACACCAAGACCCTTTGTATGGCTGGCATGTGATTGAGGCCTTTCAAAAATCATGCAGTCCTCAGAGCTGTTATTTTTCAAGTTGAAAAAACTCTTGGAACCATTATTAGTCCTCAAGCTGTTTTTCCCATACATGGATGTTAACTTTGCTTGCACCATTTCCTTTGACGCCTTGCTGCCTGATTTAACTTGCTTCCCCAGTTCATCACCCTGAAAAAGAAAAACAAAAATCACAAATCATTACCTCAACAATCTGGAGGAACAGAATGTAAAAGAATTTAATCAGAACAAAGAACAAAGATCACAGAGGTACAAGAATTGAGAGACCCCAGACACAACAGTTCTGTTATTTCCACACCTGAAATCCTACACCTGACTTACACCTGGTAATAATTAGTTATTGGTTAACAACGTGTCAATTAGTTAACGGACTAATAAAATGTTTTTTTGAAAAACAGGTTGTTAGTCTGTTAACCAATCAATACATGTTGTTAACCAATAATCAACTCGTCATTATCAGGTGTAGGTCAAGTGCAGGAATTCAGGTGTAAAAGAAACATTTCCCAGACACAATCACAGCATCACAGGTTAAAGATGGGTGAGGGAACAGGGGAAAAAAAAACCTACAGTTTAATTGCAGTATGGTTGTCAGATTGTATTACCAATTGATTGTCATCTTTTTCTTTAGATTGCTTGAGAAGAGCTCGAAAGTACTTCGAATTCTGAATCTTGTCAATGTCAATATCTCCTGTTGTGCCAAAAACGCATCCTGGAGATTTCTTTGCTTGCTCAAAAGCTTGGCTAAGGAAATAGAGAGTAACCAAAGAAAATTGAGAGAGAATGAATGTGATAGGAAACCAAAATTGATCGAATGAGTAAGAGTTGAGTTTACACATTACATCATGTGCTTATATAGAGAAGCTCTCAAAGTAATAATCTCTAACTAATCATGCTGACTTAGTAAACTACTCTAACTAATCTCTATTAATGTGGTAATATATGGTACAACAACAACAATCAAAGTCTTTTTCCACTAAATGAGGTCAACTGTATGGATCAAACAAAAATACTATGTTCTATAAAAAATCAAATCTTCCAATAGGTCATACAGGTCTAAATCCTTTCTAATTATTTCACGTAGAATTTTTCTTGGTCTTTCTCTCTCTAATCAACTCTTTTAACTGACGCTTCTATTAATCTTTTTTTCACATGTCCAAACTATCTTAGAGGTGATTCTACCTCCTTTTCTTCAATTGGTGCAACTCCTACTTTTTTTTCTCTAATACATTTACTTCTGATCTTATCCCACACTAATGTGGTAATATATGGTAATAATCAAAGAAAAAAAAAAGATAGCATCAAATTCAAAACAAATAATACCAATGTTCAATTCTCTTATAAAAAAGTATGATCATGACATCACCAAAAATTAAAAAAAAATAAAGCCTAAATTAAATATAATTTCATTTTCATAGTCTCAATCAGAGAGTGAGAGAAAGTGATACACACCGATCAGAATGCGGAGTGAGGGATCGGCGAGCAGTATGGAGCTTGGCTAGGGCTTCGCGGCGAATTGGATGGATGAAGGCTTCATCGAGGTCAGAGTGGGAGCGCGAATCGAGGAAGCCGAGGAGACGAAGGGCGAGGACGTAAGCGGAGGAGAAGTCCTGGTTGTCGAGGGCATGGTCGGCGCCGAAGAGAAGAGAGTGGAGCCTCTTCAGGTTCTCGTCCACTTCCATTCTCCAACACTTTTCCTTCGGTTTCTCCATTTTCGCTCTCACAGAACAGACGACGACGACGACGACAAGAAGAAAATGAAATGGTAGAAAGTAGAACAGCTATTGACTATTGAGATGCGTTTTGATTTGATTTTATATATCCTCATTTCTCCCGCCATTTTCCCTCTTTCGCGCGCAAGGACATTTATTTATTTATTTATATTAGAAGAACATTAATAATATATTTTTTTAAAAAAAAAATTTAATATTTATTTTATTATTAATTTACTTCATATTTTTTAAAAAATTATTAAAAAAATATTAATTATACTTACTTTTAGATTAATAATAAAATAAATATAAAAACAGTATTAAAAAAATATGTTATTAATATTTATTTTTATATTAAATTAAGTTTTTCCTGTGCCCTCAATTTTTTTAAGGGTGACGCTACCCTTAAGTTATATTACAATAATAATAAAATTATAGAAAGTTTGAAATGAATGGTGTGAATTTTAAAATATAAATTGTGATTTTGTGATAAAACAATTTTGTAACTATTCCAATACTATCTACATGTGAAATAAGCAGGCTTTTTTTAGATATAAAAAATTGTAGGTATGAAATTATATTTTATTAATAAATATATACAGTTTACCTACTACGTCGTTATAGGTTTTCATTAAAAATATATATTAATTGACTACTAAAAAATTACTACTTAAGTAGGGTACCAGTACCCTTTATAAAATAAAGATACCGAAAGAAGCCCCATTAATAAATAAATTTATGTAATATTTATTTGTAAAAAAAAAAATTATGCACATCTCTCGTTCTCACATCACTTTATATCTATTTATATGATGTGTCAAAACAGAATATAAGTATATAAAAAATAAAAAAAAATTAATTGTAATCAAATAATAAAAATTATACATATATAAAATAATGTGTAATGTGTATATAAATATGTGTATATTTAGCATTATTTTTTATAATGGTCACAAATTCTTAAAACAATAGTAAAAGAATGAGAAAATAATTTATTAAATAACTAATACTTGATTATAGTCTATAATATATATTTTTTATATTAAAATTAAGATTTATTATACTTTAATATAAATAATTTTGATGATTTTATGATTTATTAATTAATTTCTTTAAATATATTAGTTATTAAATATTTTATTTTGTGATAGATTCTAAATAACACAATAAGATAACTAGTATTGATAATCACGAAAGAATATGTTCAATGAATAACTAAATCAAGGCAACTGAAAAGTGGTCACATTGAATTTTAATTTAAAATACTTTGAAATCATTTTAATTATCTAATGTTAAAAGCTTGACCGCATCTACTATTGAGTCATTTTCCCAAGAGACCTACTGTGTAAGAAAAGGTGGAATAGGCCGTGGATTGAAAGTTAAAAAACAGTGGCAGAATAGAAGGGCACATAGTACGAGACAAGAGGGACAATATATAAATTAAATAATAATGATATTTTCATCATATTTTTTTAATATTATTTAGGATTTTTAATTTTTATTATTGATTATATTAAAATTTTATCCATTTTTTTATTTTTTTATTGAATTTAATCATAATTAAGTGTATCAAAAAAATATCATTGGAAATATCCGTTGAAAAAGAATGATAAGACCTTTTTAATATACTTTTTTTTTAAATTAAAAGAGATAAATTTTTTTTTTAAATTGGCGGCGATAGATTGAATATCCATCCATTAAAAAATTATAATAGAACATTTTATAATGGATCTTAAATGGATTAGTGGGATCCATCCATTATGATCCAATTCAAAATCAAACCAATCCATCTATTTGACATCCCTAATATTATTTTTTATATTATTGATTATATTCTTTTTTTATTATTATTTTTATTTAATCATAATTAAGTGTATAAAAAATAATATAAAATAAAAAGAATGATAACATAATATTTTTTTAAATTAAGAGATTGGCGGCGCAACAAATATTATTAGAAATAGAGGGGACGAAAGGAAGGAGGTCAAAGCGTTGCACGCGATTTGAGAGAGAAAGAGAATTGACAATGACGACAACGCAGCAAAAAGGAAGAAAAAAGAAAGGAGACGCAACATAGTGCAATGAATTTTTCTTTTCTTTTCATAATTGATATTCTTATTATGCATAACTAATTTTATTTTTTTATATTAAGATAAAATTCTAATTTTTATTTTAGATAATTAAATTTTATTTGAAATATTTTTTATTCTATAATTATATAATATTAATAATTATTGATTTTTAGTTATTATTCAATTTAATTTTTATTAATTGTCTTGTAATTAATTAATAAATTTAAATTGATATATTTTAATCATATGTTTAATTCTTGTAACCTTATGTGTGAGTTATGTAATAATATTTATTATTTTTATGATCTAAGAATTGAATAGTTTGTGTTATAAAAAATAGTTTATGTCATAATTTAAATAGATCATGTTATTTTAGATGAATTGTATCATTAATTATATTTCAATAATCTTTAATAGTGATCAAAACTTGTCAGAACTATAGACACTTTATAAAATAAGGTTAAATTTCCATTCAAGTTAAATTTATCTTTATATAGTTAGTGATGGATTCGAAATCTTATAATTATTCTCTAATTGATCTTGCATTTTAATTTAAATTATTTTATTTAAATTTATTATTTAATTTTAGTTTTATTTTAACAGGTAATTTATATTCTCATATTAATTATAAAATTAAAATTTCTTTTCTTTTTCCTTTAAATTTATATAAGTAGATATTAGATTTTAGTTAATCATATCACTCCTGTGAAAGACAATACTCTTATATTTATCCATTATTATATAAATTTTTGTACACTTACAAGTAAAAGGTAATTTTATTATTTGAAAATTCTCTATCAAGTTTTTAGTGTCATTGTCGGAGAGTTAATTTTGTGATTATTTTAATTTAATTGTTGTCTATTTTAATTTTTAGTCTAGGATTTTTTATTTAATTTTCAGTTTTTTTAGTTTTATTTTTTATTTTATTTTATTTATTTTTTTGTCTTAGTATTTTTATTTTTATTCTTATTATTTTTAGTTTTTTTGAAAAGGTTTGAGAAGACAAATTCTACTCAAGCTTGTGACTCTCCAAGTGCTTTTGTTCTAACTCTTACTCTTATTAGTTTGATATTTTGTTTGATTTATGTTGGGGAGACATTCATTATCATTAGATTTAAAAGTACGATCTTGAGATAGAACGTACACTTAGAGCACAAAATCAAATTGCACTCATTGATACTAATATGACAAATAATAATTGAGCACTTAAGGAGTATTTTACTCCAAATGCATATGATTCTCCTGCTTTTACCCGTTTGCCTGAGATTGGGGCTTACTACTTTGAAATTAAGTCTAGTGTAATTTAAATGTTACCAACATTTTATGCGCTTGAATTTGAAAATGTTTATAAGCACCTAAATGCATTCTTAGAGGTATGTTCCACTTTCAAAATTTCTAATGTTACTAATGATGCAATTCGTCTCTGTCTTTTTCTTTTTTCTTTAAAGGATAAGGCCAAAGATTGGTTTTCTACATGTGGTAATATTGCCACTTGGGATAGATTATCAATAGAATTTTTAAAGAAATATTTCTTAATAGGTAAACTTACTACAATGAGACGTATCATCATCACTTTTTCTCAAGTTAATAATGAACAATTTCATGAAAGTTATGAAACATTTAAGGATCTTTTGCGCCGTTGTCCACACTATGAAGTTCCTAAATGGCAGCATGTACAAAGCTTTTTATTTTGGTTTGAATGAATGCAACCGGCAGATGGTTGACGCATCATGTGGGATACTTTCTTGCACAAAAACCCAGATGAAGCATGGGAATTATTTGAGCACTTAAGTGAGAATTCACAATTGCATGTCTCATCATCACAGTAAATATATCAAGGCAATTAGGGAATAAAGGAAGAATTTATGAGATTTCACACACATCTGATTTGACAATTAGGGTGGAATTTCTATCCAAGAAAATGGAACAAGTGAATGCAATATCTAAGAAGATGGATCAATTGTTATCTTTGAGTCAAAAACATGATAATTCTTCTAATGTGCATAATATATGTATCATTTATTCTAACCCTTTTCATACCTCATATGGTTGTCCTACTACCTCACAATTTTCTGAATTTTCACTAGAGCGCACTAATGCAGCTCAAGACTTTCCTCCACAAAACAATCATAGTAGGAGGAATCAACACTTCTCGTGGAAGTAATAAGGTGTTGAAACATAACAAGGGTAACGACCTAATCAAGCAGGTAAAATTGGTATGACACCACTCCCTGGCTTTCAACCATAAAGGTATAGGCTCAATCCACCTCAAACATTTAGTAATATTTTAGAATGTAGATGATAAACTAGATAAGGTGTTATCTTCTTTGAACAACCTAAACACTAGAACACAATTTATGGAATCTATGATGCAACTTTTGGATTCTCACACTCAATCTTTAGCAAAGTTAGAGACTTAAATTGGACAATTAGCAATTGCTATAAGAAATAGAGATGAAGGTAAGATTCCAAGTCATCCCATAGAGAACTTGAGAGGTCAAACCCATGAGCAAATTAAAGCTGTAATGATTCTTAGGAATATGAAAAAGGTGAAAAATGGGGTGAATGAGGAGAAAGTGCACGGTGATGAGGATAAGAATAATCATAAAGAAAATATAGAAGAAACCAAATCCCCTTCCTCTAATGTGACTAATTCTTCGACTTCAATTCCATATGAGCCTAAAGTTCTTTACCTTCAAGCCTTAGAAGCACCTTCGCATTTTAAGAAAGATAAGTAGAGGAAGGATATTATTAAGACCTTTAAGCAAGTAAAGATCAATCTTCCTATTTTGGATGATATTCAACAAATTCCTACTTATGCCAAGTTCCTTAAGGACATGTGCACATTTAAAAGAAAATCTAAAACATATATGTCTAAGAAGGTTAGTTTAAGTGAACAGGTAAGTTCAATTTTTCATTTTAACACACCACCTAACTTGAAAGATCCTGATATTCCTATTATTTCTTGTTATATTGGTGATCATAGGATTGATAAAACACTATTGGATCTAGGTTCTACTGTGTTAATTTGATGCCATATTTCTGTTTATGAAGAGTTAGGTTTGGGTAAGTTGCAGCCATCAAATTATTCTCTACAATTAGTTGATAGGTCAGTTAGGATCCCTAGAGGAAAAATTGATGATGTTTTAGTGAAAATTGATAAGATATTCTTTCCTGTTGATTTCATAGTACTTGATATAGAACTCTCTCACTCATCAAAAAAGAAAATTCCTATCATTTTGGGGAGACCTTTTTTAGCCACTGCCGATGCAAACATTAGTTGTAGGTTTAGGGTAATTGATGTTTTAGTTATGAACATGTGAATTAAACTTAATATCTTCAAGCCTACTGGCCAACCTGCTGTAGAAGATGAATTTGAGTGTCTTTGTAGATGTGATTGATTAGAGAGTTAAAGAAATTATGTCTCCTATTTTGTCTAAGAATCCTTTAGAGAGCATACACTCACGTAGTGATTTGGAAGCTTTTTACTTGAGAAGTAATGTAGTTGGAGGTAATGAAATCTTTGATTGTTCTCCATCTCTTGAAGCTACTCGGTGGGTAGTGAGGTATGAACATTTACTTCCTTGAGTTGATTTGGATTTAATAGCTCTAGTTATACGCAAAATTTTCTTTTACTCTTTAGATAGTTTTATTTGATTATTTGAGTCAGCTTAAGTGCCTTTCAGAGTTCAAAGCCTTTAAATGAGGATATAAATAGTGTCAGCCGAAAGATAAAAACTAAAAAAATTATTAAAAAGAGTTTTAGATTGTTTTAGTTTTTACTTCTTTATTTATCTCGTTTTAATTGTTTATGTTATTTTTATTGTAGTTTTTAGATGCTACTCATTTGTCTTGGAAAAGATATTATGATTTTTCAGATTTTGTTGCGGAGTTGACTCTTGTGCTTCTCTTTGCCTAACATTGTATCACTTTTTATTAGGTTGTGTTGCTCTTTTCTTTAATCCCTTTATTTATTTGTCTTCCACACCAAAGACAATGTGTGATTTAAGTGTGGGAGTGTAAAATAAAATTGAGAAAATATTGACTGATTTCTTTTTTTAGAGATTTGATGGTCTAGTTGTGCATGATTATCCTGTTTGTATATAAATTAAAGTTCATGCACCCTATATGCATTTAAGGGCAATTTTTGGTCTTAATAGGTTGGTAATCAAAACTTATGCGGTCATATTCTAACTCACCTTTAACTATAGGCATGAGATGGATTCTCATGTATTTTGTCTACTTGAGTTTTGCGAAAGTCTTTTTTTTGTTAAATTACTTGGTGGATTGCCTTAAAAGAAATTTGTCTCCTTCCTAAAAGTGAAATAAAAAATTTGAAATTGGAATGTGTTGAATACTTTTAAGGCTCTAAGTATCAATGTTCAAGTTATTTTTAATTTATATATATTATGCCTACACCTGCATATATACTTGTGGTACTTTTATACCATTGGTTGGCTTGAGTTAGTAGATTTGACGGGTGCCTTATCACCTAATGCCTTGGATCAACTGGAACATGAGTCATTGATTAAATACTCGCTACATAAGTCACCTATGAGACAGAGTACTAAGAGTCATGTGTTTTTAAAAATAAAAATCCATAAAAAATGAAAAGAAAAAAGTTGAAAGTGCTATGTTGTGAAAGAAGTTGAGTATAACTTAGTGGCTTAAATTTGTGTTAATTGATGAATAAGATAGTTTCTTAGTACTACATTTGTTGTCATTAGAAGTGTGATGAAGTCTTATATCTTTGTTTTTGTTGATGTGAAGATAGTACTTAAATTGCTTAAGTTTTGATTCTTAATCCATAAGACTGAAATTGTTTGAAAATGTGTAATAATGTTGATCTTAAATTCTAAGTTAAAATGATTCAGGATAAATTTGTGCACGATATTCATTCTTTTCTCTTTAATGCATTAGTATTTGAGTAAAATTTTCTTTGCTCGATAATTAATAAAGTTTTAGTGTGGGGTATTTATAATAGCCTATATATATATATATTTTATATTAAAATTAGGTTTATTATACTTCAATACAAGTAATTTAGGTGATTTTATGATTTGTTAATTAATTTTTTTAAGCAGATTAATTATTAAATTTTTTATTTTATGATAGATTCTAAGCAACACAACAAGATGATTAATATTGCTAATCAAGAAAAAATATATTCAAAAAATAACTAAACCAAGTCAGCTGAGGTGTAGTCACGTTGAATTTCAATTTGAAATATTTTGAGACCATTTTAATTATCTTATGTTAAAAGTTTGATCACATCTCCTATTGGGCCATTATCCTAAGGGGCTCACAATGTAAGAAAAGGTGGAATGGGTCGTGGGTTGGAAGTTAAAAAAGTGACAAAATAGAAGGGCACATGATACGAGATGAGGGAGACAAGTTATAAATTGAAAGATTCGTATCCCACAGCAAAATTATTAGAAATAGAGGGAAAGAAAAGAAAGAGGTTAAAACATCGCACGTGACTGGAGAAAGAAAGAGAATTGACAACGGCGACAACTCAACAAAAAGGAAGAAATAAGAAAGTAGACGCAACATAGTGTAACAAATTTTTCTTCTCTTTTTGTGTTTGATATTCTTATTACGAATAATTAATTTTATTTTTTAGAATTAAGATAAAATTTTAATCTTTGTTTTAAATAATTTAATTTTATTTAAGATATTTTTTATAATTACATAATATTGATAATTATTAATCTTTAATTGTTATTCAATTAGTAAATTTAAATTGATATATTTTAATCACATGTTTAATTCTTGTAGTCTTAGGTATGAGTTGTGTAATAGTATTCATTACTTTTGTGATTTAAGAATTGAATAGTTCATGCTATATTAAATGATTTATATCATAATTTGAATAACTCATATTATTTTAGATGAATTATGTCATTAATTAGATTTCAATAATCTTTAATAGTGATCAAAACTTGTAGTCGTAGACAATGTATAAAACAAGGTTAAATTTTCATTTAAGTTAAATTCATCTTTGCATGGTTAGTAATAGATTTGAAGTCCTAAAATTATTTTTTAATTGACCTTGCATTTTAATTTAAATCATTTTATTTAGATTTATTATTTAATTTTAGTTTTATTTTTAGTACGTAATTTATATTATCTTATTATTTATAAAATTAAAATCGCTTTTCTTTTTCCTTTAAATTAATATATATAGATATTTAATTTTAATTAATCATATTATTTCTTGTGGGTATAACACCCTTATATTTGTCGAATATTACATAGATCTTGTACACTTACAAGTAAAAGTTAATTTTATTATTTGAAAATTGTGTGTCAAGTAATATTAAATGTACTAATCAAGATTAACACTAAAAAAAATTAAATGTCGTGATTAAAAGTGAAGATAAGCATACAACAAGTGATGAGAGGTATAAGTAATGTCTTATATAAAAACTACTTCAAACTATAAGTTATTTTCAAATTATTAGTTATTTTTAAACTTCTACAACTTGACTTTTTAAACTTACCAAATATTGAGCCTTTATAAGGAATTTTTTTTGCACATATACAGAGTTAAATTTACACTACTGTCGATTTGTAAAATTTAAGGAGTTGAGTTATTTAGTTTTGAATCACTATGAGATTTTTTGAAAATGACCTGTATTTGAAAGAGATTTCTTGTATTTTAACTTTTTAAAAAATTATTATCTGATTTTTGTTGTACTATCAATAAGTGTATAACATTTCTCATTTAATGATGTGATAAAATGATTAAATGATAGTTTAAAATTTTTTACATTTCACAACTATCTGTAAAAAACTTTATCTAGCCACTATCATTACTCAAAATTGCATGAGCAAATGCATGTTCCAAAAAAAATTTGTAAAAGAAATTCCTTTAGTACCTTCTATTTTTTGTGAGTGTAACAATATCCTTAACAACTAATGCCTAATATTTAGTCACATTTTTTATTTAATTGAAATATAAATACAAAATAACTTTTGTTGTATTATATATTTCAAGTAAGTGAAATACATGGCTAAAATGTTAAAACACTAATTGTTAAGAAATACCAGTACCCTCGCAAAAGAATGTTGGAGAAGAGAAATTATCGAATGCCGTGAAGCAAGTAAAAATTCTTTATGGGTATCATTCATTGTGTGATACTTCAACTATATCATTAAAAATGTTCAAATATAAGTTAGTAATGACCCACACAGCTGAAGTAATACTCAGTGAAAGAATTAAGAATTCGGGAAACCTCAATTGGTAAAAGAATATATCCACCTAATGAATTCTCTTAATTATTCAAAAGAAGAAAGAATTAAATGAATTTTGAATTTTCAGGATAATAATTGCCTTTAAATATAATACTTTATGATTTTAGTCATTAAGAGAGAATGTTAAGAAAATTTGCTCTGAGAGAATATAACAGTACTCAAAATTGGATACCACTGTTAGGGTAATTAAAATATCAAACTTAAATAACTGAACTAAAATAAATTGTATTGTTCCAGGTTAATGGGGTGGAATACATCCTCAGTTATTTATGTAGATTTGCATTGTTTGAAGTTGTGAAAATGCAGGCAGGAAAGGAACTGAAAATTATTTATTAAAAAAATTATCCCTGATAACACTAATAAATTCATAATTGAACAAGTAAAACAGTCCAAAAACCAATGAAAACAGAACCTAGGTGGATTAAATAAGAGAGTCATGGTCATGGCGTGCAATATTGGTTTTCTCTTTACCTAAGTTGTCAGTTGTCACGAGACAACTGAGGATACTATACACCAATCAATCCTTCCTAATACAATTTTTCATAATGTCAAACATCTTGCGAGGACTCTACCAACAGATGAACTGCATGGTAACCAAAGAATCCACCACAGTGGACTACAAATAGAGAAACGTGAAAGTGTGGTACCAATTTTCGCCTAAAAAGCAATTATCAGCACTGCAAATATTTGGTGCTCACACAAGCCATATAACATACTGTATTACAATCGAGCGGCATTCCTTCCGGCCAATGACGCAGCACTGAACACAGCTACTTCAGAAATTCTCATAATATACCTTCAACTGCATTGCCAAAAGGGGTGAATGATTTAAGTGAGGAGGCCCATCAAGCACTTAGTACTCCTGGTGTCATGTGCTTCCGGGAGCATCACTTCCTGCAGCTGGCTTGCGATTCAAATAACGAATAACAGCATCTTCAACCCTGTTCAAGTTGCCAAACAAGATATAAAATTTCATAGTGAATAGTAACTGACTATGTATTTATATAACATTGAAGAAAAAGCACATAAACCCTTGGCACATGAACAAAAGTAAAAGCACAGCATGCATTTATAGTTATTTGAAATGAAATGAAATGAAATCATCCCATTGCCATATGGGATGAAGGGAAGTGTATAAATCCAATTAAAATATAGTCCCAGTTATATTATACATCACCCTCAACTAAGGCAATGAAAGGGAACTATTAATAACAAAACTACAAAGCTGGATTCTAAATTATTGTTGTCTTCAGGTCAGTCATAACGGATGGTAACGAGTTTATTTCCAACTAAAAAAGGTAGCATGCAGAGGAGACAATCAAAAAATAAAATATAAAATAAAGTAAAACAATAGAGGACAAAAAGCTAACCAAGAGATAGCTATCAAAGCTTACCATGGTTGATTGAAGAAATCTGATCGACGCTCTTTCTCAGCATTGCGACTAGGCTCTCCTGCTACAAGTTTCAGATCCCTGCTTTGAGACTCAATCAAGGCATTAATAAATTCTACTGGAGATTGACTGAAACCAAGAAAGAATGCACGTCTCCTGCGGTGCTCATGGATTTTTCTAATGATCCCACATATCGCTTCATCACATGTATCAATCTCTTTGTTCTTCTCCACATTAGCCAATAATGCAGACAACTCCCTTTGAATAGGAAAAGGAACATCAACAGTCACATCATAACAAGCAGTTCCAGCTGGACTATTTCCTGAGAGCTTGATCTTATGCTCCAAAAGTATAGGCTGTGGAGGGAACAAATGATGTGATATTTTCTGCGAAACCATTGTAAACTTCATCTTTTCTTCCCCAAATACTTTCTGAAGAGGCTGATCGCAGTGAAAGAAAGAAGGGTCATTTGGGTTCTGCAATTTCCTGGCCTTCACATAATGCCAGATTGCAGCAATAATTCTTGGGCGGGTATCAACCTCAATACCAAGAACTTCTGTCAATGCTGGTGAAAGCTTAAACTTCTCAGGTACATAATTCATTTCCAACCGTATATTCACTGTAAATTCTTTATCCCCTTTCCTCTTTACTTCAAAACCTTCATGAGGAGCAGGTGATCGAGAATTCTCCCACATAATAATGTGATTATCAGGATAGAGTCTCTGATCCAAAGAAATGGTTACTCTTTTGAAAAAAGCTGAGAACTTTGGATACAATGGAGATGACTTCTGAACTACTCCTGGCTGATCAGGGTCTACACCATCTTCCAATATTCTCCCAACTATCTTCAGTGTCCAGGTAGGAGGCTCAGCATTTGGCTTCTTTGGAATTGTGCGAATTTGATTAGCAAAAGTGTTAAATACGTAGATGCGAAGAGTTTTCTGAATACAAGGCGGGTTCTTGAGCGCTTCCTGGATGTCAACCTTCTTTCTAGCAAGCGCAGCGTCGACGCGAGACTCAAATTCGAGAAGCTGGGTGTACAGAGCAGACTCAGGCAGGATAGCAGCCACTTTATCTTGAAGCTGTTTCTCAGGGAGCTTCTGCTTCTTCCTCCGAGCAGCAGGCATGAGTTCCATCGGTCTCAAAGGCGAGAAGGTGTTCGGAGGTGAAAATCCAACAGGGCGAATTGGGGGTTTCAGAGGGATCCGCTTTCCACTTGCATTGCCTGGTGTCGAAACCAAGGGCGATGACACCCCCAAATTCCCCAAACCACCAGACTGGTTCTGATTAAGAGTCAACCCCTGAGCTTGCAAATGAGCTTGGAGTTGAGCATGAGCTGCTGCTTGGGCATGAGCAGCTTGAGCAGCCTTAGACTGTGCTTGGGCAATGGCATGAGCTTGGGACAGTGGAAATTGGCCTTGAAAACCAGCAGCAATCTGGGCTTGTGCTTGGGACTGTGAAAAACCAGGGTTTGCAGGAATAGAAGTGGAGGGTATCCCAGCATTTCCAAAGGATGAGGAAGAGGACCCAATGCCCTTAGAAGGGTTATTATTGTTCACAGACATCACTATCTAAATCTAATCAACTAGTCAACCAAAAAGGGCAAAAACACAAAAAAGGCTTTTTTTCAAGACCCAAAAGAAAAGATCTTAGCTTTAACTATTGATATTAACCAGTGAACCGAGTGGGAGCATACCCAACAAAAATTCAAGTGTCAAATTCATAACTTGCACAAATCACTACCATCAACTCTGGATTTTGCATCCCAATAAAACGAAAACCACTGAATCTGATTCTGAATCGAGTAAGGTTTACCTCGATCTGGCCTTAGAGGATCCAGTGAGCGTGAGACTATGCTTCAACACGATGAACTTCAGGTGCATAGAGTTGTGGGGTGTCGGATTCGGTCGTAGAGAGAGAAAGCTTCGATGCACCTCCAATGGGTGCCAATTGAGAGGGGAGAGAGAGAGAGAATTGAAGAAAGGCTGAGGGGTTAGAGAGATTGAGGTTCGTTGTTTCGGGGTAGGTCGATAATGGCGGTGGTGCCAACTTAGGGTTAGGAAAATGGCCGAATTGGGAGGTCAAAGTTTAGTCAGTGTAGCGTTCACCTCTATTCTAACGCTTTCCTTTAACGGTGTCGTTTGCGTGTAGCTAGTGTTTTTTTTTTTTTTTAAATTTAAATCTTCAAAAAGAGGTTAGGAAATATTATTATCAAAATGGCAGTAGGTCAGCTATACATTTGTGAGAAATGATAACACATTTTTTAATACTTATTTTATTATTGATTCAAAAGTAAGTGTTATTAGTATTTTTTTCATAATAATTATTTCAAGTATATAAGATAAACTAATAATAAAATAAATATTAAAAAGATTGTCTATAAAAGTGTGTTGCTAACATTCTTCTATATATTTTTTTTTGGAGGGGGTTGTGATCTTTGGCTTATAGTTGTACGAATTGGACCAGAAAACCCGCGACTCGACGTCTAGGCCAGTCTAGTTCATAACCATAATGAGTTTTCTCACAAACTCGGTTGACCTACTCGAACAGGTTGACCCAGGTTAGACCGAGTTTCTAATTATTATTTTTTTAATTTTATGTTTCAAAAATATAAAATTTAAAAAGAGGTTAGGAAATATTTTTATCAAATGCCAGTAGGCTAGCTATACATTTTTGAGAAATGATAACAACACATTTTTTTAGACACTTCTTTCAACACTTGTTTTACTACTGATTCAAAAGCAAGTGTTGTTAGCATTCCTCTCATAATAATCCTTTCAAGTGTATAAGGAAAACTAATAGTAAAACAAGTGTTGAAAAGACTGTTCAAAAGAGTATGTTGTTAACATTCATCTACATTTTTTTTGGAGGGGCTTGTGATCTTTGGTTTATAGTTGCATGAATTGGACCGGAAAACCAGCGACCTGGCCTTTGGACTGGTCTGGTTCATAGCCATAACAGGTTTTCTCACAAACCCAGTACTTCTTTTTTAAAAAAAGAAATTATGTTTCAAAAATATAACTTTTGAGATTTGAACTTGGTACCTCAAAGATCTTTTTAATGAAATACATTTTGTCATTAGACTACATGTTCTTATTAAGTAATGTTTTCAATTTTTTATTTTATATTATTTAACAGATTCAATTTTAAAAAATTAAAACTAGATATCTTTGCTAGATTGATTACCTCATTAGTTTTTTTTATAATATGATGTATTTTTTCATGTAGTTTTTTTTTTATATAAAGTACTTTTTTATATAGTATTTTTAAACTCTAAAAAAATCCTTTGTACTATATGTAATGTACACTTTGGTCATGTTACTTTAAAAATATGTAAAATGAACTAATTACTTTGCAAATTATGCACGGTGCTACAAAATGGTAACATGCATTAAATTTTGGATGAAAATGAGCATGTGTAACTCACGTACACGTCTCAAGCTGTAATTGTCAAACGATGTCCAATTTTTGTTGTGGGTGATTAGGGGATAAAATTCATTTGGTGGTTGCACATGATGTACACATGGGGAGTTCTTCTTCTTTCTCTCACCCAATTCTAAACCATCAAACTCCATAACTCAACTGCTTGAGCAACGATTGAGTAGCAAATAAGGGAGCAGAAGCGTCCATCATTTTCAAGGTCGTTGCAGTTGAAGGTGAAGAGGTTGGAGGAAGAGAGAGGGGAAGAGAATGATGGAAAAGAAGATGAGAAACCAGATCTGGCAGTTTTTGGTAAGTAGCAATTACCGAAAAAAGACAAAACTGATTCCGAACTGGAGATTCACCGGCTCGATGAAAGCGCCACGAACACTGATAAGCTGTTACCAACAATGGATGATGATGGTAAGGTAATGTATAAGATGGCCAACGATTGCCTATACAATCCAATGATTGCTCCTCAAATCGAAATCATGATTTCGATGACACACATAATTTCTCCCTCAATGGCAGTAATTCAATTTGCAGGATTGAGGAAATGAGAAAAATGAGAAATTAGGGTAAGTTTTGGAGCTGAAATTAGGGTAAGTTTGCAGGATTGAGGAAATGAGAGAAATAAGTAATTCATATTGCACAATTTCTTCCCACGTGCACATAATGTGCAACCACCAAATGAATTTTATCTCCTAATTACCCTCAGCAAAAATTGGACATCATTTAGCAATTACAACTTGAGATGTGCATAGAGTGGCACATGCTCATTTCCATTCAAAATTTAATGTCTGTTATCATTTTATAGCATTGTGCACAATTCGCAAAGTAACGGGTCCATTTTACACATTTTAAAAGTAAAAGTACACATCACGTATAGTGCATTTTTTTTTAGTTTTATTATTTATTCATATTTTTCAATTTAGCCACTTAACCTATGGTCGGACCGCTGACATGTTGACCCGGCCTTCTGACCGGTTCAACGTCCAGTCTGGGTTATACTACTATGCTTTGGCTAAGGTTGGAAGTGAGTCAAGCCGGCTCATGAGTTACTCTCTTAACTCAATTCGTTCATAGCTCAATAAGTTGAGTTTATGAGCTAATGAGCTAAGTTTGAGTTGAGAATTTGAGCTCGTTTATTAAATGGGCCTAACTTGAGCTTTGCAAAGTCCAACTCAGTAGCTCGTGAGCTAGCTAGGTATGTGTATGTGTGTGTGTGTGTATATATATATATATATATATCTAATGAGATGAGTTTTTATTGTGAGAGAGTGATAGAAGTAAATCTTGACCATACAACCATAAATGGATGATCAAGATTAAAAGTTACTTAAAGGTCACGTGACCACTTGAAAAAATTACATGTATTTATATTCTAATTTTAACTATTTATGTAAGATCCAATAGTCAAGATTCACTCCTTTTGCCTCTTACAATAAACACTCTCATCAGATACCCTTATATATATATATATATATATATGGAAAGGATCCACTTACACCTAGTGTAAGTAAAAGAGACTTACACCTAATCTTATACCATTCATTTTATTATGATCTTGTGGCTATCATTTATCTCTTATCTTAGCCACAAAATCACAATAAATGAAGAGTGTAAGATTAGGTGTAAGTCTTTTTTACTTATACTTAGGTGTAAGTGGATCCCTTCCTATATATATATATATATATATATATATATATATATTGTAAAAAAGACTAATAACGTGTTTTAAACTGGCTTAGTTAAACACTTAGACTTGTCAAAATGCAAACTTGCATATTATGGTTGGTTTAAATGTTTTAAGATGAGAATCAGTGACAGTTTTGTTTATTTTTGTTTATGGTGGAAGACATGCTTAAGTATGTTAGTGGTTGTTTGGTTAAACTATTGGATCTGTCATAATGCAAATTTGCTGGTTGTGGTTGGATGAAATGTTTGCAGATTAATTATAATTAATTTAGATTAATTATGATGTGTTGGTAATGATTAATGAATATGACTTAGTAATTTGGTATTATGTGTAAAATATAGAAATTATGTTGAAAATAGGTTATGAACTTATGGCTAAATACCCTAGCTTATTATGCCTAAAAGGCTTAATTTGTACATAACTCGAGCTAGCTCATTAAGTTCAAGTTGCTCGTGAGCTTAGAGTGAGTTGAGCTCGAGTTAGGAAATTAAACTCACTTCTTATCAAGCATACGCCTAAGTTGAGCATATTATCATCGAACTGAGCTTGAGTTATTAGGATCAACTCAGCTCACTTCCACCCCTATCTTTGGTATAGAATGCTAAAAACTCAGCTACAACATTACAAGTACAGAAAAAACCTGGGCTTTTTGACCAAAATACTCTTCTAGGCCAAATTATTTACTAAACTGTAACACTTTTGGCCATATTGACTTTTTTATTTTTAGTTTTTAGAGTTACACAGATAGTGCTAACATGGTTGGCATTATCCACGTCATAACTTCATTAGTGATGGTGCTTCTTACGTGGAAGCACCATAGCTTTTGGCACTTTGATCAAGGAAACACAAAACATTGTGCATTTAAAGCAGAAAAACATCAAGTTTATTGATGTTTCCTACATGGAAACGTCCTATGGTTTGGCGTTTCCAAACCACGAGTTTTTTTTTAAATAATTAATTCTCATTTTCCTTTTTTAATACAAATATAAACACGACTATCCTCTCATTAAGTTTTCGATTTCAACACATCTCTGCTTTGTTGAAATTTTTTTTTTCACAACCTAGAAATGTTTAGTCATATGATAAACAAATCTGTTCTACAATTTACTTATAACCTATAACTAAGTTAAAAATAAGTAGAAAAGAAAATATGAGTATGCCATAATAACATAGGACAAAGTTGTGACCACCTAAAACTGGGGTCATGATCGGAGCATGGGCTAGAATACCAGCCTGGCAAGTCTATCAAAATGAACTAACTTTAGCAGTTCAAACATTCTGATTGTATGTGAAATTTGTCAGAGTCTCTCCTAAAAATTAGAAGTCCCCAGAAGTATATCATCCTATTTATTCAAGCATATCCATATATATTTAGATTTCCAAATCACCAGAGCATCTACACGATGCATAATAGAAACATTTGTACATATATATGTAGTCATCACAGATTAAGCAAACACAACAAAACTAGATAGGTTTATACATTGATTCAAGTGTAACCCAATCACAATAGACAAGCAACACTTACCCACATATCCTTTGACCTTTACCCACCATATTTTTAACTTAGCTACAAATTACAAGTAAAATATAGAATAAGTTTGTTTATCATATGACTAAACATTTCCAGCTCGTGAAAAATAAGTTTTCCAACAAAGTGGAGATATATTGAATTCGGTAAAATAGTGAGAGGACAGCTGTGTTTGTATTTGTATCAAAAAAGGAAAATGAGAGTTAGTTATTTAAAAAAACTCCCGTGGGTTGGAAACGCCAAACCTTAGGACGTTTCTATATAAGAAACACCATTAAGCCTAATGTTTTCCTGCTTTAAACACAAGACTTTTGCGCGTTCTGTGGACAAAGTGCCAAAATATATGTCACTTCCACATAAGAAGCATTGTCATTGATGGATTTATGATGTGGATAACGTCAATTGTGTTGCGCTATCTACGTGCAACTAGAAAAAAAAGCCAATGTGACCAAAAGTGTGACAGTTTAGTAAATAATTTTGCCTAGAAAGGTATTTTGGTCAAAAAGCTGTAAAACCTGAGCTAAAGCCAGAGAACCAAGAAGTAATCGAATAGATGTCTTGAAGGATGGAACTATTGTAAGAGAGGTCTAGAGAGCTGCTTAAAATACTAGTATATACTTTCTTGGCATCTCCTTCAATAAGGGTGTAATAGGTCGGTTTAGTTCGGTATTAGTAGAGAAAAAAATCCAAACCGATCAAGATTAATTGGTTTTGTTTGGTTGAGTTTTTGCATTTTTTCATGACCAAACCAAACTGAACACCAGCATGTCGGTTTGGATGGTCGGGTTATACTCTTATTTTCCCCTTGTTATGTGCTAACCAAAATTAAACCAGTTCCAAAAAAAATAGTAATATCAAGAGATGAAACTAGCAATATCAAACTATTTAGAATCTACAAAATCAAAGATGAAACTACATAAAAAATGAAATATCAAGAAAACTCAAACAGAGAAGTGGTGTTCAGATCTGCATCTCAACCTCCAGATCTTAGAAAATAACCGTATATGGAGAAGATGCAGTACCCGTTAGCATCGAAAGATGAAGTCGAAGCACACTTTGAGAGCGTTAGTCTGTCAGAATCACTGCAGGGTCGAAGAACCAGGGTCCATGGTCGAAGACGAAGTTGCAGGTCATGGTTGACGACGACGTTATGGTTAATAATGGCTCGTGTCTTTGCAAAACCAACCAATCTCAAAAAAGGAGGGCTCGCGTCATCGGTGGAGTTGCAGCGGTGGCTCGTATCGCCGGTGAAGTCACAACAGTGGCTAAGGCATTGGCAGGGGTGGCAGCAGTGCTAGGGTTCAAGAGGGGAGGGAGTCGAAAATGGAAAATGAGTTATAAGAGAATCTAAGAATGAAAAACACTTGTGTTATCCATTCTCTAAGACAAAAATGGCAACATTTTTATTAAAAAAAATATGTTTATATGTTCAGGTCAGGCCGAGAAATGAAGTGTGGCATGGTACAACCCCAAAGACCCCATCTCAAATAGCTATGTAGGTGAAATTGAATCTGAAAAGCTTTTACTAAGTGAGGAAATGTGATGAGCCGCTATAGAGCACCTTCATTTCCTCGCTGAGTGAAAGGTTTTCAGATTCAGTTTCACCTACATAGCTATTTGAGATAGGGTCTTTGGGGTTGTACCATGCCACACTTCATTTCTCTCTGTCCATATGTCATACCATGTTGTAGCTAGTAGCTCAATAATGTCCAAAAGTATGTTGCAAAGCACATGCTAAAAGTGGTTCAACCAATCCTCCAAGTTGCTAGCCTCTATTGTTAGCCCATGGTTAACACCATAGCAACATACTACTTCGGTCGAAAAAAAAGACTCACAATACAAGTGCCATGTAGTTTTCGAATGGACCCTATATGGATAACATTCATCACCAACTTTAATACCTTTGAGGGATAATCGATTTCTAGTAGGCAAGATATTTCTGTATATTCTCCAAGCGAAAACACGCAACCTAGGAGGAATATTTAGTTTCCAAACCTTCTTCCAAAGTTGCTTAAATCTAGACATGAAGCACCAAGAATGTGTAGAATCATCACTCACACTAGACTGATTGTGGAACTTCTTGTTCCAAGTCACTTATATCCATTATTCACCGAATACTTACCTCTCTCATCATGGGCCCAGAACAGGGAATCTGACTGATATCCATTTGTTAATAGAAGTTGGAGAATTGATTGAGTTATATTAGGAGAGAAAATCTCTTAGATTAGCTACTTATTCCATCTACGAGAGGGAGTAACATCCCAAATACTAGTACTAATAGCGTATTCAGTTTACGCTTCAGTAATTAGGATTTGGTACATTACTTACGAATATAATTAATTTTTCAAATAAAACATTAGATAAATATCAAAATATTAGCCTTATGCGGAATCATAACATACATATATTAAGAAATATGATTTATACAAACTGTACATTATATACATAAGAATGTCTCATAGCACAGGATTGATATCACCACTTCCATATATCTAAACAAAGAACTAAACTTAACACTTCATGTCAAATCTCCATCTTATTTGGCTGCCTAGGTCCTACCTGGAATCATCATAGAAAATCATAGAAGTAGGGGGTGAGAATCATAAAAGTTCTTAGTAGTTTACCAAAATCGTGTCATCACAACAATTCGAGCTGTTTCGAGAAAAAATCATTTCAAATCATTAACATATAATCCTTAGAAAGGTGGCTAAAGCCAAATCAAGTCCTTTCTCTTTCTGAAATAGAGGTTCATTTTATATCATTTATCAAAATCACTTGAGATCAAATCGTTCATCAAATCTTATTAAAATCTCAAACTCATGTCAAGAGATCTTATTTCTAGAAATTCATGTCTCAAATCATAATTTATTTTATCAAATCTCATCAAATCTCATGTCATCAAATCATAATTCAAATATTCAAATCTTGAGTCATCTACTTGTAAATCATTTCATCAAATATAAAGAAATCTCATCTTTATCATCGATTATCAAATCATATCAAAAAATCTCATCTATCAAGATTCATATCTCAAATCATCAGGACACATGTGTCATCTTAAAACCAAAGGTATGGAGGGTGTACTAGCCTCATAATACCATTCACTTGGTAGTAGCATGCTTTCAAGTTGGTGCACATTAACCTATTTATAACGATCAATTCACCACACAAATCTACTCCGGGGTCAAAGTAACCTAAACCACAACTTATGAGGGAATTATCCGTCCTCATTCCAAACTTGTGAGTAGAGAGGAAACAACTTATAAGGGAATTGTCTGTCCTCATTTCAGAGTTGTGAGTAGAGAGAGAATTATCCGTTCTCAACTACTTTAATAGAGAGGGTATCTTCCTTCCTCACACTATCCCCTCAACTACTTAGATAGGGAGGGTATCTTCCTTCCTCACATTATCTCTAATCCATGAATACCTCAAGTAGAGAGCAAATTATTCGTCCTCAACTACATTTCATCTAGGGAGAGCTCGAGTAAAGAGGGAGGGAATTATCCGTCCTCTACCTCAATAACTCAAGTGGTAAGGAAATATCTATCCTCAACCACCCTTTCCAAATCTTGCCTTAGGACTAAGGATATCCTAAATAAATGGTAACTCATGTAAATCAATTATTAATTTTAATCATCATTCATCAAACATAAAATGGTATGCATATAAAATTTTTTCTTATCATCAATAATTAAATCCATCATTCAATCTTATTTGATGCAATATCATCATGAAAATCATTTCTCAAATCATCAATCTCATTTAATTCAATATCATCATAAAATCATTTTTCAAGTTTGATTGGATGCATAATGATATCACGTTTAAATGAATCATAATATTTTAATCTAAGGTTTAAGGTTTGTATTTAGGTTACATGGGATAAAGAACTATGTTTCCATCATTTTCAGATCAAAATCATCAAATTAAGAACCTGATAATCAATTACATGTTAATAATAACATAATTTTTATATATTTTTATTATAAAAAATAAGTATTATTATATCTCAATATATTTAATTTTAGTGACTTTGTAACATTATTGATTTATTTGTTAAAAGAAATCATTAATCTAATTATTGTGATAAATTTCATGATTAAATCTGTAAATTTATTTGACTTTCTATTAACAAGTGCAATTTGCTACAATTAAAGTTAGCCCACATTGATAACGAAGATGTGAAAGCAAAATTCGAACCTTCAATATACTTTAATGTTGGAAGTGGCCCACGGTACACAAGTGAAGAGCTGAAGCAAAGTGAAATAGTCAAAGGTGAAGGGCCTTAAACCATTATATTTTCTACATTGATGATGTTGGGCTTATTACAGTGCAAAAGTGGCAAATTGAAGCAAGTCAAAAGGTCCAACGATGTTAATGGGCTTTGATCACAAAGTTTAGTGAAATAGTGCTCAAATTAAAAGCCACTAGAAGGGTTGTGCTAAATATCTATAAATAGGCAGCAATTGACGAGATTGGGACGTTCAGTGCCGTGGGGACTCTCACAACTAAGAATATGAGTGTCAAAATGAGACAAGTTTGATAAGTCAATTCGAATAATCTAATAAAATAGATGAATTAGATTAGTAAAATTTTAACTAAAAACTTACATATTTAAGAATGTCTTAAACTCGAATTGGTCGTAAGAATAAATTTGAACCAACTCACTATTTTAACACTACATAAGATTAAATGAGTTGGGCTAAGCTAGCAAAATATCAGTCTAAAACTTACATGACCCAAATGGATCAGCCTAAAAATGAGTCGACCCCGAATGGGCCGACCCGACCCGTTTTGACACCCCTAACTAGGAATGACAATTTTATTTGTCCTACGGATATTCGCGGGTAATAT
Organism: Ormosia emarginata; assembly: GCA_029884605.1. Taxonomy (NCBI): domain Eukaryota; kingdom Viridiplantae; phylum Streptophyta; class Magnoliopsida; order Fabales; family Fabaceae; genus Ormosia; species Ormosia emarginata. The sequence continues at coordinate 10,890,277 of JAQQTP010000057.1, forward strand.
CCATTTAATTTCTTCTGCAGATATAAATATCCGTTTGTGTTATTTATGTTTAATAAATGGGGCATGAGTGGTGTGGTTCCCCCCGTACCTGCAGGTATCCGCAAAAAAATTACAAAAATATTTTATATAAAATTATTAAAAAACCTCATTATATAAATTAAAATATGGTAGAGTTATATTGGAATTCGACATTATATTTAGATGCTGGTTGAATTTTAAGTGTTTTAAAATGTGTGATGCAATTATATTGAACTTGTAATTGGATGTAAGTTGAATTTTAAATATTTTAGGTGTTTGACATTATTTTTGTATTAAGTTGTATTGGACAAATTTTGAGAAATTATGGTGTTATACTTTTTTTCATTTTATTTTTTATTATTTTTTATTATTTTTTTACAATTTATTTTGTACTGCAGATATTTGTGGATACCCATTTACTTGCAGAGGAATGATAAACGGATACCAGCACGAATATTATCTGCGGGGGCGGGAGCAGATATTATCTGCGGGGGGCGGGAGGCTACTACCCGTCTTCGCCCCACCCTGTTGCCATCCTTACTCAAAGTGCCACATGAGAAAGCATAGAGGATACAAAACAATAATGCAGTAGCACAACACAGGGAGAGCGCAACAATGAAGAAAAATATGAGAGAATAGGAAGTTTACAATGGAGAATATTAATGAGATAATTTTATTGTGTTTTAATCTTTCTATGTCTTGCTAAATTCTCTGTACTAAGGGGATGATGAAACCTTGTTTGTTTTGACATTGCTATGTTTAATTATTGTTACCCAATTTTAGGATTTAATGTTTATTGATTCCATTTTCCTATCAGACAATATGAATGAATTTTTAGATGAGTTCAATTATGTTTTTCTTATGCTTTTCAATTTATTTGTGTTATCTGAGTGTTCGTGGTAATTGTTAGATATTAATTATAATTTTTTGTTAGGGATACATTTGATGATTTGATAATTTACTATTAATTAAGAAAATTTATCATACACTTGATTATTATTTTTAGTGCTTCATTGATAGATTTTTTGTGAACACATGCTTTGTCACTAGATGTTCATGAGACAAATTATTTGGGTATAATAATTTGACATAGTTAATGTTAAAATTAATCTTGGTAGATTTTGACCCTTAGTCATTTTACATCTGATAGAAACCTCATTCATATATTTGTTTTCTTTTAATTTGTCTTTTATTTTAGTTATTTATTTAATTTAATTTTTGCATATTTGGCTAATCAATTTGTGCAACTAGATTAGAAAGAATTTTTCAATACTTAAAATTAACTCTAAGTCTTTGTGGGATCGACCTCGTATTTGCTCAACTATACTTCGGTACGACTCATCACTTGCAAGTATTTTTAAGGCTTAATAAAAAGTCACAATAAGTTTTTGGCACCGTTGCTGGGGCTTAGTTAGTTAAATTTAAGTATTTGTTAAATTTTTCTCTTCTACTAGTTGATTTTTTTAATTTATTTTTTTTATTTGCCTTATTTTATTTTATATTTAATTGCTCTATTTTCTTTAATTTTATTTTTTTGTTCTTTCAGCTTTGCATGACAACTTGGGTTCATGATCATACACATAGATTAGTGAGAGTTGATATAGAGCCTATAACAGAGATGGATATGACTGTGTAAGGAGATGATGTTAAACCACTTAGGGAATTATTTTGCTCAATATCTGTGAATCCACCCTCATTGTTTTGCATGCTATTACTGCTATCTATTTTGAGATTAAATCTCAAGTTATCAATATGCTTCCAATTTTTCATGGCTTAGATATGGAAGACTCATACTTGCATGTCAATGATCTTTTAGAAATTTGTGAAACATTTAAATTTCAAAATTTTTCTGCAGAATATATGCGTTTGTGTCTTTTTCCTTTTTCATTGAAAGATAAAACAAAAATTTGAAAAAATTATTTACATTCTAAGTCTATTACTTCGTGGGAAATTTTGAGACAAAAGGTTTTATCTAAATTTTTTCCCATGTCCAAAACAAATTCTTGGAGAAAGGAAATTTTAGATTTTTGCTAAGAAGACCATGAAAAATTCTTTGAAAGTTGTGAGAGATTTAAAGATTTACTTGTGAAGTGCCCTCACCATGATTTTGAAAAATGACGCATTGTGCGGTATTTTTATAATATGTTGACATAATCTAATAGGGGCTTGGTTGAGTCTATGAATGATGGCACATTTTTGAATTTGAATGCACAAGATGACTATAAGTTTTTTGTGGATTTGTCTAAAAATTCTCAACAGTGAGACTTTGCTAATCGTAGGGATATATGAACACAACCTAAGAAGGGATGTTTATATGAGGTTAGTGATGATACAAACATCAAAGCTAGACTAGATGCTATTATACGTGAAGTTAAGTCTATATCACTCAATAAATGAGTTAGTCAGGTTAATAGTGTCCACTAGGAAAATTGTGCATTTTATAAGAGTAATATGCATGCTTCTTCTATGTGCTCTTATTATGCACCTAACAATGATTGTTTTGTTGAGTAGGAAAACATAATAGGGAGATCTTTTGCTAACACTTCAAATATTTATAATCCTAATTAGCGAAATCACCCTAAGGTTGTGTTTGGATAAAGCATTCTAAAATTTTAAAGAATTTAAAATACTAAGCAATTGAATTACATCAATTCAATCACCTTCATTTTCAAAAATTTTAGTTTGGATAATTATTTATAAATTTTAAATTCTCAACTCACAAGCACTAGCACTGATATGTGAGAAAATAGAACAACAACACGACAGAGGAACGACGACTTGCAGTGACTCAGGCTTAAACGGTGGTGTGGTGGTCAGGGCTGGTCTGATTCATGAGCTGTCAGTGGTGGTTGAGTGGTGCGGTGGTTCGACCATGGAGGGGTGTCGACGACGTGGCTGTGGGCAGTGATGGCCGTTTTGATGGCGAGCCCGTCTTTTCGGTGATTGACATTTTGTCAAATCTTTCGTTGTCTAAGCTTAGCCACTAGCAATCCAACAAAACTGCCTCACCACCCTATAACAATTACACTCAAGCCACTACCAAACTGCCACTTATAAACATCGTCTGAACCACCCCAAGACACCACACATCACCATTGCAATTTAGGCCCTGAACCTATACCACCACAACCACCAACATAGGCACCCAGATTTAGCAACCCGTATACTCACTGTAGCCAACCTTCATTCAAATCAAAACCCGTCAACCCAACTGTCGTGTTCCACTAGAACCACCCCACGCTATGGTTGCCACCTTGGACCCGCTGTGAATTGCAGCTTCATGCTCTGCTACCTCGAAACCTCTGATCACCAAAACTGCATCAGTAACCCGTATGCCCACCGTAACTAACCTTTCTTCCAATTAATACCCGTCAACGTAGCTGCCGTGCTCCACCAGAACTGCCCCATGCCATGGCTTCGGGGATAGAGTTTCTGGATCTGTGCAGTAGCATAGCATATAGAAAGAAACGAGATCGAAGATGGGGTCTGGAGAAAGAAGATGCAGGGAATTTTAGAATTCCACCTATTTAGGAGGTATTTTAAATTCTTTTTTTTTAAAACTGATCAAATACTCTTTTAAAATACTTGGAATTTTTAAAATGATTCTGTAAAATATCCAAACAAGTTATTTTATTACAAATCATTTTAAATCCTCTATAAAAATACATTCCATCCTTAAAATACTTTATCCAAATACACACTAATTTTTCTTAGAAGCAAAATAACTTTTTAAGTAACTTACGTGATCAACTTATGGAGCGTTAGACTCAATTTCAGCAGTCAAACCAAGGTTATCAACAACCATAATATTTTCAAAATCAAGGAGCAGGTCAGTCTAAGTAACAGTCATAACTAGGGGAGACTCTTGACCAATTTATGCAATAGATGAGAAATACCATGTAAGTGACTACGAATGCCATTTAAGAAATAAAGAATGTTACCTAAGTGCACACTAATGCTATAGCAAAGTTGAAAGTTCAGATGAGTTAATTGGCCAGTCAGATGGTAGAAAGAGAGAGAAAGAGAGAGAGAGAGAGAGAGAGAGAGAGAGAGAAAAGTTTCCTAGTCAGCCTGTCCCTAATCCGAAAGGACAGTATGTTATTCATGAAATATCTAGTTCTAACAGGAAAAATGAGCAGATTCAGTCTATCACCACCCTTAGGTCTGGGAAGCAAATAGATAATCATGTTGTAGAGCCTATGAAGGATAATAGGAAGTTAGAAACCAATAGTTCTAAGGATAAGAATAACTCAGATAAGGATAATGTGCCCTTAAAACTTAATGTGTCTACTCCTAAAGTTGTAGAGCTTAAAGTTAAGGAGTATGTGCCTATGACCCATTTTCCTCACAGATTAGTAAATCCTAAGAACACTGTGCAGTCAGGTGATATTTTAGAGATTTTTAAACATGTGCAAATTAACTTGCCTTTTCTTGATGTTATTAGGCAGGTGCCTACATATGCTAAATTCTTAAAAGATCTTCTCATTGTGAAGAGGAAGTCTAATGTTCCCAAGAAGACCTTTTTGATAGAGCAGGTAAGTTTTGTTATTCTCAATAAATATCCTGTTAAGTATAAAGACCCTGAATCACGTACTATTGCTTGTAAAATTGGGGATCATAATGTTGAGAGAGCTTTACTAGATCTAGGTGCAAGTCTTAATTTGTTGCCTTATTTTGTTTACTTGCAATTGAGTTTAGGGGAGTTGAAACCGACGTAGATGACTCTCCAATTAGCTGATAGATCTGTTAAATATCCTAGTGGCATTGTTGAAGATGTGTTGATAAAAATTGAGAATTTTTACTTTCCTGTTGACTTTGTTGTACTTGATACTAAGCTTATTTATGGTCCCTATCCCCCAACTCATGTTATTTTGGGTCGCTCATTCCTTGCTACATCTAATACATTGATTAATTATAGGATTGTTGTGATGAAACTATCATGTGAGAACATGACTGTTGAGCTTAATATTTTTCATATCAGTAAACAGATGTCTGATGATAATAATAATGAGGTGCATGAATTGAATTGATAGTTTGACTCAAGACTCATTTATGCATTCTAGTTGTGATGATCCATTATTGCCATGCTTGAATCATTTTAATGCTGATTTTGATATTGATTAAGCTATTAGGGATACAAATTCTTATTAGATTTTGTTCCTTTGATGAATGTGAATAGGTGACAACCTATAGTCCAGCCAATCACCTTGTCTTCATCCCTACCTTTGCCATCCATTGTAGAGCCACCAAAGTTAGAAATGAAGCCCTTGCCAAGCACTCTCAAGTATGTGTTTTTAGGCACTAATGAGACATTACTTGTCATTGTAGCTTCTAATTTAGATGAGTCCTAAGAACATCAGTTAGTGGACATATTGAAAGAGCATAAGGAAGCTATAAGATGGTCAATTGTAGATATTAAGGGTATTAGTCCTTCTATAGTGATGTATAGGATTTATTTAGAGGAAGGTGCTAAAGCTACTCGTGAGGCCCAAAGACGTTTGAACCCAATCATGCAGGAAGTAATTAGAAAAGAGGTGTTAAAATTGTTAGATATAAGGATAGGGATTATCTATCATATCTCCGATAGTAAATAGATTAGTCTTGTGCAGGTTGTGCCTAAGAAGTATGGAATAACTGTGATTGAAAATGAGGCTAATGAGTTAGTTCCAACTAGGGTGCAAACAGGGTGGAGAGTGTGTATTGATTATAGGAAATTGAATGTTATAACTTGAAAAGATCACTTTCCTCTTCCTTTTATTGATCAAATGTTGGAAAGGCTTGTTGGTCATGCATATTATTGTTTTCTATATAGATATTTAGGGTATAACCAGATTCCAATTGCACCTGAGGATCAAGGAAAAAACTACTTTTACATATCCATTTGGTACTTTTGCTTATCGTCCCATGCCTTTTGGATTATGTACCTGCTACTTTCCAGAAATGCATGATTAGTATTTTTTTCTGATATGGTTGGTGAATTTTTGGAAGTGTTCATGGTTGACTTTTTTATTTTTGGATCTACTTTTGATAATTGTTTGCATCATTTGCCTTTGGTTTTGGTTAGGTGTAAAGAAAAGAATCTTGTACTTAATTGGAAAAAATATCATTTCATGGTTAAAATGGGTATTGTGGTTGGTCACGTCATATATAAAGATGACAATGATGTTGATAAAACTAAAATTGACTTGATTTCTAACGTTCCTCTCCCTAAATCTGTGAAAGAAATTAGATCTTTTCTAGGGCATGCAGGTTTCTATAGGAGGTTTAAGGATTTCAGCAAGGTAGCAAAACCATTATGCAACCTTCTAGGTAAGGATGCTCCATTTGTTTTTAATGATGCATGCTTGCAATCTTTTAATAAGTTGAAACTTGAATTGACTTTTGCTCTGATTATTAAGCCACCTGATTGGAGTTTACTTTTTGAGATTATACGTGATGCTTTTGATTATGCTATTGGTGCTGTCTTGGGACAAAGAGTGAATAGGTTGTTTCATGTGATTTGTTATGCTAGTAAGACTCTAAATGCTGCCTAATTGAATTATTCCACCACTGAAAAGGAATTGCTAGCTATTATGTTTGCTTTAGACAAATTTAGATCATATGTTGTTGGATCAAAAGTTGTGATATATTCTAATCATGCTGCATTGAAATATCTGTTGGCTAAAGCTAATGCAAAAGCTAGACTTATTAGGTGGGTTTTACTTCTGTAAGAATTTGAAATTGAAATCAAGGATAAAAAGGGTACTGAGAATGTGGTTGTTGATCATTTGTCTACATTAGTTGTTGAGTATGATAGTGATACTTCTCCTATTGTGGAATCTTTTCCAGATGAGCAATTACTGCATGTTTCACAAACCCCATGATATGTTGATATTGTGAATTATTTAGTTATTTTGCAAATGTCATCCCATTGGTTTAAACAGGATAGATTGAAGTTCTTGTCTCAAGTAAAATATTTCTTTTGGGATGATCCATACTTGTTTAGATACTATTATGATCATATTATTAGGAGATGCATTCCTGAATGGGAATAACAAAGTATCATATCTTTTTGCACGATTATGTATGTGGTGGGCATTTTAGTTCTAATAAAACAACAACCAAAATTTTTTAATGTGGTTTTTATTAGCCTTTTATTTTTCGTGATTCTTATACTTATTATTCTACTTGTGAAAGATGTCAAAAGTTGAGGAGTATTGGTAAGAAAAATATGTTGCCCTTGAATCTTATTTTGATTATTGATGTATTTGATGTTTACGGTATTGATTTTATAGGACCATTCCCTAACTCTTTTGGTTATCTATATATTCATATTGGTGTTGACTATGTTGCCAAATGGGTTGAGGCAAAAGCATATAGAAGCAATGACCACTAGGTGGTTGTCCAATTTTTGAAATGAAATATTTTTGCACGTTTTGGGACACCACGGGCTATCATTAGTGATAGGGGCAAGCGTTTTTGTAATAGGCCATTTGAGTATTTAATGAAAAAGTATGACATTACTTATAAGGTAGCTACCCCTTATCACCCATAAACTAGTGGTCAAGTTGAGGTATCTAATAGGGAGATTAAAAGAATTTTGGAGAAAACTGTAAACCCCTCTAGGAAAGACTGGTCTTTATGTCTAGATGATACATTGTGGGCATAGCACACAACATTTAAAACTCCTATTGGGATGTCTCCATATAGACTTGTTTATGGTAAGACTTGTCATCTCCCTGTTGAGTTGGAGCATAGAACATATTGGACTATCAAGTATCTTAATTTTGAGTTGGATAAGGATGATAATAAAAGGAAACTTCATCTTAATGAACTGGAAGAAATTCGTAATGATACTTATGAGTATGCAAAGTCTTATAAAGATAGGATGAAAAGAGTACATGATAGTTACATCTTTAGAAAGTATTTTCAACTTGGTTAAAAAGTTTTTTTGTACAACTCTCGCTTGCATTTATTTCCAAGTAAATTGAGATTCAGGTGGTCTGACCCATATGTTGTGAGGACTGTCTACCCTCATGGTGCTGTTGAGATATAAAATCTCAAGGATGGTAATAATTTTAAGGTAAATGGTCAGCGGTTGAAGCTTTACCTTGAGTTGAAAGATCCATATATAGAAGAGACTTTGGTAGATGATCATGTCTGCCAAAATTGAGGTAAGTTTTTAATTTAAGTTTTATTTTTATTGAATTGGCTTAAGTGCCTCCCAAATTTCGAAGCCTTTGTATGAGAATGTAAATAGTGTCAGCCATAAAAAAAATTAAAATATTCAAAACCCAAAAAAAAAAATAGTTTGCATGCTTATTTATTTTATTTTACTTTATTTTGTTTTTATTATTTTTGTCATTGCTAACCATTGTCAGGGTGTAGTTATCCTCTTCTCATCTTCTCTTTTTAATTGTTAAGTATTTTAGGTATGTGACTCATCCCTATTACTCTATTTATTTTTATCCCAATAATTTCTTTGATGCATATTAATGATGATTTCTTAAGTCTAGATTTAATTTGAAACATTGAGGACAATGTTTGATTTTGATTGGGGGTAAGAGTTACTTGAATTTTAGTCATGTTATCATTATGTCACTTTTGTAAGGAAATTTTTTTCTATCATCTTATTCATGTTATTTCATATTATTCATAGTTGCTTCTACATGTCTTTTTGTTAAAAAAAATGAAATAATTAGAAAACTTGATGAAAGTATGTGGATACCATATTTTTGCCAAGTGAGTTTTGAGTCATTCATTTCTATTGTAAGAGTATTTTCTTGTTAGTGCTCATAATTTTTTTTCCTCACTAGATAGTTTCATTATTGTTATTTTTGGTTAAAGAGAAGTTTTATATCACACTTGCATTTAATTTAATGTTATGAAAGTTAGTAGAATTGTGTGTTTTCTTGAGAGATGATATTAAGTTATGTTTTTTATTTTGAGCTTTTAAATAATATTTTTGTTCTTTCACATATTGCCGCTAGCATCCCTTTGAGCCTATTTATTGAGTCTTTCTTTCTTAATAATTTTCCAAATTGTTTCAAGAAAGAAGCAATATTATTGCAGTATGGGAAAATATAAAGAAAAAAAATGGTAAAGTGAAAGTGCAAGAAATTTTTTTTAGAAAAGTTACAAAGTTGGAAAAAAATGAGAAAAGAAGAGGAAAAATGTTGGTATTTGGAGTAGGAGAATAAAAATGATTTATAGAAGGATAAGAAAATTGTGTTGAAAGTATAAAAATCATGCTTCTAAATATTTTTGGAACACTTTTGATTTTTATTGTTACCCTTAGCCTTCATATTTTTCTCTTACCCACATTACAAGCTTAATAAAGTCCTATTTGATCTTAAAGGATTTCATTGTTATTCCAATGTACATGACTAATCTCAAAGTGTGATGTATAGTCTTTTCTTGACATCTTTTCATGAAATAATATTTATGCTATTTTCTTAGTATTCTTTTTATTATTTTATATGTGAGATATTTGTTTTGATTTTTACCAACTACTCTACTTACATATACTTGCTATGAGTGACACTAGACTTCTGAGATATTTTTATTAGTGAGTGAAACACTTGTGAGGATTGTATATGGTTGAAAGATATTTTTTGATGGGGATTCTAGTTGTGATATATAGAGACAATGGGTATATGCCATAGTAGCTATATTATTCACATACTTTGAGTTTGATGATGATAGAATTTTTGTGACAATTATGATATTCTGATTCATGACTGATATTCCTGAGTTGAGATAAAATAGATTTGATTAGATTGGTTGAATATATTATTTAATTTGAACTTTATTTAAAATTACTTTTATTGTTAGGACTAACAATAAGTTGATTAAGGGGTTACGATAATAATCTAATTTTTATATATTTTTCTTATAAAAAAATAAGCATTATTATATCTGAATATATTTAATTTTAGTGACTTTGTGTCATTATTGATTTATTTTTTTAAAAAAGTCATTAATATAATTATTGTGATAAATTTCATAATTAAATCTGTAAATTTATTTAACTTTCTGTTAACAAGTGCAATTTGCTACAATTAAAGTTGGCCCACATTGATAACAAAGATGCGAAAGCAAAATTGGAACCTTCAATATACTCTAATGTTGGAAGTGGCCCACGGTACACAAGTGAAGAGCTGAAGCAAAGTGAAAAAGTCAAAGGCTTAAGGGCCTTAAACCATTATATTTTCTGCGTTGATGATGTTGGGCTTAATACGGTGCAAAAGTGGTAAATTGAAGCAAGTCAAAAGGTCCAACAATGTTAATGGGCTTTGATCACAAAGTTTAGTGAAATAGTGTTCAAATTAAAAGCCACTGGAAGGCTGTGCAAAATATCTATAAATAGGCAGCAATTGACGAGATTGGGACGGTCAGTGCCATGGGGACTCTCACAGCGCCACACGAGTAGAGGTGGCAAAACGATCAATTCGTTCTGATTCGTCTCGTACAGTCTCAATCCATCGTGAGGTGAGTTGAGTTGACTTATTTTAAAAAATGAGTTAAAAAAATCAACTCACATCATTTTAGAGAGGATTTGCGGATTTACAGATTGATATGCATAAATGATAAAATGAGAAAATTTGAACGTGTTGATAGGCCAATCCGCTTAACCTGACAAAAAAATAAAAAAAATATATAAAAAATAAAAAACACTATAAAAGAAGACACAAAAACAATGAGTTATGATTCTCACTCATAAAAAGAGTAGATGCAGATCTAAAATGAAAAGAAAAAATTAAAAAGAGTAAAGAGAAAAGAATTAAAAAACAAAACAAAATGTAGAAATGTTTCAAAAAAAAAAAAAAATAACAACCTAATGGGTTGACCCACACCCGTCCTGCTTAACCCGTGGGGTGAGTTGTGTGGGTTAGAAAATGAAAATGGGTTCAAACATCGAATCCACCCCGCTTAAAAACAGTGGGTTGACGGGTCAACTCAATGGGTTGAACCTGTTTTGCCAGCTCTACGCACGAGAAAGCAGTGAGGAGACAAAACAGTAACACAACAGCACAACACAGGGAGAGCACAACAGTGAGGAAAAATAAGAGAGAAGACGAAGTTTGCAATGAAGAATATTAGTGAGATAATTTTATTTTGTTTTAATTTTTCTATGTCTTGCTAAATTTTCTATACTAAGAGAATGATAAAACCTTGATTATTTTGGCATTGTTATGTTGAATTATTGTCACTCAATTTTAAGATTTAACGTTTATTGATTCTATTTTCCTATCAGATTATATGAATGAATTTTTAGATTAGTTTAGTCATGTTTTTCTCATGTTTTATAATTTATTTGTGTTATCTGAATGTTGGTGATAATTATTGGATATCAATTGTGATTTCTTGTTAAGGATACATTTGATAATTTACTATTAATTAGAAAAAAAATTATCATACAATGGATTATTATTTTTAGTGCTTCATTGATAGATTTTTTGTGAGCACATGCTTTGCCTCTATATGTTCATGAGATACATTATTTGAGTATAATAATTTGACATAATTAATGTTAAAATTAATCTTGATAGATTTTGACTTTTAGTCATTTTACATCTGGTAGAAACCTCATTTATATATTTGCTTTCTTTTAATTTGTCTTTTATTTTAGTTATTTATTTAATTTAATTTTTGCATATTTGGCTCATCAATTTGTGTGATTAGATTAGAAATTTTTTTTCAATACTTAAAATTAACTTTAAGTCTCTATGAGATCGACCTCATACTTGCTCAACTGTACTTCAGTACGGCTCGTACACTTGCGAGTATTTTTAAGGCTTGATAAAAAGTCACAACACATGTCCTTGGTAATCGATTACTAGCTTAGTAGAACCTTTGTAATCGATTACAAGAGTGATGTAATCGATTACATCTTACCTAGAAGCCTTGTAATTGATTACAAAGGCTTTGAAATCGATTACAAGCTGCTCAGAAGCACAATTCGCAATTCCAGAAGCTTGGTAATCGATTACAATGACTATATAATCAATTACCACACACAAATTTTGCAGAAAACAGAGCCTTTAAGCCAATCAAACTCATACCAAATCAATAAACATCAAAATCATCACACTTAAGCATCCAAAATACTTTCAAAGGAAGAGATCAAATATGTATTTCATACCCATTTTCAAATCTTAAAGTTTCTTAAGAATCAACATCAAAGTTTGAATCGTTATCTCAAAATCAAGACATAAAAGTCTCATCTTTACCATTTCAAATTATTCATTCAAATCACAAGTTTCCAGGTCTTTGGAAAACAAAGAACGAATAGAGAAGGTAAAGAAATCCCCCTACCTCAACTTGGAGCCATTTCTTCTTTCCTTTCCTTTCTTCTTCCTCTTGATCTTCCTTTCCCCCTTCCCCTTCCTTCCTTATCCCTTTTTATTCTTGCTCTTGTTGTTGTATTTTCTCCCTTTCTCTGCTGAAGTGAGAATGTGAAAGTGAAGATAGTGAGAAATGGGGATGTGAGAGAAAGAAAAAGAGTGAAAAGAAGCAACCCAAAAATCCCATAGGTAGCTTTTATTAGAAGGGAATAGTAGAAAACATGAAGGAAGTTTCAAAATGAAATCCAACTGGAAAAATCTCATATCTACTAGGAACACTTTAATCTTTCAAAAATGAATTTTATAACCTTCATAAGTATCATAGAAAATTCTAGGATTTCATTCTATTTTCTATATCATTATTCCACCACTTTTCTTATACTGCAACATCAGTCTCTAAGCTTCATTATTCATCCCTAGGTTAAGTTAAACCTTATGGAATTGAACTGAAAAACTTTCAAGTATTCATTTTCATCCTTTAAAACTTAGAAATAAATGTTCCATATTTATTTCTATCTTCGTAGCTTTTTAAGGTAAATTCTGAGTTTATTTGAGCTATTTCTCAACTTCAATGTTATAGAGTTATACTCAAATCAATCCCAAATCATTATCAAAATTATCAAATAACTTTTATCAATTTTATTAAGCTACTGTAACCCTGATTAAGTCCATTAGGTCAGAGAGAATGTTACAATTCTCTCTCCTTTTTTTTTTTTATAAATTTTGTCCTCAAAATTTGATTTATCTTATTCAAAAAGCTTTGGATAACCTTGTATCAAAGTGGTTTCCAGCTCCCATGTGACATCCTCTGAGTCACTTCCATCCCATAGTACCTTTACTAAAGGAATATGTTTCATTCTAAGCTCTTTCATCACTCTGTCCACGATCCTTACCGATCTAACTATATAAGTTAAATTATCTTTTAACTATACAAATTCATTCTCTATGATATTTGAAGGATCAGGACTACACTTTCAAAGTTGGAAAACATAGAAAACATTATGAAAGTTAGGTAGGAAAGGTGGTAAAGCTATCTCATAGGCTACTAGTCCTATCCTTCTCAAAATTTGGAAAAGACCCAAGAATCGAGGATTCTACTTTTTGGTCTTTAGGGCTCTACCAACTTCCATAGTTGGAGTGACTCTAAGGAATACATGTTCTCTTTCATTGAATTTCAAGGGTCTTCTTCTCTCATTCACATAACTTTTTTGCCTACTTTGTGTTGTTATCACCCTATCCCTTATTATTTTAATCCGTTCTGTGGTCTGTTATACCAAAAGCTTTTTGCAAGGCTCCCCAAAATTTAGAAAGGAATCTAAGATCTCTATCTGATATCATACAAAAGAGAATTCCATGCAATCTGACTATTTCTTGGAGATACAACTGATTAATCTATGGCATCATGGCTGAACTGGGTCCTTGGTAAACTCATCATAAAATATATTAATATACCTTCCTATTTCCATTTGGGAATTTCCAAGAATTGAAGGAGTCTAGAGAGTCCTTGGTGTTATATTCTCACTTTTTGACGAATTAGGCATTTGGATACATATTCAGCTATATCTCATTTCATATTTGACCATCAAAATATCTTTTTGAGGTATTGATACATCTCTATGGCTCTAGGATGGATGGTGTATATGCTCTTATGGGCTCATTCTAAAGTCTTTTCTTTGATTTCATCATTTCTTGGAACACGAAGTCTATTTCTAAACATAAGTGTCCCACCACGAGCCTTCTAGAAATCCTTATTCTTTCCTGGTCATATTTATTTATCAATTATCTTTCAACGTCATCTTCCTCTTAAGCTTCTTTAATTTGACCCCTCAAAACATTCCGAATCTCTAATCTTTTTTTAAACACAGACTATGTGGTAACACATTCATTACCAGACTCAAATTTCTGAAGCTCTCAAGGAGTTCCATCTCTTGTACCGTTATTTAGGACACATGCAAAAGTTTTTGGCTAAGTGAATCAGCCATAACATTAGTCTTACAAAGATGATACTTTCATTCAAAGTCACAGTCTTTCAAAAACTCCATCCATCTCCTTTGTCTCATATTCAACTCTTTTTTACCCAACAAGTATTTCAAACTTTTTCCATCACTAAATACCTCAAACTTGACTCGATACATCTAAAGGCTCCACATCTTTAAAACAAACACAACTGTAGCTAGTTCCAGGTCATGGGTTGGGTATTTTTTTTTCATGGGTCTGGTATCACTAGCACAAGTGTGGTGGTCAAAATTTCTTTCAACTCTTGGAAGCTACTCTTACATTTCTGTGTCCACTTAAAAGGGTTTCCCTTTCTAGTCAACCTAGTTAAGGCAAAACTATTTAGAAAATCTCTTTATGGATCTCCTGTAATACCCATCTAGACCTAAGAAACTCTTAAATTTAGTTAAAGTGGCAGGTCTCTCCCATCACAACACTGCCTCTATTTTACTAGGATCCACGAATATTCCATCTCTGAATATCATGTGTCCCAAAAACTGTACCTCATTCATCCCAAAACTTATATTTTGATAACTTGGCAAACAATCTATTCTCTTTCAGGATTTCTAGAACTACCCTAGGATGCTCTTCATGTTCCTCAATTGTCTTGGGATAAATGAAAATATCATTTATAAAGACAACAACAAATTTATCAAGGTATAGTCTAAAAATTCCATCCATATAATCCATAAAAATGGCATGTGCATTTGTCAGACCAAAGGACATTACAAGATGTTCATAATGCCCACTCTTGGTCCTAAAGGCAGTCTCAGGAATACCTTCTTCTTTAACTCTGATTTGATGGTATCTTGACTTTAGGTCAATCTGTGAAACACTGCAACTCCTCTTATCTGGTCCATTAAATCATCTATCCTAGGTAGTGAGTATTAGTCCTTAATTAAGACCTTCTTCAATTATCTATAATCTACACTTGATTTTATACTGCCATCCTTCTCTTCACCAAGAGCACAGGGGCTCCCCAAGGTGAAACTCTAGGTCGAATAAACCTTTTTATCCAACCACCCTTCTATCTGTTTCTTAAGTTCAGAAAGTTCTATAGGGGACATCCTATAGGGTGCTAGGAAGATAGGTCATGTTTCTGGCACTAGGTCTATAACAAACTCAATATCTCTTTCTTAGGTGGAAGTTCACTCACTTTATCTAAGAATGCCTCTGAGTACTCTTTTACCCTTCGGACATTGTAGTCGTTTTCCATCTATCTTTAACTATTTCCCTTTTCCTTGTTGGTTCTTGAACTTTGAAAATTTCTCTTAGAGTCATCATCTTTCTCCTTTCTCTTTCGAAAGTCCTGAGGCTTTTGCTCCTGTTGAGGCTGTGGTGGTCCCGAATTATCTGACTTTATCATTCTACATTTGTTCACAAGAGTGTGAAAGTCCCTGTTCTAAAGGGATCTCACTATCTTCCCCATTTCGTCCTTCAATTCGGACTCAAACTTCACGTACTTCCAGTTCTGATCTGAATTATACCTGAAGTACGAAGAGAACTTTGACAGTTCCTCAAATCTTGCCACATACTACCCCACTATCATGTTTCCTTGTTCCTGCTTCAAAATTCGAACTCTTCTTCTACTTGCAGATTCCTTGGAAAATATTTGTCCAAGAAAGCCGTCTTGCATATCTCCCAAGTTATTTTTGTTCCAGCAACTTCTCTACACTATTTGGCATCGTTCCACCATTATTCAGCTTCCACCTTCATCACAAAGGAAGCAAGGACACCTTCTGGCCATCCGTGTATCTCATCACAACAGAGATTTTCTCTAACTCCCTCAACCATTCATCAGTCTTAGCTGGATCATACTCTCTCTAGAATGATGAAGAGTTGGTCTCCCTAAACTCTGAAGGATCATGAAAACCCTACTTTATCACAACCACTACTTTATTTTCCTGTTGTGAATGTGGGTTGCTACCTATCCTTTCCAAAACTCTTGTTTATGACGGTCGTCTGTTCTCTCATAGCTGCGACTATCTCCATTCGCTATCTCATGACAACTGTCACTTCTCTGAACATCTCCATCATATCCATTGTGCCATTACTTGTAGATGCTCTATCTCTTTGCGTACACCCAGATGATGCCATGGTCTCCCATACACATAGTACATTCTATATTGAGTTGATCAGACTCAATATTCATGTAACAGTGCAACAATAACCATGAACATACATACTCAAAGCCGTTATGCAACTCCATATAATTATTTATATATGTATCTCATCATTAAGATAAGAAAATGCATAACATCATCATAGCTAGTCCATACCCCAACTCAATAGGATGAAGTACTCTTATACCATAATGTAGCATCCTAAATAGTAGTACTAATAACGTATCCAGTTTACACATCAGTAATTAGGATTTGGTACATTACATATGAATATAATTAATTTTTCAAATAAAACATTTGATTAGATATCAAAATATGAGCCTTACGCAGAAGCATAACATATATATATTAACAAATGAGATTTATACAAACTGTATATTATATACATAAGTATGCCTCGTGGCATAAGATTAATATCACCACTTCTAAATATCTAAACAAAGAACTAAACTTAACTCTTCATGCCAAATCTCCATCTTGCTTGGCTGCCTAGGTCTTGCCTGGAATCATCATGGAAAATCATAGAAGTAGGGGGTGAGAATCATAATAATTCTCAGTAGTTTATCAAAACCGTGTCATCACAATAATTCCAGCTATTTCGAAAAAAAATCATTTCAAATCATTAATATATAATCCCTAGAAAAGTGGCTGAAGCCAAATCAAGTCCTTTTTCTTCCCAAAACAGAGCTTCATTTTATACCCTTTATCAAAATCATTTGAATGATCAAATCATTCATCAAATCTTATCAAAATCTTAAACTAATATCAAGAGATCTCATTTCTTGAAATTCATGTCTCAAATCATAATTTATTTTATCAAATCTCATGTCATCAAATCATAATTCAGATTTTGAAATCTCGAGTCATCAACTCGTAAATTATTTCATCAAATATCGAGAAATCTCATCTATATCATTGATTAGCAAATCATATCAAGAAATTTCATCTATCAAGATTCATATCTCAAATCATCAGGATACATATGTCATCTTAAAATCAAAGGTACGAAGGGTGTACTAGCCTTACAATACCATTCACTTGGTAGTAATTTACTTTCACGTTGGTGCATATTAACCTATTTATGACGATCAATTTGCCACACAGAGCTATTACAGGGTTAGAGTAACCCAAACCACAACTTATGAGAGAATTATCAGTCCTTATTCCAAAGTTGTGAGTAGAGACAGAACATAACGTATGAGGAAATTGTCCATCTTCATTCTAGAGTTATGAGTAGAGAGGGAATTATCCGTCCTTAACTACTTTGATAGGGAGGCTATCTTCCTTCCTCACACTGTCTCTAATCTAGGAATACCTCAAGTAGAGAGGGAATTATCCGTCCTCAACTACATTTCATCCAGGGAGAGCTCATGTAAAAAAAGAATGGAATTATCTGTCCTCAGCCTCAATAACTTAGGTGGCAAGGAAATATCGATCCTCAACCACCCTTTCTAAGTTTCCTCCTAGGACCAAAGATATTCTAGATAAAGGGTTACTCATGTAAATCAATTATCAATTTTAATCATCATTCATCAAACATATAATGTTGTGCATATAAAGATTTTTCTTATCATTAATAATCAAATCCATCATTCAATCTCATTTGATGTAATATCATCATGAAAATCATTTCTCAAATCATCAATCTCATTTAATTCAATATCATCATAAAATCATTTCTCAAGTTTGATTGGATGCATAATGATATCATGTTTAAATGAATCATAATATTTCAATCTAAGGTTTAAAGTTTGTATTTAGGTTACATGGGATAAAGAACTCTATTTCTATGATTTTATGATCAAAATCCTCAAATTAGGGGCCTGGTAATCGATTACATGTCCTTGGTAATTGATTACCAGCTTGGCAGAATAGTAGAAAACGTGAAGGAATTTTCAAAATGAAATCCAACTGGAAAGATCTCATATTTACTAGGAACACTTTAAATCTTTTAGAAATAAATTTTCTAACCTTCATAGGTTTCATCGAAAATTATAGGATTTCATTCTATTTTCTATATCACTATTCCACCACTTTTCTTATATTACAATATCAGTCTCTAAGCTTCATTATTCATCCCTAGGTTAAGTTAAACATTATGAAATTGAACTAAGAAGCTTTCAAGTATCCATTTTCATCCTTTAAAACTTAGAAATAAATGTTCCATATGTATTTCTATCTTCGTAGTTTTTTAAGTTAAATTTTGAGTTTATTTGAGTGATTTCTCAATTTTAGTGTTATAGATTTATGCTCAAATTAGTCCCAAATCATTATCAAAATAATCAAATAACTTCTATCAATTTTATTATACTACTATAACCCTGATTAAATCAATTGGATCAGGGAGAATGTTACAGGAGGCATCTAGCATCAGTTGGGAAACCACCTCCAAAGTAAGGTTTATAATTTGAGGGGATCCTACCTTGAAGCTGGGAGTGTCAGGAAGCCATGGATCTATCCAAATGCTAGTCGTAGTGCCATTTCCAGTCCTTCAAATAGCCAAGCTCCAAGACTTTCCTCCCTTGATCCCTTCAAGAAGACACTATCAAGTATAAGATGGGTTGGTGCCTGGATAAGCATTTAAAAAATTACCAATCAGGAAATATCTGGTTTTAGAATTCTACTTACCAAAGAATCTAGATAAGTCATAACTATCCACCTTTGTTTTGTCAACATAACCAAGTTAAAAGTATAAAGATCCTGTAACCCCATTCCACCGCCAACACAATTTTTCTCAACTCACTCAATGAATTTCTCAAGCACAAGTTTGGTCTCCCCACCAAAATTTAATCATCATGCTTCTAAGCTTTTTGACAAGGACAATGGTATTTTGAAACAGGACATGGAGTATGTGGGAATAGCCTGCACAATCACTTTAATAAGCACCACTTTCACTCCTTTTGATAAGAGCTTTTCTTTCCAACTTTTTATCCTTTTCCATATCTGTCTTTTAGTGATTAAAAAGAATGATTCTTAGATATCCTAGCCGTAGAGGGGAGGCCTAGATATTTTTCAAAGAACACCACCATGTTAATATGACAAGCTTGGCATATTTGGTCTTTCATCATTGTTGGCACATTTAAGCTGAAAAGAATAGAAGACTTCTCAAAATTAACCCGCTAACCTGATGCATCCCTATAGGATTGAAGGATGTTTAGGATGGTAGTACAATCCTCAAAAGTGGCTCTAGAAAATATCGAGCTATCTTCAATGAAGAAAAGGTAAAAGACTTTTGGCGCAGACCTGCACATGTTGACTCTCGACAGCTCATTAAGATATTTTGCTCTTTGAATTGCAGCTAATAGGCCCTCTGCACAGAGAACAAACAAATACAGGGATATGGGATCACCCTATCTAAGACCTCTCTGAGGAACATATTTCTCGCTCGAATTGCCATTTGAAAGCACAAAATAAGATACATGTTAAACACATTACATAACCAAGCTAATCCATCTATCATTGAAACCTAATTTTTTCATTATAGCTCCTAAGAAGACCCATTCTACTCTATCATAAGCTTTGCTCATGCCTAACATTATTGCTAGATAACTTTCCCTCCCATATCTTAGATTTTAGAGCATACACAAGTTTGTAGGCAATTAGGACATTATCTGTGATATGTCTATTATGAACAAATACACTTTGAGATTCTGATATAATGCTAGGGAGAATAATCTTCAATTTATTAGCCATGGCCTTGGTAATAATTTTATAAATCACATTGAAGAAAGAAATAAGTTTAAATCGAGCCATACTCTGAGCCGAGTTAATTCTTAGGATCAACACTATAAAAGTATAATTAATATCTTCTATTGACCCACCTCTATTCAAGAAATTCAACGTTGCTCATGTAACATCATGGCCTAACAAATCCATGTAGTTTTTTTTTTAAAAAGCGTAGGCATATCATCATGACCTGGTGCTTTTGTGGGATTTATCTGAAAGAGAGCCTCCTACATGACAAGTTTATGTATTATTTGTGTGTATTTTAATTGACTATTAAATGTTGCACTGAAAATTCAATGAGTTGAGATAATTTGTTGATCTAAAAAATTTAATTTTTTTAAAGTGCTATTTGAATTACAACTGTTTATGGGTGATGTCTCAAGCGTGACGCTGAGCTTTATCTTTCAAAAATTAATTGAATTAACTGAATCGTGACGACTTGTTAGTTCAAATTTAAAAAAATAATTTTTAAATAAAAAAGACAATTTTTTATAATTTAAATAAACCAACCAACAAATATTTTTTAAAGAACGCCGTGATTTTGAGTTTCCCATTGCATCAGAGGATACGTAGGAGTGAGAATTCATTTCCGTTAAGCCATAATTAATTTTCATAATGTGGTTGTTTCTTTTTCTTTTATAAATAATTACAATATTTTTTAAAAGGGGTAAAATAAATATATTTGATATTATTAAAATTTGTACAACTAACTTAAAGTACCGTTCTTGGAATAGGCAGTGTAGGGTGCTAACACATTCCTTACCTATAATCGACTCTCGAATCCAAATTCATTTTCCAAAAAACTAGTTTTCCTAATTAAAGGATTTTCTAATATTTTTCTAATTTAAATAAACATTGGTGGCGACTTCTTTATTATCAAAATCCTATTTTTGGTCGTCCCGTTGCAACATCTGTTGCGACACTCCCTTATACCTTACAAATAGTACCCTCTTTGAGTACTATTCCAAGACCATTTAATCCCTTTATTCCTATATCATTTCTAGTTAGTATATTTTTTGATTTGATTCTTGATGAGAAGAGAATAGGTCACTAAACCATATTTAGGTTATAAACTTACTAAGGGTTTCACCAACATTATTTTCTCAACAATGGAAACCTCTAAAAGGTAGACAATGCCATTCACCACTTATTTCCAAACGGATCACAACATATTTGAATCATGTCTAAATTAGTTTTGCTAAGTGTGGAATCTGGGAAAATTAAAGTGCTGATTCATGTGTTTGATTTGGGGAACTTTAATTTCAACATGTGTGAATTGTGAATCATCACATATTTGAATTGTGTCAAAATAAGTTTTGCTAAGTGTGGAACCAGGACAAATTAAGTGTTGATTCTTGTGTTGGATATGGTAATTTATAATTTCAACTTCGTATGTGTGAGTGTGTGCCTTCAAAAGGCCTAGTTAGGGAGTGGAGAACCAATTCACTACATAAACAATGTCATTCACCACTTATTTCTTCACACATCACCACTTATTTAAATTGTTTCAAAATAAATGTTGCTAAGTGTGGAACCTAGGAAAATTAAGTGTTAATTCTTGTATTTGATTTGAGGAACTCTAATTTCAACTCCATATGTGAGTGTGTGCCTTCCAAATGCTACATTAGAGAGTTGAGAACCAATTCACCACATAGACAATGTCATTTACCACTTATTTCCACAAAGATCACCACTTATTTGAATTGTGTCAAAATAAGAGTTACTAAGTGTGGAACCTACACAAATCAAGTGTTGTTTCCTTTGTTGAATATTGTGATTTCTAATTTTAAGTCCTAAGTCCTTAAGTGTATGTGTCTTCCAAAGGACAAGTTAAGAAGTGGAGAACCAATTCACCACATAGATAATGACATTCACCACTTATTTCTGAATGCATCACCACAAAATTGTTGATAACATTTTAAATAATTGTTGATAACACAAATTAAATTTTGATAACTTTTCAATTCAACTTATGGGATTTGCGAAATAATCACATCGTAATAAATAGAAATCATCACTTGACACCAATCGTGGGTCACTAGATACTTCCAATACGACATCTACAACTCCTATTTCACTCATATTTCTGCAGACATGTCGATTGACTCTTTATCTTCATTTTTTCACATTGTGGCTTCCTCCTTAGCTTTGTACCAGGGCCGACTCAAGTGTAATGGAGGCCTAAAGCTAATTATTAAAATGAATTATTTTCTTAATTTATGTTTACTAAATAAATTTCAGATTTTTTTTCAAATTCTTTTATATGTAATATTTTTAATTAAAATTATGGTTAATAGCGTTGATTGAAAATGGGAGATATAATTAATAATTAATAAAATTGTAAAAATTAAGAAGTAACAAAAATAAAAGGTTATTAAATACTTAATTAGGAAAAAAAAGTTAGCAAGTATTTTATTTGGTACAAAATAGAGATTATTTCAATACATAATTACTTTAGCGTATGTGACAAATTTCTATTGTTTCCATTTTCATTTTATTTATTATTACTTATTTAAATATGTCTAAGGGATAATATAGTAAATAATATTTTATAGCACCAATTATCTTGCAAAATATTTTTAGTCCTGGTAGCAAAATATATTTGCAATTTAATAATAAAAAATTAATATCGTAACTTGGTTGATGAGTTTGCCATGGTCAATACTATGACACGCGGAGTTATCACACAAATTCAATATATCAGTCCAGTTTAAGTTTATTTTTCACTTCTCACTGAAACAAAATTTTCCGTCAAAACACATACCAAAACTAACAATAAAATATCATTGCACCATAACCATGATAAAATTAGTGTTTACAAAGTAACAAGTGGATGCATTGTGTCTAAAACTAGATTCTATACATTATATAAAACAAAATGTCAAGCATCCGTTGATAACTCTACCACAAAAAAAGAAAGAAAGAATAGTAGCTGAATTCTTTACATTGCATTTATATCATTCGGTACAGAACAACTTACTATAACTTTCCCTAAACTACGTACAGAACCAACCACCAACATAAACAAAATAAGGTTGGTTGCTTCTCCTCCATCCCAGTATGTGCACGCACTTTCCACTCTTGTTACCATTCAATTGCTTCACATAATATTGTGCTAGAAGGTCTACACCACATTTTTAAAAAAAATGTATTCTGCTGCAACTACATATTGTACAAAACAATTATATGGGAATGTTCAAATTTCTCATTTGAAAGATCAGAACATGCAGCATATTTTCACTATCAAACTAATAGCACATTTGCCACTATTATGGTCACTGCTCAACAAAACATAATCACAGCAACCACTAACAAAATATAATCACAGCAACCACTATAACTGCTATGGGACAATTATAAATCATGTCTTTGTCCTCTGGCTTCTGCAAGATTGCATAATTATCAAATCACGTAACGGAACAACATAATAGCAATCCAAACATGATCGTTTTGTGTTTACATTTATTCTAACACTATGAAGATAAATTCATAATTACTTGGTTGAAGATACTTGATACTTTAGAAGTTTTTCTTCGATTGCACGAAGACTTTTTGTGTATTCACACCAAGATCAAGTCTTACTATCAACTCTTTGAAAGATGGAACTTATACAAAAATCTGAGAAGAAAGAATCAAAGCAGAAAAACAATTTTTTGTTTTGTATATATCAATATATATATATATATATATATATATATATATATATATATATATATATATATATATATATATCTAGTTCACTTCCAAAATAAATCTTTACTGCACATCTCATTGAATAGCCATACGTTTTTGTGTAGCACGTACTGGAGAACTTGGGCATAAAAATGCTTAGAACATGCAGCAATTGCTTGGAGCAATAAATAAAAATAAAGTTCAACTGCAACATATTTGCTGCAAGTCCAACTGCAACACGTTTTCTACAGCACTTTTGAAAAGTGCTTGGAATAAGTCAATACGCGTAGCAGCAATTTTGCTACTTGGAGTAACAAAAGGTCCAACTTGTAGAAATTTTTGCTACTTGATATAACATAAAGTCCAACTTGGGAGAAATTTGCTACTTAGAGTAACAAAAGTCTAACATGCAATCTGGTGCAAGATTCTTATCTAATAAGATTTTAGTTGCTTGTTGACCTTTCCAATAGCACTATTACTAATTGCACGTTGCCTAGTAATTATAGCACTATAACTATTTGCACGTTGCAGCACTTTGAAAAAACTTTGATTTTTCTATTCTAAATAGAATTTTTCAGATAATTGTATCATATATTAATTATATTCTAAGTGTTAGTAAAGAATATAATAATATTCCATTTAGATTAAAAATTATTTATTTGATTAAATAAAATTCTCTAATTTAATTTATCAAATAATAAATTAAATTAAATTCTCTAATTTAATTTATCAAATAATAAATTAAATAATCATTTAGTAAAGATTGAAACACTCGTTAGTGTGTGACCCCATAGGTTCAATTAACTGCAAGGAATTTATAGATTAGCTACGGAAAAATTCGTAGCTAATCCGTAGCTAAATTTATTAGCTACGGATTCACTACGAATTAGCTACGGATTAGTCCGTAGTAAATTTTTGGTAGCTAATTAGCTACCAAAAAATTCCATAGCTGATCTGTAGCTAATTAAAAAATTTTCATAGATAATTTTCGTTTAGAGACTTTATATATTTCCGTAGATAATTTGCTATGAAAAATTTTGTAGCAATTTCGTAGCTAATTTTAACAATCTATAGCCATATTGCAGCTATTTCCTAGCTATGATATTGCTAAATCTGCAGTAATTCCATAGCTATTCCGTAACAATTATCCGTAGTAATTTCGTAGCTATTTCCTAGCTATTATGTTGCAAAATTCGTAGCAATTTCGTAACTAATCCGTAGCAATTATCCCCAGCAATTTCGTAGCTATTTCCTAACTATCATGTTCTTAAATCTGTAGCAATTCCGTAACTAATCCATAGCAATTTTTCGTAGCTAATCCGTAGCAATTCAGTAGTTAATTCCTAGCTAATCCCTAACAAATTCGTAGCAAACCATAATTAATTTTATAATAATATTAATAAATTTTAAAATTATACCTATAAACAAAATTCAATCCAAACAGAATTCAATCCAACAAAATTCAAATCTAAATAAAGAAACCCAATAAATAGTTTGTGCAAAGTAACAAAATATCATAATTACATTTGTTCAAAACATGTTCTACGTACAAAGATAGGATAACTAATCAATAAGTACAAAACATTATTATTACGCATGCTAAAGAATGTAAAAAAGAGGTGAGAAGTTAAAAATTTGGAGTTCAGCAACTTCAAGCGACTAGAAAATTAATATTTTATGTAACAGCAAGTGGCCGTTTAGATTTTCCATAGAAATAAGTTCACCACCAAAACTAGAAACCCAATTGAAGTTTGAAACTTAGCAGTTAACATTAAGAACTTAAGCAATGCAAAGTTTCAGCAATAGAAACCATAAATAAGTTCATCAAATCCCAGAAACCAATTAGTATTTCCAACTGGTTCGCTATTAAGTAGGCAAAAACTAAGAATGTGTCTCACCAGTATAAGAATTTTGTACTCAGCAATAAGATGATCGTAAGAAGGAGCACTCGATATCCTCATCCTCACACTTATGTTTGCCCCTTATCATCTTTACCTGTAACAAGTGACAACAATAATAAACATATTACATTCCATTTTTTATTTTCTTTTTTCTTTTCCAGGCATTTTATTAAGCAGATTACAGTCAATAACCTGTGAGTGTAAAAAAATTGAACAACTTGTTGGTACCCATTGACTTCATAAACAGAAACAGTAACACAAATACTAATGTTGTGCAAACAACATGATCAAATGGACAAAAGCAAACACAACAAACAATAATAGTAATAATAAAAGTGAAATTCTGGTTACCTTGATTGATATCCAAAATAAGGTTGGAACAAACAATATTAGTTAATTACTATTTCACATTCTATATAAGCCGTACTATTGACTACTTGTATGCACTTTTTCACTCATTCATTAAGATTCACTTTCCCATTTCTCTCCTTTATACCATGTTTTCCAACAAACACTAAATCGAGGCAACATAACTAGATTGTATAGCACTAATATAACAGGGAGAATGAATCTATGGTTTCAGGTATTGCCTTGACTCTTGAATTTCACTTGCATCATAGAAATTCCCCTCTAAATCAAGTAGAGAAGCAGCTATAGTGATGACTCCACTAGACCACTTCACTTCCAGATAACGCTATTGTACAAAATTGTGTGGATTTAAACTAGAACCAGAACGAGATCCACTATCTAGTACTCTGTCCTATATGGGGTGTAATTGCTTGAAACAGCTAAGCCACTGAAGGTAATGAACTTCAAGGATGTGGTTGGCAGGAAATGATGCAGTACATTTATTTGCAAAAGTTTATGTTTCTCATTGACTTTCATAATAGGATGATCATTTGCAGTGAAGAGAATCCAGTCAAATGTAAACTAGCTCCATGAAATGGCACCCTAGTAAGTGCAGAATATTATAAACTTATAATTTGAAGTCAATTTAGCAATGATAATTGATAATAAACTTGTTTCCAAGACCAAGTATGCAGCAAGGCTTAAAGATAAAATTTCATGGCTGTCACCTAACCAGGAAATCTAACTGAAATATGCAAAACCTATATTCATGTGCCATTCTATATGTTCAATTTAAAGAAGGCTAGCTTCCAATCACTATCACTTCAAACCTTTTTTATTTCTCACAAAAGGAATGTGGAGACGCATTTGCCCTGCCTATATTCGAAGAGGAAATAACATCAGTGCCAAAGATCTTGATGCAAAGCCCAGGCTTGGCTATAACTACAAGCTATGAAACACGGATATACACACTACGACACGCATGTGTCCAATTAAAAAATGGCAGGGACATGTCTGGAACATAGTGGGACAGAGCGAATTTAAAAGAAAAGAAAAAAACTCAATTATCATTTAAAATAAAATTAAAAAAAGTAAAAAATAATGATATACCGAATTACTCATTATCTAAGTCTAATTACTCAATTACCACTTACTCTACTAACTATACCACAATGTTTTTTACTATGAGATCACCCTCTCTTCTGCGTCTTTGTCTATGTTTCATAGATTACAAGAGATTAGAGAGTATGCAATTTGAAATCAACAACTACAAAGTCTTTTTTCCATTAAATAAGGTCGGTTATATAAGTCAAATAACATTATCATATATCCATAACATAAAGATTTGATAAAATTCTACGTTAATTGTCAATTGCTTAATACAACCTTCCTGTTTTATCTAAATTTGAAACTAACAATGTAAAAATTTGCAACAAAATACAACATAGGCAGAGTTAGTATGTAATTTGAAATAATTTCTTCAAAATCTTTTGCAAAAGTATATTATGGTCATTGTAAACAATCAACTTGTCACTGTGAAATTGTATTATTGACGGCAAGATGAAATCAAGTAAATGGCATTTTAGTAGCAAAATGATTGACACATTGAAATGAGGATGGAGAGTCCGTTTGATAAGATATAATGCACGTGCTTTACCCTACTTGTAAGGACACTATTATCCATATTTAAGCATTCCATCACATAGAAAAGAGAA
Source organism: Ormosia emarginata (assembly GCA_029884605.1). NCBI lineage: Eukaryota > Viridiplantae > Streptophyta > Magnoliopsida > Fabales > Fabaceae > Ormosia > Ormosia emarginata. Next base: position 10,918,101 of record JAQQTP010000057.1, read on the forward strand.
AGAATTCGTTATAACTTATAACAATCATAAATACCTTGTCTGAGGCCGTGGCAATCCTTCTCTCTTTTAGAATGGGAAATGAGGGAATGAGCGTGAAATGGAAGAGAGATGTGTATTGTTGGTCGTCGAGTCAGAAGATTGGATGCCATCGATGACTGTGACTGTAACTATGAATGACTGTGGATGCCGTCTTAACTGTGACTGTGACGGTTGGGGTTTTTCATGGGTGTGGACGTGGGTTGGGTGTGGACGCGGGTTGGAATGGTGGGTTTTGTGCGGGTTTGGGTGGTGGTTAGGAGAGAGAGACGATGTAGGTGGGGTGGGGTTTGGGTGATGGGGTGGGCGCGGGTTGGGTGGAGATGGTGGTTGGTACGAGGGATTGGGGGAAGGGAGTGGGTGGCCGGTACGATGGATTGGGGGGGGAAAGGAGTGGGGCGCGGGTGGAAGGGCGGACAAGGTGGGTAGGGGAGGGAAGGAAGAGAAAGACGGATGTGATTTGGGAAGGCGGGGGAAAGGGAAGGCAAAATGTGATTTGGGAAAGTAAGTAGGCGGGGTTGCTAGGCGCATAAAGAGAAGGGGTGAATTTTTTTTATTACTTAGCTAGGAAAATATTTAGTAGCTAATACGTAGTTAATTTAGCTTCGGATTAGCTATGGTTTAGCTACAGAATGAATTTTTTTACCTAAATTTTGTAGCTAAATTGTAGTTATTTGGTAGTTAATTGTCAAATAAAATTTATATTTAAGATTTAGCTACGAAAATTTATTTCATAGCTAATCCGTAACTAATTAGCTACATAAAATATCTGTAGCTAAATTTCATAGCTAATTCGTAGTTATTCTGTAGCTATTTGCTTCATAAAATTTTTTCCCATTCATTCAAGAAATTAGCTACGACAATTTATTCCGTAGCTAAATTTGGTAGCAAATTCCAAAAAATCTTGTTGTGATACTAAGCTGGTAGTAAATTAGTCGAACCAAATTACTAATCAAGGTTGGTGTCTAGTAACACTCCTTAATGACCGGATAGCATGAAGTAATATCTTTTACTTTTCAAGAACTTTTAGAAGAATAATGCAATATTTTCTTCCATCGTTCCAGCTCCGAGTTAACCTTAGAGTATGGTATAATTGTCAAACTCTAATAGGTAAACCTTTTAGAAAAATAATCAACTAGTGAATGACTTAAGAAACTCATTTCTTCATTCATTCAATTGCCTTGGCCAAGGTCTTAATTTTGTTGTTATAATCATAGAGCTCAAACTCATTATCAAGAGTTGATGAATTCCTTCTTGATATATCATTAATCGTGCAAGTATTTAGTCACATCCAATATCCATTCAACTAGCGCCCTAAGGTATTAGGTATTCAGAATCAAAGTACAACAAGTAGCTTGTTAATTACTATGATAATCTCAGGTCAAAGGAAAAGTTTACATCATGTTCTTCGTGAGAATATCCTATTAACAGATTAATGGTAATATAAACCATTAGGAATTCTCTATTGAGTCAATTCAATGATCATATCTCCATATGCATCATCTATATATGTGAATTAATAAATAAGATCTATTAATCTCTATCCAATAGAGACAATCACACACATATTGATTTATCCAGATTACTAATGTCATATTCTCAATAATCCTATGATCAAGAACACTTTAGATTAAATTATAAAAATTTGTCTCTTATTATCATGATCCCTATCATGATGACAAGTGCCTAAATTTAATTAATGACTTTGTCATATTAAATAAATAATTAAATAATGATAAATAAAACTAACATAAACTGAATGCTATGTTATTTATCAAAATAAAATATTTATAATGTATTTTAAAAATTACACAATAAATTAGATCTAAGATAGACCAATTATTCCTAACAGCTTCCAGGTGTTGGAATTGGGTTCCAATACCAGTCAGAAATAAATCTGTGTAGGATATATCAGTACCACCAAAAACACAAGAAAAAGTCAAATACAAATTTTAACAACTAAACCCCATCTTATATTGTTAACATGCCTGTCCACTTTGATGCGCATCACTTTGAACTGCTTCTAGTAATGACACAAATCCATTTGATGGGATATCCAATAATTGAGGAACCTGACATGTATCTTTATACATAGGTATTGCGACATTTGTACTCAAATCAACAGCATGTGACTGTTACGCAAAAATAGGACAAACATCAATATGTACATAATTATTTATCAAAAACAAATATACTAAATATTACTAAAAATATAACATTCAGTCAATGTAACAATCAAATAATGTTTAGAAATTTAACGTAATATTGGTATGTACACACACCACAGTAGACTCATCATCATAAACTCCACCGCTCATAACTTGTATTGAGGACCCTATACATAAGTTGCTTCCATTAATCTTATTCTTACTCATTCCTCCGTTAATACGTTCCTACAAAATCCGATATCAAAAGATAATGCATAAGTAATGACATAAATCTATATTCTTTCAGCAACACCAAAAATTATGCATAGTTTTCAATTATGTTTTAAAATAAGTATAAATGAACATATTTCAATTGTCAACTTCCCATGACCTTGCTCACTTCGCTTCCTTAACTTCTTCACAACTTGGTCTACTTTAGACATTTTCCTTTTACATGGGGGACAACGTTTACGGGTCACATGCAATGGACTAAGAATTATATAAGTTAGGTCCCCAGGTTCACTACTATCATTCACCTTGCTTTTAAGGTCTTAACCTTTACAACAACTACGACCATTGTGCTTGGTTGCGACCAACGACTATATCTCCCCTTTAAATTTCCACAATCTATAGTGGAGGACAGTTGTCACATTCGAAAAACTCTGCAGCAACTTTTGTCCTCATAGAACTCTTTGCATAAACTATCAAACCTTTGTATTTGTGGCTTCATCTTTGTCATATCATAACTATTCTTGGTGTATGCATGTCTCCATTTTATATTTTACTTCATCTTAGTAACATATACTTTGATGGTACTTGTTTCATCTTTTCTTATACAAGCACAAGAAACGAATGTCTACACATAATACCCTGAAACTCAAACAAACAACATTTGCAACTTACATAATTGCTGTCACGATTAAATACTACCTCAAAAATATCATTTTTTTGTTGTCCTCCAATGACCATCTCCTCAAAAACATCATATGTACAAATGCTACCCTCCACACACTTAAGGGAGGCCCATAAATTTATTTTTCCTCTAAATTCAACTTGCACCTCATTAAACTTTGCATGTGTATATTCGGTTTGGAATTGATTTTCAATTTGGGAGTTTGACCCACAAGGTATAGTTGTGCTGAATGGTTAGAGATCTGCTTCAAATTCCTTTTCTGCTTTTCTATCGTGGGTATTATCATACTGCTTCACATATTGAGCAAGAGGTGTTGTTGAATTGATATATCCATCAAAGAATACATGTATGCACTCACTCTGTTGAGTGCTTGACATCCCTGCCCAAAAATCCTTTTTCAAGAAACATGGCACCCATCGATGCTGGTCATTGTACAATCCACTCAACCAATCATTGTGTTGTAAGTCAAATTCTTTGATGAAGGTACCCCAATAAAATGTAATTTTCATGCAATTTTTAACTTTTTAATATTCATCACAACTTTTCAACTTCTCAGGGATTTTTTCATTATATGCCACAGACACCACCTATGACGAGTTGTAGGTAACACCATCTGAATTGCATTATGAATTGCCTGGCATTGGTCTGTGACAGTACCTTTTGGAGCATTTCTTGACATGCACCCAAGCCAAGATTCAAAGAGTCAGACAAATGACTCTGCGTCTTCACTAGAAAGAAGACCACATTCTAGCTAGTAAAATAGATTACCCACGATGATTCACACCAACAAATGTGACAAATGACATGTCATACTTATTAGTCAAATAAGTTATGTCGAAAGTCACCATATCTCCAAATGATTCATTAGTAGCCCTACTTCTTGCATTTGCCCAAAATACATTCCTCATATGAAAATAGTAATCCAAATCAAATATCATGGAAGAAATGACTATTTTGTTCTTACATCATTGAAAAGTAATTCTTTAGAGCCTTACCATCACCATCCTTCTCAATTACCCGTCTTTCTTTCTCAACATAATTTCTCACATCTTTTTCAACAAATGATAAATTTTTATATCCTCCCGCGTCAATAACAAGAGAACTAAAAGTCTTGTTCATCCTTACTCCTGCTTCATTATTCATTTCTACTGTTTTCTTCACATGCATGCTTATGTTTTTATTCATTTTGAACGTCCTTGAAGTAATGTCCTACCTGCGCACCTTGAGATAATTAATCTTTCATTTGTTTATCTCCTTGTTAATTGATTAAAAAGCTTATTATTCATATTAGTTTTAAATATTTCTTAACTTTCACAAAGCCTTTACAATTTTTTTCTTCTTAATTTAAAATAACAATTCAATTGCCCATTGATCAAATAAACTTATCAAGTTACTATTCATACCAGGTAACCAACCGTATCCTATATTAGTTTATCAGTTTTTTATATATATTTGAATCTATTCCAAATAAATTTAATACATAAATATATGACTTATTCCATCGTATGGCTACTTTTTTTTTGTATGATCCCGTAAGGCTACTTTTGGTAGCTTGATATGAAAATTTATATACACGAAAATATAAAACTGACATTTAACGTACTTTCATATTATTATACATAATCATTTGGCTTGTTTGGTGGTCAGGATATGATAAAAATGGATAGGATAAGAGAGCAGGATAGGAGTAGGATAGGATATGAGTATGATAAGCTATTATCCTATTTGATGTTTGATGTCCACCAGATAACTAACATGATAGCAATATGTTATCCTGTCTTGTGTTTGATGTAAACCAGATATTGTCGAGGATATGATATAAATTATATACAAATGACAAATTTTTCCTTATATCAATTACATATATTTTTTTAAAATTAATTTTTTTTTTACATTTTGTACATTTAAATTATAAAAAATTATATAAAAAACTTATAATTTTTCTTTTTAACATTTTGTACAAACGAGGTGATTAAATTACAATTGAAAATTAACCATTGTTCAAAATGCACCCTAATACATTACTACCGTATTGTGTTCTCCATTATTAATGAAATTGCTTATGTTTTCTTTTGTCAAAAAAAAAAAAAAACTCTCGGAAATAGAATTGCATTATTACCTCTAATTGCAGCAACATAACATAACAATAGACTAAAGTATAAGCACTTTTGTTAGACCTGCAAAATATTTCATTTCCTTCAACTCAAAGATTCAATGCAACACTTTGAGCTCTAAGTCTTGGAAATATTTTTGAACATAAAACTTCATTCATTAGAAACAGTAATCAACATAAATAAATGTCTTCTGTCATTGTCATAAATAAGTTTCACCAAACAATCTAGAAAGTTAAATAGTATAAACAAAGTTCATCAAATGTAACTAATAGATAAACTAATAAGTCATCTATAGAAATCACTATCTTAACGACTTAACAAATGTAACACGATCTGTCTCATCACCCCAAAAAATGTACAATCGATGGGGCACAGATAGAATTTTTTCTGTTGCAGCAAGACGGTCTTGGTCTGTTAAATTCATTTTTTTTAGTTCATTCATGACACTCCTGGAATCATCAAACACATCTTTATCAACTCCAAGACGATTTACAGCTTCACCCAATCTATCTGAGCTTGTTTCTAGCCACTTCCCAAAACTCTTTCCTAATTCAGCTATGCTATTAGCAATTGCATTTGATCCTCTATTTCTCTTCCTCGGTAGACTTCCCTCATTATTATGCTTCCTTTTAGATTGATTGATAGATGTTGACTGGGTCAAATCTACAACATCATTATCATCATTTTGTTCTTCCTCTTCTTTATCTAACTCCTCAATAACATCAGCAGGGGTAACAACTCCTTTACCAGTAGCACGGTCTTTTCCAAAAGCAAGAGCAAGCTTATCAAAAAGTGGGACTGATGTATTCCTGTAGCTTGCAGCATTTGGATGACTCTACACAAGAATACAAATAAAAAATATTTAATTATTCATAACTAGAAACTAAAACAGAATAATTCATTATAGATAAAGAAAACAATAAATACTTACCTTTATATACTCATTCCACACATTATCACTGTCCACCTTAATCATTTTCTTCTCATCATCCTAACCAAACCTACTTTGATTTAGCATATCATAAAATATTCCATAAATTGTCCTTAGCCTTTTCATTGTAGACTCAATGTGTGGCTTCACCTTAATTCCACATCCAGGAAACTTTTGCTCTATTTTTGTCTCAGTCGTTTTCAAAGTATGTGCTTTAAATTGGCCATTATCACATCTTTGACCCTGGTTCACAGCTTCAATCAAGATATCAAGAAATGCTTCATCCTCCTCATTGGACCATTGCCTAAGATCTCTTTTTTTCTTGCCACTTTGTTGTATAATGATTTCAGATTCCATTCCTATCTTATTATCAAATTATAAATCACAAAACGTTTACAAAATATTCCAAAAAAATGAAATACAAACATAACCAAGATAGAATGATGTCATTAACCAAGATATAGTTCAAATTATAAAATACAAAGTCACCAATAAAATTACAAACAAACCAAACTAATAACAAAATAGTCAATTCATATGTCTATTAATAAGGCCCCGCATTCCACATTTGTGTTGCTGAGTTTTCTCTCTAAGCAGACCATTCATCAGTAGCCTCAATTGTATTAATAGGACCAACATGTTCTATGTCCTCATTGTGTAGTTGTGCTTCCAATTCTGTACCTAGTTGTTCTTCCATTGGGTCAGTAGGCATTTCTCTTCTAATAAAATTATGCAAAAGGCAATAAGCAATTATGATGAAAGATTCTGCATGAGACAAATTGATAAACAACTGTTGAAATTTCTATGAGAATCATGATTAGGATTATGTTATGATGAAAGAAAACCAGTTAGCGAGACTTACACAAATTATTACATCAGCATAGTAGCAAAAATTTCAATCTAAAGTTCGTGAACTTTCTAAAACTCCAACTATGAACATGGAGAATTAAAGCATGGCATTGAAGTGTATAGGGAAGTTCTTTCAAATTCCACCTTAGGTTGTCTTTATCCTGGAAAGGATATCTTTTATCTCACTGGAGCATGGACAACTTACTGTGTGTTCATATGCTATGGCAAAATGACGTCCACATATATATAAATGTTGTGATATGAAACTTAAAACAGTTATATATTAGCTTATGCATACAGCTAGATGGTTACAATGTGAATTATATTAGTACATATACATGGATATTTCTTTGAGAACATAATTACATTTTAAGTCAGTGCATTAATTCAGGCATGTGGTGCACTAGTGCTTTCTGTATGAAAGTGATGGAGCACTTATATGCAGGAGCAGAATAACTTTTTCTTTCGGGGGACGGGTCTAGGTTGTCTTATTCATTCTTTATTCTTCTATTTCTGTTCCTATTCCCCGTTTACACTTTTCTTTTATTTCTAAAATGTGATCTGGATATATTGATCAAGTAATTCACTAGAGTTGTTTGCTGGGCATATAGTAGTATAAATTAAGTGAGATACTTTTTAGAAGCTTTTACCTATTCAAATTTAATTGTGATTTGTTGATTGTGGCAGAGGCTGATGGTGCTTTAGATAAAGCAAGAAAGCACAAGAAGAGACAACTACAAGATACACTTAATATTGTTCTAAAGAAGAGGAAGGTAAACTAATAATTATATAGTATGTGTTTTCTTTTTGTTGGACCACTTTGCTTTATTATCTCATATTGCTTTGCAAATTATCCTGTACTTGTGTGCTGTGCACAATTTTGTGCTTTCTTAAAAAATTAAAAATATAAAAAGGATAAAACAGTGAGAACTGATCTCTGTAATTTTGAAGCCAGTGCCCAAGCTATTTTCTCTGTATGAAATTATGAAATATTTCAATACCCCAACAACTTTGGAGAAGATTTCCTATCAAACTTCTTTCCTATCAATCTCGCTAACTTTTTTCAACTGTTGACAAATCGATAAACTATTTCTTTTTTCAATTATAAAATATTTCAACAAGCACATGAACAACACTAATTGTAACACAAAAAAACTGAAATCCCAAAGTCAGATTCTGCACATGAACAAATTGATACCCAAAAAAGAACCATAACCCCAAAAAAAATCCCCAAATTTGATACCCAAAAAAAGGAACCCTAACCTCAAAAAAATCTCCAATTTGGAAACCAAAAAACGAAAGAGACGAAGGAGAATGAAGTAAAGAATGTTTACCTGGTGATTTGAGAAGGAAACGAAGGAGAATGACCACGTGAAGAGACGAAGAAGACGAGCACAGGTGTGGAGAGGGAGGTGGCGAACACAGGTGTGGAGAGGGAGGTGACGAACACAGACGAAGAAGATGAAGAACCGAAGAAGAAACGTATGGAGAGGGGGAGGTGATGTTTCTGTTCGTAATGGAGGGGCTGGAGTGGAAAAAAAAAATGATATCCTATCCTACTTGCTTCTAACCTAGCCTTACCCCTAAAATAAAATTTTAACTAGTGAGTAGGATAGGATAAGCTGACAGGATAACCATATCATATTCTATTGGTTCACCAAACTATAGATTAAAGTAGGATATGATAGCTTATCCTATCCTACCTCCCTTATCCTAGTCACCAAATGGGCCCTTATATCTTGTCCTAGTCATACATACCAATCATTGCAGTTAGTATAGTTACATCAACTTATAATGCTAAGAGCACCCATATCCAAAGTCAACTACACCTAATACTGCCATATTTACATGCTACTCAAAAGGTAGGGCTCATGTTAGCCCCTTAAGGTGGTTCAAAATAACATGTTAGTACATTATAGGTGCTCCTAATACTACTAATATACTCTCTTGCGCCATCTTCCTCCGTGTATGTGTTCACCCAAATGATCACCCTCACATATCCCCAAGCTTTGGAATAAAAATCCACTTAAATAAAATCTATGTGATCACGTGAAGTATCAACATCTTTACTGTATAAAATATCATAGAAAATGGGTGAAAATAAAATTTTAAGGAGAAAAGAAAAGAAATTTTAATAATTTTAAACGAATAGTATTCCAGTCGTATGAGTACGAAAAACATTTTCAGTTCCCTCCTGTCTTTCTAATTCTTTACTATTTTATAATTTAAGGCCATTAATTTTTTTAAAATAATAATATTATAAAATTATCAATATTAACAAGAGCAAACTTTGAAGATTCAGAGAGGAAATATATATATATATATATATGGCTCAAATACACTTTTGGTCCCTATATTTTCACATTATTTGGATGTTGGTCCATATACTTTTTTTTTTGGATTTGAGTCC